>OY757908.1:52305574-52438074 GCA_963585895.1 Sepioteuthis lessoniana
CAAGGGTTGATATGCCAAACAAACTAAATTTTATGTACTAGAAGAATGTCAGCATGGCTTTTACTGACCACTGTACCTGGAACTTTTTCTTTACCTAAAAGTCAGTTTGTGTCCTCTCTACAGACTGTCTTTTCAATTCAGACTCATAGTGACAAACCCACATTTAGCTCATTTACAAACGTTTCTTAACTAAAACATGCTTCTCTGTACATATCACATTTTCTTCTATGAATTTCACATGGTTTGCACTTCTCAGCTATCAACAATTTGATAAAAGATCTCTGTTCAAGTCAGGGTGGTGTCCCATGTTGGAATACATTATAGTAAGCAAATTCAAACTCCAGTCATTTAACATCATTCACTTTCAGACTAATACCCTTAAGAAAGGTACAAACCTCTTTATCCCTTACCCCGCTATGGGTTAAATAGTTCTTCTACAAGGATGGCTTTGGCATTCAATAATCTACAAAAGGTTTATATACCGTTAAAAAGAATCTGTTCAAGCCTGGAATGCCCTGTTGGATTTGCTGCCATTTTGAATAGCCTGAAAACAAAAACTTTTGGGAGAGTAAGGTAATTTTTTCTATAAACCACTTCTAAACAATGCATAGTTTACATTTATGGGAAAAAAATCTGAGAGAAAGGTTTTTTATTTTTCCAAAAAATTACCCTTATTTATTGAATAACCCTCTGTGTATGTATGTGTAAATGAGAATTAAATGATAAAAACACTAGAAAATAATAAATTAACAAATCACTAAATTAATACAGACATGTAAATAACCATGCAATAGAAACTAGATCACTCTTCCCATCATGCCCCAACCAACAGTATATAAAGGAATACCCTCCACATAGGAACCTAATGATGTGATGATTGCATAGACAAAAAACTGACTGTAACCAAGGACTATTGATTGTGTCTACAGTATCCTAACTTGTTTTTATATATATATATATATATATATATCACAAAACTGCATATGAATAAGTAAAACTCTGTGTCTATTATTCTAAATTATATTACAGTATTGCCTATAAATAAGTACACTCTTATCAATTCATTCATTATAAAAGTTAATTTTCTTCTAAACCAAAGATAACAGGACTTTATTATTAAATCAAGTGGAATATTATACAGTCAAAATGGTTATTTTTAGATGCTATAATTTAATTTGAAATTCTACTGTATTATAAAATTTCATAAAGAAATATGAAGTGTAGTTAATTTTAAACTGTTACATCTTCTTGGTGAACTAAACTATGAATCTGTAACAGTCCAAAAATAAGTACACATCATATTTAAGAGAAAGTGCTCATGGTGTAATGGTTATTCTTGTAAAAAATGTGCACAGCAATCCAAGTTCAAATCTTGGACAAGGCTATTTACATTTCATGTAGCACTAATACCCTTGAGAAAAGTATGAATCTAACTATTCTCTCTCCAGCTATTGGTAAATAGTAGGGCAGACTGGGTCTTTAACCTTGATATGGTGACTAGTATAAAAGGAAAAATCTGAATTCAATCCTGTTAAACTCCTCTTAAAAATTGTCGTTGTCACATCCTGCTCACAGCAGAATTGTTGGGTAAAATATATGTATTTAGTTATGAAATTTCATTTTTGATTACAGTTTCAATGCTGTAGAGTTTGGTAATAAATAATACTTATTAATATCTGTTTTGAGTGTATGTTTTATTAGAAATAAGTTTCTGGTATCTTTGATTTAGAAGGAAATTCACTTTTTATTAAAATGTTAGGGGAGTGCTTATTCATGGACTATTATGTAAATCTAAAAAAATTGACTGTATAGTGTTTGATATGTTTTTGATATTCTCACTGAATTAATGTGACAGTATTGATCCGTTGCTTGTCCAGTCTCCCCTGCTAACCAACTTCTCTCCATAGTGTGTTTGTTTTTTAAAAGAAAAAAAGTCATCCATCAGTTTTGGTCAAAACTATTGAAAGAATGGGTCATGTTCATGAAAAAAAGAAACAAAACAAATTTGAGAATGCAATAATATTGTCATCTTTATTTACAACTATTTGTCTTCAAAATGTTTAACATTGGCTGATTATTCAACTATAAACAAACACATCCTCTGAATGCCTTATTTTTTAATATTCACATACCATCAGATTCATTTTCTTTTCCTCTGATATTTTATATATATATATATATATATATATATACACACTGTCAGCCAATTTTCATGCACATTTTCCAACTATTTTTTTCTGTTATTTAACCTTCATATCTTTTCCTCACAGCATTGAACGTATCATTACACCCCGTATTGCTTTGACCACAGCTGAATTCCTTGCCTATCAGTGCGACAAGCATGTCTTGGTTATTTTAACTGATATGACATCCTATGCTGAGGCTCTTCGAGAGGTAGGTTCATATGATGGAGTATTATCATTAGTTAATTGAATCCATATAACTGTGTGCAAACAAATCTTCATCATTAACTAGAAATGATTATTTCAAACCAAATATTTATCAGTGTTAGATAGGAATACTTGAAACCTTACAATTGGGGGCTTGCCTAGTCAGCTGCGGCTGTAGAATACATTAACTAATTCACTGCAGAAGGGTAAAACCTCCCCAATGATTGTCCTGGATATGACACTAAACAATCTAATGGTGAGGTGCCAGTAATGCTGGAGTTTTGGGAAATGTAGTGTACCCCTTCATTGCCATCACCCGCAGGTCCACCCTGGGCCAGAGTGGTAGCACCTGATAAGGATCCTATCTATGGGTCAAATAGAACTAAATTGCGTATTTATGCTAAACTGAGTTGTTAGAACTAGAACTGCTTTTGTATCTTAAACTGAATTGTTTGAAATAGAACTGTTTATATAAATATAAATGGATTTGGCATTAAATAACCTACAATGGTTGATGTGCCATAAGACCAAACCAAACTTACAACTGGGTGCAAATTATTTGTATTAAATAGGAATACTTTATATCATAAAACTTAGAGCAAAAAACTCTTAAGAACAAAAAATGTAAATATACACATACAATGAATGTGATTTCCTAACTTATAGACATAAAAAAAAAAGACCTTAGACAGGTTGACGTGCTTAAAATCAATCAAATGTAAATGTAGGATAGTCTCCATTGTGTAGTGGCTAACATCCTGGACTGCAACAGTCATAAATGAGTGCAAACCCCAGTCATCCAACATCATTGACGTTCAGACTAATACCCTTGGGGAAAAGTATGAACTCCCTATTCCACCACCAGCTGTTAGCTAAATAGTGCCACTACCATCCTTTTTGAAGGGTGGCTTTAGCATTAAATGACTAATGAAAGATGATATACCATTAAAACCAAGAAACAAAATTTAAATCCACCACCATGGAATTTCCATTTATCCAACTAATTATTAATAATTAACATTGCTTTATCTAAGAAATTTAAATACTTTTACATATAATATTACTTGTGAAATTTTTTTTCCTTGATCCTTAAATAGCGAAAATGGTTTCTGCAAATATATCATTTCATTGCAGGTATCAGCTGCTCGTGAGGAGGTGCCTGGCCGTCGTGGTTTCCCTGGTTACATGTACACAGATTTGGCCACAATTTATGAGAGAGCTGGGCGTGTTGAGGGCAGAAATGGTTCCATTACACAAATCCCCATCTTAACTATGCCTAATGACGGTAAGTACTGCAATTTGGGGCTTTTAGTGTCAAGGTGCAATCAGTGTAACAGCTTTTTGGTCCTATTATCTGGGCAAGTAAAGTAGTTATATGAAATTATTTATGATATTGGGTTGCATGTCACTCAAAGGACTAAAGTAAATGCCTGTTATTATCTCAAAAATCAATACACATGCTAAGGGGATTAAAGCTTTTTTTTTTTCTTACAGAAAAGGCAAATAGAATCAATAATATGACCAATAAACAGTCCGGATCTAAATCCTTTTGAAAATTTATGATAGAAATCTTTTAAAAAAATGAACCATGAGAAGACTCTATCTGCCAAAGAAGATCTATTAACTGCTACTCAGGAAAGTCGGAATTGCTTGAATAAAAAATATTGTTTAAATTAGTGAAATCCATGCCAGAAGGGTGTCATAAAAGCTTAAGGAGGGGTAACTAAATTTTTTGTCAATGAATTCCATATTTTATTTCCTCAATATTAGATTATTCCATATTTTCCTTTGCATAGTTTGAAAAAAATATACCAATAATCTAATCTAATTTGTTTAATGTATATTTTATGAAAACAATATTTTCAGCTACTAAATAAAAAACATTTTGTGTCTTATTTGTCATTAGTTTATGTACTGCTAAAAAAAACTCCAAGGGGAACCCTCTAAGTGCACTCTTGCAAAGCAGTTGCCAGTTGTCTCTCGCGTAATGCAAAGCCCTTTTAATGAATTGAGCACTCTGTAGCCGTTAAGCATATATGTAAACAAAAGAAAAATATACATATACATTAAATCCTTTCGCTTACACTGAGATTGCCATGGCTGTGTAGTAAGATATCTGACTGGTCTAAAGTCAGCCAGGTTTCAATCTCAGCTTGAAGCATCTTGCGTGTCTCGCCACACTAATGAGTAGTGATACAACAAAACAGTCTCTGTGGATAACTATATATATATATTATTCGGTCAAGTTAAACCAGAGTCGGGAATAATTCCATCAGGACAAAAAATCATTCAACTGTGAACATTTAAATTTTCCTGGTATGTATATATATATATATATATATATATATTGCTGGGATCATGCACATTGATGAGAAAGCTGTAAATACAACACCTGACATGAGAAACTTGCATTTTCATCCATCATTTCCAGAATTTGATGAAAAATTTACGGTATCTGGTAATATTGTGAGGTACAACAAGGTTGCTCTGGATAAGTGGTAATGATGCTTCAGCTCTAGAAAATAAAAGAATTAAAACATCATTAGTTCTAGTTTCTATACCATAGAATTTCTATGAGTTCTTAAGCTACCTTTTTTTTTATTCCTATTTTTGAATAGGTTGGTCCTACCTGTCTTTAGCTCATTTGGCTGGGGTTGTAGAATACACTGACTGCATCTCTCTGGAGAGTAAGCCCCCTTCCTCTTGAATGAGCATCCTGATGTGACCCTAAACTATCTGATAATGAAGCTCCCGTACTGGAGCTTTGGCAAAATATGGAATAACCTTCATTGTCATTACTTCCAGGCCCACTATGACTTATGCTAAATTGAATTATTAGAAATAGAATTGATTAATTTAACTGTGTATAAACAAATGACTTTAATTGAATTGTTAGTGATACATAGCAAAACCCTTTAACTATGTGCAAACGAATGAGTAATGTTGAATAGAATTATTTGCGTTAAATAGCTATACTTGAAACCACTTCACTGTATGCAAACAAATGATTAATATTGAATAGAATTATTAGTGTTAGATAGCAATAATTGAAACCATTTAACTGTGTAGAAAGTAAAAATCCACTCCCCGGATGGAGACGGGAACTATTTCGACATTGTAGCAGGTGTGCTGCAAGGAGACACATTAGCCCCATACCTCATCATCTGTGTAGATTACGTGCTTAGAACATTTATTGATAAAATGAAAGACAATGGTTTCAAGCTGACAAAGGAAAGAAGCAGAAGATACCCTGCACAAACAATTAAAGACGCAGACTACGCCAATGACATAGCACTTCAGGCAATTACACCTGCCCAAGCCGAAACCCATAGTCCGGAATTGGCAGTGACTGGCATAGGCCTCCATGTCAATGCAGACAAGATGGAATACATGTGCTTTAATCAAAGAGGCAATATCTTCACACATGGTAGTTCTCTGAAACTAGTGGACAATTTCACCGACCTAGGAAGCAGTGTTTCATCAACCGAGACAGACATCAACATGCAACTAGCAAAGGCATGGATAGCTATCGATAGTCACACCTGACCAATGAAATAAAATGCAGTTCTTTTCCAAGCAGCAGTTGTGTCGATACTGCTATATGGATGCACTACATGAACGCTAACTAAACATATGGAGAAAAAGCTTGACAGCAATTATATAAGAATGCTGCGAGCAATATTGAACAAGTCCTGGAGGCAACACCCCCACAAAGCAGCTGCTGTACGGCCACCTACCACCCATCACGAAAACTATCCAAGTTAGATGAACCAGACATGTTGGACACTGCTGGAGAAGTAGGGACAAACTCATAAGCGACATACTCCTGTGTACCCCTTCACATGGATGAGCAAAGGCAGGATGATCAGCTAGAACCTATATGCAACAGCTCTGTGCCAATACAGGATGTAGCCTTGAAGACCTACTGGGAGCTATGGACAATAGAGGGGTGGTAGGAGAGGGTCAGGGAGATCTGTGCTGCCAGCGCAACATGATGATGAACTGTGTAGAAACAATAGCAATACTACTGTGCTAACAAATTAATTGTAACTCATTTAAAAATGAAATTACCTACAAGCTTATCACTTACAAAACATTAGTATATCCAACTAACTGTGTGCAAACAAATGATTAATAGTAAATAGAATTATTCGTGTTGGATCGAAATACTTGAAACCATTTAACTATGTGCCAAAAAAAAATGTGTACAGGCTCATTTAAAAATGTTATGAACAAAATGTATTTACAAATCATATATATATATATATATATATATATATATATAAAGAGGATTTGGCTACTTACAATGGTAAATAGAATTATTCGTGTTAGATAGTTAAATGGTTTCAAGTATTTCTATGTGCCAAAAAAATGTGTACAGGCTCATTTAAAAATGTTATGAACAAAATGTATTTACAAATCATATATATATATATATATATATATATATAAAGAGGATTTGGCTACTTACAATGGTAAATAGAATTATTCGTGTTAGATAGTTAAATGGTTTCAAGTATTTCTATGTGCCAAAAAAATGTGTACAGGCTCATTTAAAAATGTTATGAACAAAATGTATTTACAAATCATATATATATATAAAGCCCAAACCAATAAGAATTTTATCTGGTTATTTTTCTCTCTTCCTTATAGATATTACTCATCCCATTCCGGATTTAACTGGTTATATTACTGAGGGACAAATTTATGTAGACCGACAGCTTCATAACAGACAGGTGAGTATATTGTCATCTAGATCCTTTCCATTCCTGTATCATTGCGCCTTAAGTGGAATCATCTAATTTGGGATTCTAATTATTTGATTCATGTTTTTATCTTCTAGATCTATCCACCAATCAATGTACTTCCCTCTCTGTCTCGTCTAATGAAGTCTGCTATTGGTGAGGGTATGACCCGAGAAGACCATGCCGACGTCTCCAATCAATTGGTGAGTAAAACTGGAAATTATCGACAAAATATGAATGGCAAAACTTCCAGAATTTTACTTTAGGACTCGACAAAAAAAGGTGAAAATATCCTTTACTGAATTGGCTACTTTAGATAAATCTGTATTAATAATTATTTGCAGAGATTTTGTTTTGGTGTGATTTTTTTTTTTTTTTTTTTTTTTTTTTTTTTTAAATGTTAACCTTTTGAGTATTATATTAATTGCAGAATTAGTTGTGTATATAACACACATTCATGTACAATTTGCACCTCTGTGAAATTCTGGAAAAAACCATTGTCATATATAACACACATTGACTTTTCTGGAATTTGCTGCTAGATTTAAACTAAATTTAACATTTGTTCAACTTTTTATATAGTTTGTATCAATTAAAAATAAGACTTCATATACTTGATTTACTGTTTTTACACAGTATTTAGGGCAAAGACAAGGACATGTTCACACAAAAAACCTAACTTTCAGCAAAAATAATAGAATTATTAGTGTTAGATAGCAATAATTGAAACCATTTGACTGTATAGAAACAATAGCAATACTAGTGTGCAAAAAAATTAGTTGAAACTTGCTTATAAATAAAATTACCTACCTAACTATTCACTTACAAATCATATGTATATCCATTTAACTATGCACCAACAAATGATTAATAGTAAATAGAATTATTCGTGTTAGATAGAAATGCTTCAAACTGGTTAACTGTGCAAAAAAAATTAGCTCAGGCTCATTCAAAAATGTTATGAACAAAATGAGTTTACAAATCATATATTTAATATATATGTATGAAGAGGATTTGGCATTAAATAACCTACAATGGTTGATATACTATTAAACACTACCAAACCAAACCAATCTTTAAAACTTTTTAACAAAAACTGGTTGAGAACAATAAAAAAATAAAAAAAAAATGTTACATCGTGTAATTAAACCTTTTTCTTTTTTTTTTGCTACAGTATGCCTGTTATGCTATTGGAAAAGATGTCCAAGCCATGAAGGCTGTTGTGGGAGAGGAAGCCCTTACCCCAGATGATTTACTCTACCTGGAGTTTTTGACTAAGTTTGAAAAGAATTTTATTTCACAAGGTAAGCCAGTTTTTTGTTTTTGTTTTGTTTTTTCGGGGGTTTTCCTTTAGATTAGACCACAAATTTGCCATAATCAATTTTGTGTTCACTTCTCAATAAAATCCTTTCCAAATTCTTACCGTGACTTCTCTGATTGTGCTAACTTTTGGTATATCTGTCCTATCGGTGGAGCCTGCTACAACTTCTGCAGAGGTGCACTAAGCAACCAGTCTAGGAGAAGGAAAGCTTTGAGTTCAAAACAGCAGTATTCTGCTTAAAAATTGACCTTATGTTATATTCTTCCTGTGGTGGAGAGGTTGGGTAAATACGCATATCCCCTGCAGAGGAGTAAGACCCTCCTCAAAAATGGGTATCCAGGGTATGACACTAAACTGCATCCAGTAGTGAGGTTCCATTGGAATTACCCTTTCATTGCCATTACTCCCAAGTCTCCTCTGACCCTGAGTGGTAGTACCTATTAAGGTCCTCTGACTCAAATAGATCTATTTGAGATAATAAATTCTTCGCCTTTTTTAAAAAGGATTTTGAAGATAAATTTTTATACTATATACAGAGTATTTAAAAAAAAAAAAGACACCCATATGGGAGCACTGTTATTTCAAACAGACTCCACATGTTCACCATCCCTGTCAACACATTCTTCGAATCTCCCACAAAAGAAAAATGTTAATCGTTCTGTGGGAGGATTTTTATTCAAAAACCACAACTGATATTACAGAGATCGCCTAAAGAAGACTCCAATAATGTGTGAACAGGTGAAAACTTTAAAGTCATGTTAAGATTTTTTTAAACACCCTGTGTATGTGAAAACCAAAATTATTAAACTGACTTTGGCATAAAATAACCCAACAAGGGTTGACATGCTGTAAAACTAACCAACCCACCAGTAAACTTGTCCCTTTCTGTCACTTCTCTCTCTAGCTCATTTTCTTGAAATTTTTTGAAAGTTGTCTTTTTCCTTCTTTCTTCCTCATCGAGTGCCTCATGTGATGTAATAGTTCCTGAGCTAGACTAGTAGATTGTACTAGTGAATTCAGTTCTCTCTGGGTACTTCATACTTCTGGCCTTGAGCCAAACTAAACTTAGTAAATTGTTATTGGTGCCTCATGTGATGTAATGGTTAGTGTGCTAGGTTAGCACTAATGAATTTAGTTCTCACTGCTTCTGACCTTGTACTGAACCAGGCTCAATAAATGACTACTTAATACTACAGGGGTCCGCAAACTTCATAATGCAAAAAAAAATCAATATTACTTATTGTTTTTATTCATATAATGTCAATAGTCAGATTAAATAGCAAGTGGTCATATCAAATCAAAAGATTTGGGAATTTGAAACATTGAAATATCTGAGATTGGAGATTTGCCAGGTTTACCTTTATTAATTTTATAATGTTTCATTTGGAATTTAGATTCATATTTTAATTGTTTAAAAAAAAACTTACATTATAATTGTAGTTTTTATGATCATCTTATTTTTAAATTAAATAATTTTGATACTTTCATTTGAACACATCTATATGTTATTTTAGAATAGGATATTATTATTGTTATTATCAACCAGCTCATTGGCCTAATGGGTAGAGTGTTCGTCAATGGTCCGGGAGACCGGGGTTCAATCCCAGGTCGAGTCATACCAAAGACTTTAAAAATGGTACTTGATACCTCCTTGCTTAACACTCAGCAATATAAGGTACGTATCAAGAGTAAAGTGGAGCAATCCAGGGAAAGGAGTAGCGCCCTCCCCTACACCTTGGTGTAGTAGCTATTGAAAAGGGAGCCCTCTGGTCGCCCTCAATTACGGTCGCCAACTAACTATTAACTATTAGTATTTTTTGTAACAGTCACACAAGTCTTGATTCATGCTGACCACCACATTAAAATGTCCTTGTGTTGAGTCTAGCCTTATTAACCTTTATAACTAAAAAGAAATATAAGTAAATTTGGAGAAACAGTTTCACAAAATGTATAAATTAGTAAAACTTTTAAACTTTGCTTTTGTTTAGTTGACATATGATGTGTCTCACTGAGTCTACTGTATATCCAGTCCTATGCCACAAGAAAGCTTAGTTAATAAGAATATGGTGTTGTCTTACTATGGAAATTATTTTCTAAAGTTTACTTGTCTACATTACCTTTAACATTAACGTGCATATGAATATTATTGATAAAATAGCCAAGTTGGTTGGGGCTGTAGAATACACCGAATGCATCTCTGCAGAAGAGTAAGAACCATGAGTGTCCTGATATGACACTAAACAATTTGATGGTAAGGCTCCGGTTCTGTAGCTTTGAGGAATGTGGAGTAGCCCTTCATTGTCATTGCTCCCAGATTCACTCTAACCAGAGTGGTAATAATACCTATTAGGATCCCATCGATGGGACAAAAAGAACTATTTAATCATTTACTATACTTGAAACCATTTAACTGTGCAAACAAATGAATAATATTGACTAGAATTATTTGTGTTGAATAGCAATACTTGAAACCATTTAACTGTATGCAAACAATAAATAGCGAACCAATGAGCTATGACTCATTGAAAAAAAAATCTGACCAACAAACTATTCACTATATATGTATATACAGGATTTGGCATTAAATAACTATCAAGGGTTGATGAACCAAATGAACTACCTTAATTGATAAAAAATACCCCCCAATACCAAGAATATTCTATAAATTTTGGCTACATAAACGAAAATTATTGCCCACTCTGACTTAGAAATTTTCATAATAAAACAAAGAGTGTAACTGACTTCCAATTTCAAAGAAGGGCACAGATACTACACTCTGATCCTTGGTAGGAAAGGATAATGGTCATACAAACAAGTAGAATAAGAGTATGATTCTTTCATTCCCTTATTGGCCAGTTTGATGCTTTCCACTTCACTGGCTGCAATGTGTTTCAGCTCTGTTCTTGATCTCACCCTTCTCCTTCATATTGGCCCAAATCACTTGACATTTTCATGTTCCCATCCATCATGGACATCATCCAACCAAGTGGTTGTTTCCAGTCTCTTAGATACCACTCAACAACTGCAACAAGTTCACATGCTGTCTGTAACCCTTGTGACATGTCTGGCTAAGCAGAACTTCTGCCCTTGGTATTCTTTACCCTGTTCCCTTCCTGAATTACCTTGTTTCAGGTGTGATCACATTTCCAGCACGGATCTTTCCATAGCCCGCTGTTATAACTAGTCTGTTCTTCCTTCTTTGTGGTTGTCAATGTTTCACTTGCATATAATATCACAGGCAAAAAAACAGTGACATTGAAAAGATTAGCATGTAGAATCTTATCCTCTTTTGAATTGAACACATCTTTAATCATGGTGCATGCTTCTACTCTGATCTTAGTGAATCCAGTTGGTTGGGGCTGTAAAATATGCCAACTGTGTCTCTGCAGAAAGGTAAAGCATCTCCTTCAACAAGTGTCTTGGATATGACATTAAACCATCTGATGGTGAGGCTCCAGTTGTAGAGCTTTGGGAAATGTGGAGTATGCCTTCATTACCCTTACTTTCAGGTTCATTCTGACCCGGAATGGTGTTATATAATTGCGGAATGATTTTTTTTATATTATTTTTCATTGGTTATATCTTATCATTCGGTTTAGTTAGGCTTAGAACTATTTGGCTTAGTGCACGTGTAGGGGCACACATTGAGCACAGGTGTTCATGCTCGTGTGAGGAGGATGTGACAATCACAGATGTCATAATAAAAAACCCAGATAGGAAATGGGACTAGGGATGTGAATGATGTCATACCTGGAAGCGATGGGCTGAGGATTTTGGGTGATTTTTCAAAAAAAGCAGTTAGTTGTGATTTGAAGCTGGACGAAGAGAGTTGATTTTTGGACCAGGGTGAGGCCAGTCCAGTTGGGTCTACGAGATGCGCCGCGCGTGGTGAGGTCAGATGGA
This sequence comes from Sepioteuthis lessoniana, assembly GCA_963585895.1. Lineage (NCBI taxonomy): Eukaryota > Metazoa > Mollusca > Cephalopoda > Myopsida > Loliginidae > Sepioteuthis > Sepioteuthis lessoniana. The sequence goes on from OY757908.1 coordinate 52,317,934, forward strand.
ACAGTCAGCATAGTAAAAATTGTCTCTCTCTCTCTCTCTCTCCTCGTGTTGAAAACCTAAAAGTCAAGAAGGTCATAAGTTTCGTACCTGAACCAAGAGAGTCGTCAGTGTTTCGGGATTCCTATGCATACAAACATTTTACGTATCCGTATATTACACATATTCGTATCATGAATATGCTACTGTGGTAGTACCTTTTAGGGTCCTATATCTGGGTCAAATAGAAACATTTAATCATTTTCTATACTTGAAACAATTTGTATGCAAACAAGGGACTTGAATTATTAGCATTACATAGCAATACTTGGAACCATTTAACTTTGTGCTTATTAATGAATAATGTTGAATAGAATTACTAGTATTAAATAACAATACTTGAACCTATTTGACTGTGTGCAAATAGAACTATTAGTGTTATATATCCATACCTTAAACCATTTAAGTGTTTGGAAAAAATTGTGTTGGAAAGCAATACTTGAAACCATTTAACTCTCTGCTAACAAATGAGCTCTGGCTCATTGAAAAATTGTTACCTACTAACTATTCATTTATAAATCATATATTTAATATATGTATAAACAGGATTTGGCATTAAATGACCTACAAGGTTTGATATGCTATAAAACCCAACCAACTAACCTGATCTTATTCTCTCTGAGATTTCTGTATTCATGTCTCATCACATATTTACGATCTGTCCTACATAGATATACTCTTTCATGTCTTTAATTTCATCACTTTATATTTGATACTTATTATGATTGTAAATTTTTTCATTTCTTAAAATTGTAAAGATATATAGAAGTATATATTGTTCTTGGTGTAAGTGTTGTTGAACAATGAATGTTATCAAATAATAGCTTTAAACAGGATTAAATACGTTAGCATTTTTAAGCAAGCAATATTTTTTAAAAAAATGAATATTTTAAAAAAATTAAGGATACTAACTATAAAAGATTAAAACAAAAACTTCTCCCACCAAAAAAAGTGTTGGTTTGTTACATTATTATTGTAAACCAATTGAAATTATTCAATAAGATTTTGTTGAAATATATTCAATTTAAAGCAAAGTGTAAAAATAGGAATTTCATTCTATCTTGCTTGTAAAATAAATAATTATAAATATAATTTACTAATGAGTATTGTTCATTAATCCCATCAAATAACTAAGAGCATCACTAGAAGGAAGATTTACTTTAAATCTATGTATTTAGTCTTACAAACAATTCATCAATTTATTCAGTTACCTAGTTGGCTGGGGCTGTTGAATACACCGACTGCACCTTTGCACAGGTGTAAGGATCCCCCCCCCATCAACGAGTGTCCTGGATATGATACTAAACAATCTGATGGTGAGGTTCCAGTGATACTCGAGCTTTGGGGAATGCAGAGTACCCCTACATTGTCATCGCTCCCAGGCCCACTCTGGCCCAGATAGAGCCCTATCTATGGGTCAAATAGAACTAAACTGTGGACTTATGCTAAACTGAATTGCTTGAAATAGAATTGTTTTTGACATTAAAAATGTACTTAGGCTAAACTGAATTGTTAGAATTAGAAGTGTTTGACTAAACTGAATAGCTTGAAATAGAAATGTTTTTGACAAACTGTGTACTCATGCTAAACTGAATTGTTTGAAATAGAACTGATTATTTGTATAAAAATGGATTTGGCATTAAATAATCTACAAAGGTTGATATGCCATAAACCCAAACAACCAATCAATTTATTCAGATTTTTAAAATCCACATATACAGAGGGAGTTCCCCATGGTGTAATAAAGTGCTGTACTGCAGCCTTGATGTCAACAAGTTCAAACTTCAGTCATGCTATTATGTTCACTTTCAGACTAATACCCTTGGGAAAGGTATGAACCTCCATCCACTTAGCTATAGGTTAAATTGTATCTTATTCTTTAGCATTAAATAACCCCCAAAGGTTGATATGCCATTAAACAAAGAAACCAAACCACATATACAGTAATCAATATATTTGACGTAGTTCATTGATTCCGTTATTTTTAAAGCCCAGTCGGCTGGGGCTATTGAATACGCCAACTGCATCTGTCATATATATGACACTAAACCATCTGATGGTCTGGAGCTTTGGGGAATGCAGAGTACATCTTCACTGTCATCACTCCCAGGTCCACTCTGTAGGGTCCCATCTATGGGTCAAATAGAAGGGTTTGACATTTAAACTGAGTGCAAACAAATGACTTATGTTAAATTGAATCGTTAGAAATAGAACTGTTTGACTATTTAAATGTGTGTAAACAAATGACTGATCTCTACTCGAATTGTTAGTGATAAATAGCAATACTTGGAATTAGTATTAAATAGCAATACTTGCTTGAAACCATTTAACTGTATCCAAAAAAAAAAAAAAAGAACCCAGGCTTGTTTAATAATGTTATCAATAAAATGTTTTTTACAAATCCTATGCATTTAATATATATCGGTATAAAGACTATTTGGCATTTGTTATGCCACCATGTGCCCAGCGAGCTTGCAGGGTACTGTTTGTTCCTGCCAAGTCCACCAGTTAACGCAGGGCACAGACGTTGGCTTTGGTCTGCCGAACGCTATTTAGTGTTACAGATATCACCAACTCCCAAGTAGAACCACATTTTAAAGCCACTCGGCAAGTTATAGGTGAATAATTAAAAGTCAACATAGCTGACTGGCCAGCTTTCCCCCTCAAATACAAGGTCTTCAACAAACACAATTCTTCTCAATAAAAAAAGGACTCTGAACTGCCATGTTTGAGTTAACAAGATTAATGACAATATTCTTTTATTGAATAAAAGAAAGAAACAAAGACAAAAAAACAATTCACGTAAAAGTCAGGAGCGAGAGTCTTTCTGTATCTCGGAAGAGTCTCCATTAAAATATTCGTACCCTGGACGAGGTCCCTCATAAAATATCTTTATCCCCTGACAAGTCCACCATAAAATATCTATTAATGGCGGAAGGTGAGAATGTAGTTCAACAATGGTAGACACAGTCCGCTTTCCTTCAGACTATGGGATTTAATGGCAGAGCTCGTGCTCCAAATCTCAAGTTTATTGTTTCAGTATGAATGCAGCAGGATAAAATTGAATATACTTAAATTGTATGTTCACTTACTTGGAGTTTTGTGGAGTTTATTCTCTTCTTTTTTCTTTCATTATTGGGTTTCCATAACACGTTGGTAGAAGGATACACATCTCATTTCAGATAAGACCAGGATTAATTATTGTTCCTTTTCTCATGGACAAGTCTTTTCCTTGGGTATTCATTTAACGAGGTTTACCATACCTTGGAGTGCTGGTTCATTCAAAGGATAAGCTTTTTCTTTTCTGTTTGGGTTCTCTGCACAGCATTATTTTGGAATTTGGGTTTCTTTCATATCCCAAATTATGTTCTTGGTTTTTCAACAAACAAAAGGCAACTCCTTATGCGTCTTCATCCTTTGAGGAATAAACAGAAACACATTATATCTCCTCACCCTCTGACGACTATATGGCAACTGTCTTATTTCCGTAGTTTGAAAAATTACGTGTTGACTTGTTTTGGCAGTTTCTTCCTTGGTACTAATCATAGCCGCAGATTTGCTTCTCCGCTGATGCACACATGACTAATAGGCATGGGAGGACCTCACTCTCTATCTCACCTTGTAATGATAGAGAGGGGTGAAGGAGAGATGGCCTCTTCCACTATTCTGTAATTCTTGCTTACAACTATCTTCCGCTGATTCTTGCTTGCTACCATAGTCGGCTGCCGGCCTCCTTCTCCCACAACTCTGAGAATGTATTAGGGTGTCATATTTCCTCGTCACACATTAAATAACGTGTAATGGTTGATATTCTATAAAACCCCACCAAACTAAATCCTATTATTTATAGAACTTCATAATACTTTTTTTTTTTTTTTTAAATTGATTTTTAATCATATCAACATGTACAAACATTGAGAGAGATTCACTTAGAGCTGTGTTAATTTTAAAATTAATTATCCAAATCTTCTGAATCCACATTTGGAATTTGATATTTCAAACAAAATTTTTGTTTATAAACTAAGATTAATGCTCCTGGCACTGATGGAAATTCCATGACCAATTCAGTCGTGTCAATTAAGAACAGCTCAAGAAATTAAAACATTTTCAAGAAATTATCTTTCAGAGATTTACTCAGTTTTTCTATGAAGGGAAGAGATATTTTTGAGTTCTGGGCTAATTGAATTCCATTATATTAACATAAATATCTGAAATAGGCAAATGAATGAACTATTTATCATCTCTGTATAGGTGTTTGTGTTCATTATATTAAGTGTCTCAATTATCTTCATGAAGAGGTTAAAAAAAATAAAATAGTATAGTGTATGTAATTTTTTTTTTTCCATTTACAGGACTTTACATTCAGTATTTATCTGAACCATAACATTTTTAATTTTCTTAATTTTTCAGGCCATTATGAAAACCGTACAATCTTTGAATCTTTGGATATCGGATGGCAGCTCCTGCGTATCTTCCCCAAAGAAATGCTGAAGAGAATTCCTGCAGCTATGCAGTCCAAATACTACCCCAGGGAAGGTGGACAACAGCCCACCCAACCTTCTACCCAATTGTAAAAAAAAAAAAAAAAAAAAAAAAGAAAAAAACAGGAGAGGGAGACTTCAACTCTGTTGTCTTTTTTTTTTTTTCTTTTGAGGGTCTGGGGGAATCAACAAACCATTTTGGGACCACACAGAAGTCATGACGTTCCTGTTTGTCCAGGACAACCCACAGGAAAAAGTGTTTGTTGTCCATTGTTATATGTTGTTAGAAATTCAACTTGTGTTGCTCTCTCTCTCTCTCTCTTTCATACATGCTCACTCACAATCAAATGTTATACCAAAAATACTTCTGGTGTATTCCTTTAAAAAAAAAAAAAAAAAAAAGAAAAAAAAAAAATTTTCTTTTATTTCCTGCCGATTTGGGTTTTTTTTTTAATGCAAAGAGTTTATATCAACTATAACCATTTAATGCAGGATTTTTAAAAAGAAAAGAAAAAAAAAAGTTGTTTGAGTAGGGGAGTCAGAATTTTTAAAAAATTGTTATGATTGATTCCTAGTCATTTGATTGGATTGGATCAGCAGATGGATGGGGGGTCAAATATGTCCATACTTATTTTTTGTTTAATTTCTTAAACTTATCTTTTGCCCCTCCTCTCCAAGGATGGGGAATAATTTCTGTTAGCCTCTTAAAAAAAAATTCAATTTCATTTCCTCCTCCTATCCCCACTTCCTCTGCTCATCTAGGCTATTTTTCAAGTCTGTTAAACTTCTACATGCAGTTTAAAAAACTCTTTGTGTAGAGAATAGAAAAATAAGTAAACCAAATGGGCAAAAATGACTGCAAAAATATGCGTATGTGTGGTGCATATGAAACCAATGTTTAAAACATCTTCCGTGCTGAAAAAGCTTTAACTGAAAACCATTGAAAATATAGGCAGTCAAGTAGTTTTTGTTTTTTTTCAAAACTTAATTGTTGTTCATAATTTTTTGATCTGAGCAGTTCATAGCTGCTTTCAGCGATGTCAAAAATGTTGGAAAAATTTTCAAAAAACTTAAAGCCTTTTTATAATTAATGTTTGAACAATGAGGTATATGTGTGTGTGTGTGTATATCTATATATATATGTTTATACATACACATTTTGTTGACCTACACATATCTTTGTGCAGATATATGTATGCTTAGGTGATACATCTGATTAGCCAATGCATATATAGTTGCACACATGAGAACAAATGCTAAATTAACAAAAATTATACTTACATTTATATGGGATACATGCATAAAAATTTATATACATGTATGTATGTCTCTGCATATATATATATATATATTGGAAGTAGACGTTTTTTAAGAAATAAAAAGTACAAATTACATTTTTGGTTCTTTCTACTTTAAGATTAAATATTTACAGGGTAATTTTTAAAAAAAGGTTGACACCTTTATGAGAGTACTTTTATGTTATAATTTCAAACAGTCTTCACATGTTCACGGCCCCTATCAACACATTCTTTGAATCTCCTACAAGTAATTAAAAAAAAAAGATGGTTTTATGTCTATGGAAAAAAGCAGAACTGGTATTACGGTGACCACCTGGGGAAGATTCCAATGATATGTTGATGAAGATGGTGGACAGGTGAAGACTTTAAAATCATAAAGGAGTCTCCTGAGAAAAGTTAACATTCTTTTAAACAACCTGTAAATTTGAGATGTATAACATTTTTGTTGGATTTTTTTTCTTGGCCAATTGCTTATACCTAAAGTAAATTGGCTATTTTGAACTGGGTTATGAAATTTTCAAAACATGGTGGGAGACTAGACTTGGGGGCTGATACTTGAAAGTTATTTAGATTACTTTTTTTTTTCCTTTTCTATAATACATGTAAATTTTAATTTATATATTCTTGTATTCAGATTTTAAAAATTGGGGGGGGGGTATAGAAAGTGTTAATTTCTAAATTTCATTATCCAGGACACAAAAGCAAAGTTTGAAGGGAAATGGCCATTTCCTATACTTATAAAACATGCTATCCAGGAACAAATTTTTCTATTAGTGTTTTATATATATATATATATATATATATAAGTTGAATCTTAACTTTCATGTATTTGATTATTCTTGATTTTTCTATCTATTAGTAGGATATTTTTTTTAACCAACAGTAGATCATATATATATATATATATTAATCTATTTTCTCATTTACAACCATAAGTTAACACAAATTTATTAGTTTTTTACTGCATTAAAAAAACTGCAGATTATGCAATGATATATCAAAAGTAGATATGATATCATATGAACTTTTCAACCCACCATTGTCTGTGTGTGTGTATTTTTTATATATTTTCAAGAAAAAAAACAATATTTGGTCAGATTAGAATATAAAATAGGCAGAAAGAAAGTGTCTGTCCTATTTAATCAAACATGTTTAAAAGAGAAAATGCTGCATACACACATATATATATATATATAAAATAGTATGAATGCTTATCTGCAACCACTGGTTTTATGCTGTCTTTATATGACAATCATTAGTGTCATATAAAGACGGCATGATACCAGTGATCACAGATAATGCTATTAAATATATGTAAAAACTAATATTTATCATATAATAGCTCTATCATAGATATTGAGCACTCTCCAAATTCTACTGCAAAACCCACCAAGTGAGATAGTGACAACCATACACTGTTGTTATATAATGCTGAAAAGAAATAGGATCTTACCTGACTTTTGTCTCCTTACAAATAGTTCCATGTCTTCTATGAAAAAGAAAAGAAATTTGTCAGATGAAACTTTTGAGGGGTTTTTTTGTGGTCTAAAGTCCCCTCCTCCCACAAAGTTTTATATTAAGACTTTTTTTTTCTTCATTTTTCTCCTTTTTTATAGTTTGTATGCTTAAGAACAATATATATTTACCCAACACCTCTACCACAAGCAGGATGTGATACAAGGTCAATTTTCAGGTGGAGTAGAGCTGCTTAGAATTCAGTTTTCCTTCTCCTAGACTAGTCACCTAACCAATCTGAAGAAACCAGTCTACTCTATTTACCCATAGCTAGGGAGGAGAACAGATGGATTTATGTCTTTCTCAAGGCTATTAGCATGAAGTGAAAAACACAGCCTTGTCCTAAATTTGCACCCAGATATCTGATTCTGTTTCCTACAACTGTCATGCTAAGTGTTCCTCTAGAAAAAAATATAATTTAATTTAAACACTTAAAATGATGAATTTTCTCTAAGTAACAGATGATGTTAGATCTATCTACTAAAAACTTGGCCAAAGTTGTATGTGTAAAACCAACGTTTTTGGGGTTTTTTTTCTATTTTAGAGAATTGACTTACTTAAAATCAATTCTCTAAAATAGAAAAAGAAATGTTGGTTTTACAGGTGAATTTTAAAATGTACACTTGAGACATAGAAAACTGAATTAAGGAAAAGTAAAGAAAGAACAAAAAAGTGAGTATTCAAAAGGCACCTACCAAAGAGCAATGATTTGTCTTTTGGCCTTTTCACTGAGACAGTGAGTTCAATCCTTATTGAGCGGTTTACTAATATCAGAGAAAGGTTAAAAACTAAGTTGGTTTTTTTTTTTTTCAAATCACTAAATCTATTTATCTGGCATCTTATAATTAAAGGAAATATTTTCTGAATTTTATTGAAGAATCATTACAAGAAAGGAGCAGCAAACAAAAAATAATATCTAAATAAAATACAATAAATAATTAAAAAAGAAAACGTAGGAGAAAAAGGAATATAATGAAAAGCAAAATCCAATTGGACTACAGGATATAAGAACTCCAAATAAAAAACTTTTGCATTAAAAGAGTGCTCAATTCTACACTCGCAGAGCAAGTAAAATCTGAGAATTACAAACACTATAGCCTATTACCTAAGTTTTCATGCATTTTCTACAATCTGCAGGTGATGAGTGTATGGTAAGAGTAGCCAGTCTAGTATCTATAATGTTAGATAGATGCTAGACTGGTTACTTTTACCATATACCCGTCTGAAGATAATAAAAAAACACATGTTACTTAACAGATTTATAGTGTCTGTAATTCTCTCTCTCTCACTCACACACAAATATATATATGATTTGGTGAGAAAAAAACCCCACAAAACTCCCCTTTTTTTTCTTTATAATCTTACGTTTTTTCTCAAGCTTTCTTGCAAGTTTCTTTGTATCAGGGTCTAGTTGATAAAGTTCTGAGTTCTGCTCCAAATTGCTTTCAATCATATCAATTGATTGTCTTCATAGGAATATATATATATATATATATATATATATATATATATATATATATAGTCATTGTTTATTTTTGTTTAACAAGAAAGCTAGAAATAAAAAAAGTAGTTCCATGGTCTTGAACCAAACTTGTCTAAACAATAACTGGTTGCCAATATGTATTTTTTCTAAGTCAATAAATATTTTTTAAAGTAGAGGAGGAAAAAAAAAAAAAGAAAGAAACGGATACAATGAATCACAAATCTTTCATCTGTAAAGATGAAATTTGTTGACAACTGTACATATATAGTACAATGATTGTTGAAGTCAAAAACTCATAGTCACCAAGCAACATTGACTGTGCCTATACTATCCTAAGTTTTATATATATATATTTGCTTAATTACCAATATTGATCATTCTTTATAAATTTAGCCAACTAACATATTCATTTTAGTGTATTTGAACTTGTTTTCATCTTTCTTGCTATATTCACGACCTTTGACCTTCTTCAGATATTTCATGCTGAAAAACTTGTTAACCTACATAGGACTTCAAACCAAATCGTTTCTTTGATCCAAGGAGGTTGATAGTTCAAATTCTGTTTACCATAACCTGGTACAAGTAGAAAGATATAATTAGTATTTCTTTTACCTGTAGTCAGGATTGAACCCGCTGCCTCCAGATGATTTCACTTAAAAACTCTTAAACCAAACACCTATACCCATGAAGCCATCTGTTGAGCTGGAGAATTCAGACAGAAATTTTGGGACTCATAAACCTAAACTAGATAAAAGGCTAGAGTGAGAAAATAAAATGAAAAAAAATTGCAATATGAGCTAAGGTAAAAATTATCCCTAATAGTAAGTAGTATCTCATGGATTGATAAAGACATTAGGTTTATAAGTCCCATAAAATTCACTCAGAATTGTCCAACAAGACACATTGCATAACTGAAATAGACATTGGGTTAAAGATCATGTAAGTGAAATCATTTGAAGATTGCAAGTTCAATCCTGACTACAGGTAAATAACAAGGAATACTTGTACCTAGTTATGGTTAACAGGATTAAATAAAGGGTTTGGCTTAATTTAAAGTTCTATGTAGGCTCTAAAGGATATATCTGCTGAAACAGTGTGAATATGAAGACAATAGTCCAAATACACTCATGATAAAAATCCTTAAGCTTCACCTCTGGAATTTAGACTATATATAATATATATATATATATATCTCAGTCCATTAGCCTAGTCAGTTATGTGTTCACCAAGAGATCAGGGTTCAATCCCAGGTCAAGTCATACCAAAGACATCCTTGCTTAACACTCAGCATTATGAGGTATGGAGCAATGCAGTGAAAGGAGTAGTACCTTTCCCTACACTATGGTGTAGTAGCTAATTGAATAGGGAGCCTTCAGGTTGTCCACTTCTCTAAATTTTTACATATGTATAGTAAAATAAATAAATCGTTATTTAAAAAAAAAGTTTCTTCTTATGCAAGCACAGCAGGATAAAACCTAAAATAAATGTTTTCTTATGACAATAAGTTTCATGGATTTAATTTTTTAAAAATACATCAAACAACTGACATGAGGAGGTGATAAAACATATACCCCTGGACATAAATATAAGACCACCCTCAAAAATGAAGAAAAAGATATTGTTTACAATTTTTAAATTATGAAAACCAGATATATGAAAGATAAGGTTAAGAGACATTTAAATTTAAAATAAGAAATTTCAAGTCACTTTTATATGTATATTAGCATTTATGCTAAATTTTAAAATTTATTTTTGACATAAATATAAGACCACCAATAAAAACAAAAAAAAAAAAGGACTTAATCTAATTGAAAAATATATAATATATAGTCTACGTAATATAAATGCTCTTAAAACTGTAATACTTAAAATATAAATGGTTAAAGGAACTAAATTATTTGAATTTGAGAAAGGCGAGATTACAGCTCTGAAAAGAGTCGGAAAATCTGAGTAAGAGAAATTTCATAGGCCTTAGGAAGTAGTATCTGCAATTACTTGGGAAGTCCAAATATCAAATGAGAAAACAGACTGGAGTAATAGAGTTAGAAGGCATTTAAACAATGAAAAAATTAAGCATAAGAAAAGAATTCATCGTCCAAGGTTTACTATGAAATACAAAGAGAAACAATTGGAATATGCTTGTCAATATCAAACCATGAGTGCTAAAGAATGGTGAAAAGTTGTTTTTTCAGATGAAAAATGTGTGTCCATATAGGGGTCTGGAAGTAGGAATGTTTGCCTCTCCATATATACAGATCAAGTGGAGGGCAGTCGGAAGAACAGATTCAATAGATTGCTGGAAGTGGGGGGGTCATAAGGGTCGACCAGAGGACAGTGAAAAAGAAGGAATTTGCCACTGGAAGTGAGGGGAGACCAACACAGGAGTGACATAGAAGACGATCAGTTGGAAGGGATACACCAGTCAAAGAAGTTAATCGGTGACGAGACAGAGAAAGAGATGAGAAAAATACATAGACGTAAAAGGTGGTGGGGGCAGAGATAGACAGACATGTAGATAGGCTGAGATGCTTTTTTAGTTAAGGGATTTAGTTGCAGAAAGTCACACTTTTCTCCTCTCTAAAAACATTTATTCAACCTTTTGTGCTGTCACCTTGTTCTTCCCTTTGTGGCTCAAGTTATATATTACCCCCCCCTTATCCCTCCAACTATGGGTTAAATAGTACTACTGCTGTCCTACAAGATTGATTTTGGCATTAAATAACCCATGAAGGTTGATATGCCATTAAAAACCAAGAAACCAAAACCTAAAAAGAAATAAGTCTTTAAGATTCAAAATCTCTTGATCATATGAAACTATGTTGTGAATTAGGTTTTTTTTTTTTTTTAATATTGATATTCTAAATATTGACATACCTATCCGATAAAATAAAACACAATTTTTTCCAAGCAGCAGTCATATCCATACTACTAAATGGATGCACTACATGGACGCTGACTAAGTACATGGAGAAAAAACTTAACAGCAATTGCACAAGAATGCTATAAGCCATACTGAATAAATCCTTGAAGCAACATCCCACAAAAGCGCAGCTATATGGTCACCTACCTCCCATCTCTAAAACCATTCAAATCAGACAAAGAAGACATGCAGGAGAAGTAAGGGCAGCTCATAAGTGACGTTCTAGAACGTATCTACCACAGCTCTGTACAGACACAGAATGTAGTCTAGAGGATCTGCCGAATGCGGTGGACGATAGAGACAAATGAAGAGGGAGAGTCAGGGAAGTTCGTGCTCGCAGCACAACATGGTGATGTAATATTAACATAGTGGTTCGATTGTAGGCAATTGTGGAATAATCGTTATTTTTCTAGGAAGTGGACTCAATTTCCCAAGTTCAAATAATGAAAAGTCGGAATCCAACTATTCTCCCTCCAGCTAGATGTAAATAGTACAGCAAACTAGGCTCCTTAACATTGGTATAACCAGACTTGAAGAAGAAAAAAACTCTCAAATCAAACCAGTTGTAGACCTGGAGAGGGATGGGCTCTGCCAGGATTTTCCTGCTTATGACATGACCGAATCAGGTTACAAGTCTAGTGACTGATTGTTGATTCTACATTTTTTGTATTTGATTTAGTTTGGTTTGATTTCTTTGTCTAATAGCACATCAATCTTCATGGGTTATTTAATGCCAAAGTCATCCTTGTTGAAAAACAGCAGTGATACTATCGAACTAATAGCTTGGAAGGCATAAGGTGAGTCCATAACTTTCCCAAGGGTATTGTTAGATTGTTTAGGGGGGACCTAATAAGGGGTATTAGCTATATTTCCAAAAGTTTTATATATAATACAATTTTTGGAGAGCATGAGGCCCCAAGATTTTTGTTGGGGATGGGAAGGGGAGCAGTCTTTCATTGTCTATGATTCTAAGGGGTCCCTAGCTAGCTACATTTGCCAACCAATTCACACAATACAATAAACGCAGTCATTCTTCACCTAGCACATCACAGCCACCAAAATATCACACTTGCTTTATAAGAAAAGCCCTATTTAAAAACCTGAAAGAAAATGCATGATTTTATTTACAAGGATATATAAAATAAATGAAAAATGATGGAGTTAGGATATGAAAAAGAATGATGGCAGGGAAGATCTTAGAGGCTAATGACTAGATGAGGGGGCCAAATGACTCAACATACTCCTAACTTGGGAAAAGTAGGGATAAAAGATGCCTACTTACCCAGGATGGGATCTGAAGGATCCAAACCGTAGTCGTCATACGCATGAAGAAGAGGGAAGGATGACTCCAACGTTGCCACTTTCATACAACAAGGCTTGCTGCATACACCCACCCAAGCCTTTTCTATTGCATCTGATTTTGACACTAAGCTGATCCCTAAAGAACAAAATCAGATCACAATGAGAAAAGAAAAGTTTGCACTGGCATACAATCCCTTCTTTCATGTCATCCAAATCACCATTCTAGGTACAGCTAGGGTCGCAAGAAACACCACACGCTTCTCACCTTGATACGTAGATAAAACATTGTCTATGGCGTAACCAACGTCGAGCAGCACAAGTTGCTTGGTTTCGATGCGGGCTGTCCACTCCCCAACGCGATTCCAAAACAGACGAACTCGCTCGAAATAGGCGTGCTCAGCCGTTTCTTCTAAGTCACTGTCGCAGCAAAGGCAATCGAGCTCGCTTTTTAATTTAAACCGAGAAAGGGCAACATATTCAGTGCAAGCCGTCATGTGAGCAAGAACTTGGAGTTGTTCAAGAAGCCCGAACCTGGCGCCCAATTCAAATGTGAGCGAACCTCCTCCATCGACCAACTGAGCCAACGGATCCATGTGAGGTCACGAAGCAGAGCCCACCACTAATTCCTGATACAGTTCCTTTGGAGACCGAGAAAAGTCACTGAACCCAGGAAGGTTGCGAAGGACCTTGTGGCATTCGCAGACAAACGGTGCCTCACCACTAAACTTACGTCGTCTTTCAGCTTTGGGGTCTGACAAAGCTAGGAAAGGTATCACTCGCCTTTCGTCTCCACACCGTGTCATTCGACAAGGGTCGGCCAAAGTAAGCCAGTCTTTCAGCAAACCAGTGGTTCTCCAGATCCGGCATCCCAGACCCTCATTGCGTGGACGTTAACAGCAGACCTGTCTATGGATAATCGGCCTTCAGCCTCCCCCAAGTAATTTGGAGAGTGATCGTTGTAGTGCCAGCTGATGACTCTTAGGCAGAAGTACAGACAAGTGATAAATGATCAAGGGGAAGATGTACACGGCGCATGTCTCCGCTCTGCCCTTTAAGGACAATCGCCTTCGAAGCCAGTTACCCACCTGGGCATCTACCTTAGCCTGTACTTCCAACCAATTTCACTCCCAAACCACACCCTGAGGATGTGGACGGATCTGTTGCTCCAGCAGAAAGGTCCTGGCAGGGGAATGCCACCCCTCCAGGAACCCAACCGCAGACCTTTGCTCTTATCAAAATTGATCTTGGCTCCTGCTATCTGCTTGTACCTCGCAACCACCTTCCTCAGAACCTTTATGTCCAAGCGGCAGGAGACCTTTGCTCTTAGAGAGCCAGCAAAAGGAATCCCGCGCAGGGCCAGACTTGCCTCCTCATCCCTAAGTCTACGGAGCAGGGGCTCCAAAGTGAGGACATAGAGAAGAGGTGACAGGAGGCAAACCTGCCGGACCGACTGCTCGATCGTGAACGCCTCCAAGCACTTCCCGTTCACCTGCACTACTGCCTGCGGGTTGTGGTACATCATATTAATCCATCTGCGGAACTCTAAAGCAGTTGTCAAAAACTGATGGTCAACCCTATCGAAGGCCTTGAACTGATCCAAATGTATCAGTGCGGCTTCGGTGCCGTCTTCTATCCCCTCTAGGACCTCTCTCACCAAGTGCAAGTTGTTTCGGATCGATCATCCCTTCACAGTGTAGGTTCTGCTCAGGTCCGATCAGATCGATAATAACAAGCTGCAAACGGTTCGCGAAGACCCGGGCTAAAATTTTTAATTCTGTGTAAAGTAGAGTTATGGACCTGTAATCATGACTGCCACCTTTCTTCAGCAATCTGATCACGCCTTTGGTAACGTTACCAGGAATGGCTCCCAGGGCAAACCAATGGTTGAACATATTCATCAGAATAGGCAAAAACATGTGCAACATCCCCAAGTACACTTCATAATTTGTTGAGGCTGACCTGCTTCAACGAATCACGGACTTCGCATTTAGTAATTAAACCCTCGCAGCCAACCACTTCCGCCTCCTGAAAGCGGGGGAAGTCAGCTAAATAGCTGGGAAACACCTGAACCGGGAGGTCAGGACAGCGAGCGGCCTCGTGCATCTCACGATTCAATCGTAGCACATGCCCACCAGGGAACTTGACTGAATCGATATACCGAAAGGGAAACCTTTGTACTTCTTCCTCACGTGCGAACGGATTGCATTTCACGGCTTCCCTGGAAACTCTTTTTAACCTAGATCTAACTAAGTAGTGCTTGCTAGCATCGCACTCAAGGTCCCGTCTAGAGAATCCCCCTTCCACCGCCCGGGAAAGCTTATCTTCTAAAGATTTTGCCACCTTGGTCCTATCTAAGTTGAGCTGGTGACCGTACTTGATGGCGAAATCTCTAATCCTATGTTTAAAAGATCCCCACCATATATTGCTAGTAAATGCCCCAATTAACACCCAGTGAATTAGGGATTCCAACCGATCCTGGAAGTCCCGTATCTCCAGTAAAGAAGCATTCAACTTCCAGTAACCAGCTAAACTAGGCCTCTTAGCGAACCGCAGACTGACCCTAACAAGTCTATGGTGAGTCTGCCCAACATAGTGGAACGTGGGACACGTAACATCTGTCAGCTCTTCTAACACGCTGTCCAAATAAGATCTGGCACGGACAGAGGGCGAACTATCTAGCCACATCCACAACTTCCTCAGTGGGTGATCCAGACAAAACCTGTCCACCAAAGTTATTAAGTCGATCTGGCTGCTTTCACACCTTCCCAACCCTGTCTATTTCGGGATCAAGGATCATATTCCCATCACCCACTATAACTATCCGTTTCGGATCGTCAAGGAACGGAACGACGCTAACCGCCGAAAAAAAGAAACCCTTTCTCCAGCAATACTGGGTGCATAAACCGCAGCCACCTGGAACTCGAAACTTTTAACAGCAACATCAGCCACAACCAACCAGCCCCGTCATCTGCAAGAACAAGATTTACATCAGCATTAAGGCTGCAGCTGCTGTATACCAAAAGGACAACATAGTCGTCCTCTAGCACCCAACAGTCCGCGGCACAAGTGAAGTGAGTCTCTTGCACTGCAGTAACACCTACACTGAGGTTCGAGAGTTCACTAAGCAAGCACAAACACTTGCTTGGGTCCTTCAATGTAGCCAGGTTTAGAGACACCTGACTCACTTACCTTACTGTCAACTACGGTCCGGAAATCCTCGGGTATGAGGATGCTGATGGCATGTTTCAGAGAGCTGGTGCCAAGCTCAGTGATGACTCAGCCATCTCTGGACACTCTTACGACATCCAAGGGATACTTCAGTTTTAGAGCCCCATAAAAAGAAGATTGAACATAAATCGGGACCCGTTCCGAACAAAATGACATCATTTTCTTCATTGAGGGATGTTCCAACTTCGCCAACCTTATGTCCGCCCAACTGGTCTTCTCAAGGAATCGCAACATACCCTGAGTGCAGCTACCAGCCAAGCGAACAAAGGTAGTCTCCATGGGCGGCCTTCTGAACAAATAAGGATTTGATACTTTGAGCTGAAAGTCAGATGGAAGTTCTTTGGCCTTCACAGAGTCATTCCAACAAGTTTTAGGGGTTCTTCATCGGCTGAGGTCGATTTTGCTCTATGATGGGCTTTAGGATCTTGTGTGTGTTCCAGTGACAGTCACCTTCAAAGCTGTCCTCCCAATCATCTCTCTTTCACCTCCAAGATCATGCTCACTTTTGGAGGTGAAAGAGAAGGGAGAGTTGGGGAGAAGAGAATTACATGCGGGTTATGTTAGGATGAGAGTTGTTTACATGGGGAGTGTTTTGGAGAGGTTTGTTTTGAAGGGGTTGTTTTAAAGGAGAGCGTTGATGAGCTGCCCACTGTGGGGAAGATGGAAATTTTGATGGGGGTTCCAGTGATGTAACGTGTTGTGACTCTTTTTCTGTAGGGGGATAGGATTGGGTACATAATTTCCTTGTCTGGGTTTACCTGCTATCTCTCCTTCTTTTCAGATTAGTGGCTGTCTCCATCTCCTCAGCGGTTGTCTGGTTGTTGTAGTTGATGTTTTTGCTGTTGTTTCGGATGATTTTTCCTCAGTTGTTGTTTTGGTTGTTGTTTCTGTTGCTGATGATGATTGTTGTTCTTGCTGTGGATTTCTTTTTCTTGGTAACCTAGGTCCATCCTTTTTCCTGGTTATTGTGATGGCCCCCAGGTTTCAGAGTTATACAGCCATTTTTATTATTGTCTTTTGAGGGCAAGGTTTATGTCAAGTGGCCAGGTTGCTTACAAGCCCAGCAAAGCAGCCTCCTGCCCTCAACGGCCTCCATCGTCTGCTGATCTCTGTATGTGATTATGTGTGGGGTGGCCTGGAAACTTTCCCTCTCCAAGCAGATGTTGAGAATGTAGTCACTGTGTGCGCTGAGGTAGGCAGCGAGAACGTCTCCATTGAGCTGTATTGGGACGTTGCACACAGTCACTCTGATTCTCCTTTTTCCTTTGTATTCTAGTTGAAGCTGGAAGTATTGCGTGGAGATGTTGCTCTCGGACAGTTTCGTTGCTAGTTCCTCCGAGAGCAGCAGGACATCCCAAGTGGCGAAGCTCCGCCGGCAATAATACCGGCATGGGATGCCTGCTGTTTTAAGAAGCTCTTTGAAGGTTTCTTTTTTTTTAATCTGGCCTGTCTCCTGGTTCTCAGATCAGTGACTCTGAAAGACAGAGTCTTTAGTTCATTGGCCGCGGGATAAGCAGGGTGGTATTGCTCTAGAAGTATGGTGCGTATTTGCTGATTCTGTTCGCATACTGTTCCAGGGTTTTCTTTTTCACAGACGTCATTGAGCGATTGCTGGCCGGTGTTCTTTATCCCAGTGGAATGGAACTGACCGGGAGTGAGGGTTCTTTGGATTCTTGTGAAACCGGTAGCGAAAACTAATCCATTGGTGTTAATGGTTTAGCTACTGGTTCTTCCGATTTCTTGGAGAGAGATTCCGGGTCATTGGTCGGTTGAAACAGGTCGTGTTGTGAGATGTTTTCGTCCATAGTTGCTTGAGCCAAGCAGGAGGAAGGAGTGTTGATTTGGTCGAAGAACTGTTGTTGCTGTTGTGACCTGTGTTTAAGGAAGAAGGCCTTCCTGAAATGAGAAAGAAAACTTTAGATGATCTGTGGAAAAAAGAAGAAATAACAGACCAGGCTAACGCCTGGGCCGAGAACAAGCAGGAATCGAACTTACTAATTTGATGTAATAAACGAGATCTAATAAGGGGTATTAGCCGTCTAAAAATTGTCAGCAAATATTTATAAGCTCACCTATCAGCAGCAGAAGTAGACTGACCAATCAGAGATGACCAAAGCATATATCAACAACGGCAACCTAAAAGCCTAGTTACTTAGAAGGTGTACTTTTTATATCACACAACTGAAAGCAAGATGGCTACCCAAATTCGAACAGGTTATAGGCCCAGGGCAGCAAAAGTTTTTTTTAATGGTGATGAATCCAAGTATGAGTTGTAGGAAGTGAGGTTCCTAGGATATCTTAGAATTCAACATTTACACCAAATTATACTGTCGCCAACAGATCAGAGTGATGATATAGACTTCGTAGAAAAGAATGCTACTGTCTTCACTGAGCTCATTCAATATTTGGACGATAAAAAGTCTGTCATTAGTAATAAGAGATGCACGAGACAATGGAAGAAAAGCCTTTAAAATATTAAGGGAACATTATTTGTCAAAAGGAACGCCGAAAGTTATTCCCCCTCTCTACAGAGCTAACATCTTCGAGAAGACTATAATATTTCTAACGCTCTGAAAAAAGCTGGGGAAGTTATAAGCGACGGACTGCTAATTGCTATGGTTCTCAAAGGATTACCTTCGAATTTTATGCCTTTTACAACGGTTATAACCCAGAAGAAAACCTTGACTTTTTCTGAAGTTAAAGTATGTTTAAGAAGTTATGAAGAAACAGAGCGTATGTGTTACCGTCAATTGAATCTAATAATATATTACAAATGAAAACCACATTTAAAAAGATTAACCTAAAGAATAAACTTGAAGTACCCATTCTTGCTATGATCATAAATCGACAAATTATAATTATAACAATTACCAGAAACCTCGGCATAATAGAGAGGACTATAAAATCTCCCCCCTCCACCAGGGAAGACAAATATTATTTGTTACTTTTGTGGGAAGAGAGTCCACAAAGCATTTGAATGTAAAAACCGAAGGCAAAGAGATTTTTGTCAATATAAGAACCTATTCAAAAGGCCAAACCTATTTCTTTGCTTTAGGATATGAGATTGTTTCGGACAAGAGTAATTTATCAGTCGACTGCGGGGCTACCGAGCATTTAAGTAAAGTTGACGACTGTAGTTGAGGGTGACCCGAAGGCTCTCTTTTCAATAGCTATTACACGGAGGTGTAGGCGAAGGTGCTACTCCTTTCTCTCGATTGTTCCACTTTACCCTTTACCTTATAATGCTAAATGTTAAGTAAGACGGCATCAAGTACCATTTTTTTAAGTCTTTGGTATGACTCGACCTGGGATTGAACCCCGGTCTCCCGGACCACTGGCAAACACTCTACTCATTAGGCTAATGACCCGAGCATGTAATAACTGATAAATCAAGCGAATAATATAGTGCTGAAAAGAGATAACGCCGGAATTTATCTATGCAATAGCAGAGGACACATGTGTAGATGTATCTTAAAAATGCTTTATATATACCAACTTTTAAACAAAATATATTTTCAGTACAAGCGGCAGTGAAAAAATGGTGGGCACCTAAGTTTTGAGAGAGACAACAGCAAATTAATTTACCCTAATGGAGCAGTTTTCAACATAACATAAAGAGGACGTTTGTATTATGTGAAAAATATCGTTTCTGCCAGAAATGCCACTTACAACTTACTTACTTGGCATAAAATCTTAGGCTAATGTAACGATTCTGATATTAAAAAGTTACACAACTTAGTAAAAGAAATGAAGATAAAACCGACACCAAATTATGCTCTTAACTGTTATATATGTATTCAAGGGAAGATGTCTAATGACAAAAATAAGACTTTGGATTGCAAGGCAACAAAAATCCTTGCACTTGTACACAGTGATTTAGCTGGCGCCATTCAACCCTTAGCAAAAGATGGTTATAAATATGTACTTAATTTTTTTTTATGACTATTCTGGCTTTACAATGTTATATTTCTTAAAACAAAAGTCTGACACTTTGCTCGCTACAACGAAATATCTAGCTGATATAGCTCCTTATGGCTATGTAAAATGTTTACGGACAGACAACGGAACAGAGTTTACTTCTGAACCTTCTCAACGGTTACTTGTACTTAATAGAATCAAACACAAGCAGTCAACTCCGTATTCTCCACATCAAAATGGGACCGCTGACCGGTCAAGGCGAACTTCATTTTCTACGGCAACTTTGAATTTAGTAGGGTAGATTACTGTTGTACTCTGCGTAAGATTCCTATTAACTATGCTGAGGCCGTAAACTCTGTCGACTCGGATAACTGAAGTTTAGCAATGTAGAGAGAATGTGATTACTTAGTAGAAAATAATACTTTTGAATGGCACAAGGCTCCAAGAAATAAAAACATTGTCAGTAGTTGGCGGTTTTTTTTACTATAAAAAGTAAAAGTGACGGAAGTCATGAGTATAAAGCTCGTTTCGTAGCTACTCGCAAATATATGGCAAGGATTATAGAGAAACTTTCGCCCCGACGACAAATATAGCTTCCGTAAGGTTACTATTGCAAATAACAGTCCAGTAAGACTTGTTAATTCACCATATGGATGTTAAGAGTGCATATTTAAATGCCCCCTTAGATGATGAAATAAATGTTAAGCCGCCAGAAGGCTTTAAAGGCAAGAATGGGAATTATGTTTGGAAACTTAAAAAACGGTCAGACTTGGAATAAAACATTCCATACTTATTTAACGACACAAAATTTCGTGCAATCACCTGTGCACTCCTGCATGTACATACAAAATGTCTACAATCAAATATCCATCATTTTATTGTGGGTAGATGATTAATAGCTTCAAAAACTAAAGTACATCTTATGAAAATTAAGACAAAATTTAACTCAATATTCAAAATGACTGATCTTGGAAAATATCCTGCTTTTTAGGAATACAATTTGAATGCGAAAATATTAAAATGAATCAATTTAGATATATCGAGAAGATATTATCAAAGTTTGGCATGGCATATTGCAAACGTCGCTCAACTCCATCTGAAATGGATATAACGAAAACAAGTGACAAGGTTGATTAAATAGATAGCAAACGTTATCATGAAATTATTGGCAGTCTAATATATATAATGGTTGCAACAAGACCAGACACTTGTTATACAATTACGAGGTTGTCTCAAGACCTAGCAAAACCAAATTCTTTCCATTTAAAGAAGGCAAAACACGTCTTACATTATTTAAAAGGGATAACCAATCAGTTACTAATATTTATGAAATCGCAGAAACCCTTGAAATTAGCATTTTGTGACGCAGATTGGGCTAATTTAAGTGACAGAAAAAAGCGTGAGCGAATTTTGCTTTAGATTGGCAGAAAATAACCCAATGATTTCATGGAAATCTAAGAAGGAGAATTCAGTCGCTTTGTCAACATGCGAAGCGGAATTTATTACTATTTCATTAGCAAGCCAAGAAGCCCTGTATCTTAGAGCACTATTGAGAACTATGACGGAACTTGAGTCACTTAAAAACCCAACAACTATTCATTGTAATAATCACTCCAGTATTGTTTTGTCAAAAAACCCAGTCGTTCATCAAAGATCGAAACATTGATATAAAATTTCAGTTTATACGCGATGAAATAGATAAAGGGTTGATTCTTTTAGAATACATTGAAACAGAGAAAAAGGTAACCGACGTGCTCACGAAGCAAATGACAGGAATAAAATTAAACACTTTCAGAAAGATTATCGTTTGTAATTGATTCTTATCTTAGTAATTTAGGCATAAATAGCACAGTCGACTGAGGCAGAAGAATACATCAACTGCATCTCAGCAGAGATGAAAAACTCTGAAAAAGTATCCGGGATATAACAATAAACAGTCCATTAATCCTAACCTAAAAAAAAAAAATTAAATCCCTAATTAGCTTTTTGTGTCAATCAAACAAAATTGTATTAATTCTAATAACTAAAAAAAAATTCACATTTTTCATTCTAATAGGTATTTCTTTTAAAGGTGGAAGATTCCATCTTATAATCCCAAACTGGGGGCGTGTTGAGTTGTTTGGGGGACCTAATAATGTGTATTGTCCGTTTACAAATTGTCAGCAAATATTTATAAGCTCGCATGTCAACAGCAGCAGCTGATTGACCAATCAGAGATGACCAAAGCATATATGAGCAACGGCAACCTAAAAGCCTTGTTACTTAGAAGGCGTGCTTTTTATATCGCACAACTGGAAACAAGATGGCTACCTGAATTCCAACAGGTAATCATCCAAAATTGAATGTCATTTTTGAAAGAAAAAAAAACAATATACTTTTGGAACAAATTGCCTTAGAGAAATAATGTAAAAAAATTAAAGATTGAATTGGATGATTTCAGAAATAATAGTAAGAAAAAGAAATTACAAGGGCATTTTTGAGAATTATCAAATGAATTAGTGGCACGACAATGAGTATGAGTATATATATATATATGGATGAATGTGTGTGGGTCTCTCTGTGTGTTCGTGGATGGGTGGTCAAAGAAGGGATCTTATCTCCAGCACTTTTGAAGTAGCACCGAAGTGTCCAGAAGACCTTTCTTTGTCTATATTGGCGCAAAGACCACACAATGAGCTATACCCACAAAAACCTGACCGAAGGGAAGGACGAAGAGTGAGACTCTGGGGCGGTCAGTTGGGAGTGAAAGTTCAAAACAAGGTGTTGCTTACTCAATTACTGGCATACGATTTTAATAATTGCTGAGAATGAACCAAACCAGTCTGTATCACCAATTATTTTCTGTTTTTTACCTAGCTTAGTAAGATAACAAAATAAAAGGCTCTCTTTCTTCATGGATTGCACACCAGAAGATTGCAGAATGAGTTGGCTAAATCACGGTAAAAACATAAGCAACACAAAAATTCTTATATAATGAGTTATAATGACTCATTTTAAAATTACAGACAATACAAAGATGAGGATGTTAGTCTAAATAATTCATGGAATAAGGAAATTGCTTTATCTTAGAAATTTAAACACTAGGCAGGATATTCACTCTTGGCAGAGCTTTGAATATGCTGACTGTATCCCTTGAAAAAAGGGTCTTGGGTATGACACTAAATTGCATCTGGAGATCTGAGGAGAATGGAGTACCTGTTTATTACTGCCAGGTCCACTCTGATTTGGAGCGCTAACATGTGTTAGTATCCCATCTATAAGGCAAATAGATCTGTTTAAAAATTATATATGTTCAATAAGTTTGGTTTGGTTTCTTTGTTAAATGGCATATCAACCTTTGTAGGTTATTTAATGCCAAACCCATTCTCCTAGAAGAACAGTAGTGGTACTATTTAACCCATAGCTGGGAGGATAAGAGGGTTCATATCTTTCCTAAGGGTATTTGCCCGAAAGTGAACGTAATAGCACAACTGGAGTATAAACTCGCTTACTATGATTCTACAGTCTATCACTTTAACCATTACACCATGCGGACACCCCCCTATAGGAATATTTGATACCAATATATCGGTGTAAATTGTTACTTGAAGCTATAATTGTTTACAGATGATTATTATTAGTTACTTGAAACCATATTACTGTGTGCAAATAAATGACTTTTATTAAATGGAAATAATTACTTGAAACCATAACATTATTAGTATTAGATAAAAATACTTGAAACCATAAATATGTGTGTAGACAATTATAGATAAATCAAAAATTGTAATGAATATATATACTCTTGAGAAAGATATGAATCTAATTATTCTCCCTCTAGCCAAGTGTAAATAGTAAGGCAGATTGGGATTTTTAACTGGTCTACAAACATGGTTGAGGATCTTTGGATACCGATCCCCAAGAAATTTCACACATGAACATGTGTAGCCAGCCTAACCCATTTCAGGTGAATGCCATCATACACACATCATTACTGTTGATACTTTTATGATTTCATGTTATGGTATTATTTACTGAACAGCTGCACCACAGGTAGGATTCAAAACAATTCCAAAGTTTAATAAGTGTCTAATCCTGTTTTAGTTTTTGAGGATAAATCATTTGTATAAAACATTATAGTGCATTTCTAGACGAGAATTGAATCCATTATTAAGCAAAATATATACAGTATCTATTTTTAATGAAAAATCCGGTTTCTTTGATTAATGACGTATCAACCTTCATGAGTTATTTAATGCCTAAGTCATCCTTTTAGAAGAACAGTAGTGGTACTATTTGACCAAGAGCTGAGGGGCTGCAGTGGTTCATGCCTTCCCTAAAGGTATTACTCTGAAAGTTAATGTAATTGTGCAACTGGAGTTTGAACTTACTGACTATAATGTCACAGTTTAGCATATTGACTCCTACACAAGGTTATTTTCTCTAATGCTAAATTCAAATATTGTGCAGAGTATGGAAGTAATATATGTTGTCTTTTCAGAATGTATTCACCTACTGTGAGTATCAATAGGATTAGTTGCACAGCCTTGACGTAATGTAACAACCAATCAGAGAGTGTTGTTTACCCGGAAAAAAGAGAAGACAACATGTATATATAAAAGTATCATCTTTTCTTTTTTGTTTATCATGAAAGGTATGAAATTGTTGGCAAAATAGTTGTGTGAAGAGAGAATTGGGAAAAAAACAGTGAACCTTAATCTTATTCTTATCTATCTGGCTGGATTCTCTGGTCTTTAATCTGGGAATTTCTCCGGGTTGTCTTGGGTTTACCTTGGTCTCCGTGTCCACTTCTGTTCTTATAAATGGACACAAAGATTTTGGATTTTTTATGTCTTTATTCACCCAATTTCCCAAGTTAACTGTACAGCTGGAAAAAAAGCAGTTTTAGACGTCCATTCATTATGGTACCCTGGACTGCTCTCTCATCAACTTTACCTAACTGACCTATTCTCATGACTGAACCAACCAATCAGAGAACTACTAAAAAGGTCAGTCAGAGGTCAAGTCTTGTCTATTGTAATACTGGTTATTTTCCATAACTTTTCTTCTTACAAGTTACCAGTTAAATTTAGAATATATTTTGAATTCTACACCTACCTTACAAAATTAATAGGCAAACCTATTCATTGTGTAACAAGAGGACCTTAATACGAAGGTATGAACACTGTCCCATTGGGTTACTTAGTCAACAGGGAGATACTATTGAGTGACTTGTGTACTATGTGACTGTCATATTCACTGTTACTGAGCAAGTAGGTTTGTCACTTCTCATGCAGGGTATTTTGACAAAACATTACGTCGTCCCCTCAACTCCCATCACAACAATTCAAATTTTGTTCCCTGTGACTTCTGGCTTTTACCAAAGCTAAAATTACTAAGAAAAAAAAAGAAAAAAAGAGGAATATTCTAAATATGATACTAAACTGCATCTGATGGTGAGACTCGATTTCTGGAGATTTAGGGTATGTGGAATACATCTTCATTGCTATTACTCCCAGGTCCACTCTGACTGGGAGTGGTAGTACCTGTTAGGGTCCAATCTATGGGTTGAATAGATCTGTTTAAAGATTATTCCTATTCAATAGGACCATGTGCAACGAACAACTCTAAAAAACTACACAAAAAATGTAAATATGAACATACAATGAATGCGATTCCCTAACCTCCAGGAACAAAATAACCCTAAATGAGTTGATGTGTCACTAAAATTAATCAATCAAAGCAAAAATTGGCATTGAAACATTGTGGACGAAGTCATGGAGAATAGGATGAAGCAGTTGATGATGATCCCAAAAGAGGAATTTTCAGATTGTTTTGGAAAATGGAAGTGACTCTGGGATAAGTGATGGTTCGGCTTAGTTTGGTTTTATGGCATATCAACCTTTGTAGGTTATTTAATGTTAAATCCATTTTTATACATATAAACAGCTCTATTTCAGACAATTCTGTTTAACATCAGTACAGTTTTTTCAGGTCAAGAATATCCTTGTTCAAATTTCTTTGATTCAATTAGATTTTAATTTATTCCACTAATTAAATAATTCCTATTATCTATATCTATCAGAGAATCAACATTGTCCTCATTTGCATCAATAGCATGCAACAAGAGGTTTGTGCAAACATTATCTTTACCTTTGAGATACTGTGTGCTGCAATTGTAGCTAGCCAAGATCATAGTCTAAGTCTGTATTTTCTTATTTTGTATGGGCGAATTGAGTAAATGCTCAATAAGTCTATGATCTGTGTAGATTGTGAATGCTGCACTATACAACTAGTGGTTCAGTTTTTGAAGAGCATAGTGTATCACAAAAGCCTCCTTCTCTATAGTTGACCATTTTGTTTGCGTATCACATAATTTACGGGACAACAAGTAAACTGGTTTTTCTACCTCTTTCCTATCTTTTTTATCATAAACCAATTGAAATAAACAATTGAGTGGAGGCATCAGTATATAGACTACAGACCTTATTTGCATCAGGATAGGCTAGTATCACCATATCCACAAACTTCATTTTAAGACTATCACAAGTGGCCTGGCAAGTGTTGTCCCATCGAAAACATGTATACTTTCTTCTTAAATTAATTAGCAGCTCAGCTACATCAGAAAAATTTCTAATAAAGGTCATTCCAATGAAGGCTCTCCCTTGCCTAACAGTTGTTGGGGTCAAAACTGATTTGACAGCCTTGACTTTATCAAGATCTGGCTGCATTCCCTCTTCACTAATTTTGAAGCCCAGGTATTGAATCTCTTTTTAAAGAACTCACATTTAGTTGGTTTCAACTTAAAATTATGCTTACACAAACTACTCAAGACTGTCTCTTTAAGTGGTCTTCCATCATATTTACAAATATCAAAATATCATCTAGGTATGCCAGAGCAAAATCTTCCTATCCCTGAAAATGAACTAACATCAAGTCCTGGAAGACACCAGGGGCATTTGCGAGCTCAAATGACACAACATTAAAATGAAACAAACCCCTTTTCTCTTTGTCATTGTCATAGAGTTTAATTTGCCAGTACCCTGATTTTAAATCAAGCTTCGAAAAGTGCCTTGCCAACCCAATTGATGCCAGTATATCATCAATAACTGAAAGAGGTCAAGCATATATCTTTGTAATTTTGTTGAGTGACCTAAAGTCGTCACAAAATCTCTTACTACCATCTTTCTCCTCTAACTGAGCATTGGGGTTGGAAACCACCCTGTAATACTTTCCTAAAGAATTTTAAAATTCATTTCATGTAATTTGTGGGTTATTGGACATTAACCTGTAGATATATTGTCCAATGATTATTCTAGTGGTAAGGAGAGTTCTCTGCCACAGGTACAACTATAAAATATCTCTGCATATACTCCAACCAAGTCCCGTACCCACCATCTTCCTTACGTATTAATGACTGTTTTTTGTTTTTTTAAACTATATTTCATAATGTGTTCATTACTGAACAAGCCACATTTCTCAACTGTATAGTCAGACTCAGAATGAAATTGGAAAAAGTATGCTGTTCCATTTTAATCTTTTTTTTTAAACTAGCAACTTTATGCCAAAGAGCAGAATACACACAAGATAAAACCAAAAATCACCTACCTTTCATTGATGTATTTTGTGATACCACAATCATCAAGAGTTTTTATTGTTTTCATTGATGGTAATCAGGTTCATTATCAATGTATACATTTTTTTTTAAAAAACATAGTGAGTCACTACACACCAACTCATGTATACTACTGCTGGATCTTGACAAAGGAACATGTACATGTAAAAATATAATCTTATATTTTTATTCTTCAACGGTGATGCTTGTTTGGAGCACAAGAGCAGTTGAAGAGAGTTTGCACACAAAAAGGTGCTCTTGGGAGTTGGAACAGCTGCAGGAGCTGACTTCAGCCAAAATATAATCTTAAAACTCCCACACAACCCACATAGCCATGCCTCTTCCCTCATGCAATGCTTGTTTTTTAGTGGCCATGGTTTACACTCACACAATGCTTGTTCTTCATAGGTCATGGCTTACACCTGCGTATTGCTTTTCATTGGTCATGACTTACACCAGCATATTGCTTTTCATTGGTCATGGTTTACACCCACGTATTGCTTTTCATTGGTCATGGTTTACACCCACGTATTGCTTTTCATTGGTCATGGTTTACACCCGCGTATTGCTTTTCATTGGTCATAGCTTACAACCACGTATTGCTTTTCATAGGTCATGGCTTACACCAGCGTATTGCTTTTCATAGGTCATGGTTTACATACATGCAATGATTGTTCTCTGTTGGTCATTTACACTCATGCATTGTTTGTTCTCCAGTAGTCACTTTGTTGATTACATCTATGGCCAGATATATCTGTCCCTGGGTTCAATCCCAGGTCGAGTCATACCAAAGACTTTAAAAATGGAACTTGATACCACCTTGCTTAACACTCAGCATTATAAGGTACGGTTCAAGGGTAAAGTGGAGCAATCCTAGGAATGGAGTAGCGCCCTCCCCTACACCTTGGTGTAGTAGCTATCGAAAAGGGAGCCTTCGGGTCACCCTCGACTATGGTCGCTAACTTTACTTACTACATCTGCTGAGTTCATCGCAAGTCAAGGCAATATACTACAACTTCATGCCTCTACCTTCGGAAAAAGCATGAACCCATCTCTTCTCCACCTAGCTAGGGGCAAATAGAGCAGAATGAGCTCTCTAGCCTTGTAGGTAAACAAACTGGATAAGGAGAAGAAAAAACTTTGAATTCAAAACCAGGTTATGAGGAGCTAGCCACTTCATCCCAAAAGCCTACTTCCAATACCATCACATTGCAGCACTACAATCTACAAGGTGCCAACAGGATTAGTAGAACTCCAGGAAGTAGTAGGTAGAAAGTTGACAGTTTTGGTGGATACTGAAGAATGAATTTTCCTGCAAATCACCAATCCAGAGCAGTTTCTTTTGAATCTGAAAAAAAAAAAAATTGAGATAAAAACCCATTACATATCATTTGAATTTCTTAGAAAAAGCAGTTTGAAGTCTCATTGTGCTATTACATTCATTTTCAAACAAATGCTCAGCTATAGGTTAAAAGCATCACTGCTGTTCTGCTACAAGGATGGCTTTGGCATTAAATAATGCACAAAGGTTGATATGCCATTAAACAATTAAACTAAACCAAACTTAGAAGCATTACCAAATATTAATAATTGGTTGGTTTCTTTGTTTAATGGCATATCAACCTTTGTGGGTTATTTAATGCTGAAGCCATCCTTGTAGAACAGCAGTTATGCTATTCAACCAATAACTGTGGGGGATATCTTTCCCAAGGGTATTAGTCCTAAAATGAATATGACTGGAGTTTGAAGTCACTTACCATGATGTTGCAGTTCAGCATTTAGCCAGTACACCACAAGAACTCTCCTTATTGATAAATGAATAAAATGTAAGTTGTTTTATATTGTTAGTATTAATTGTAACATTTTTTTGTCATTTTTATCCTTGTAATATTGTGTTCAGCTTAGCTTAGTTATGGTACCAAAAGTATGAGGCACCCAATGAGACTCAAACTTACTAATAATAGTCTGCAAATCTAGCTTGTGAACCATTACGTCACGTGAGGTTCCCAACTGTAGTAAATAATTAGGAGGTTGCGAATATTTAACTCATCTTAATACAATACTTTAAAATTAATCAAGTAAGAGTAGCCTCCCTTCCTACTGGCATAAAAGGAAAATTCACCAATAATAATGATCTCGGGAGAAAAAAAAACAAAACTCCACAAGCATATCATCTAAAGCTCCAAAAGTCTCCCCCCGACCAACCGTGTGTCTTAGATTTGACATTTTAGATTATATATACTCTGCCCAAGCCAAATTCCTGCTCCATAGCCTGCCACAAGAGGCAGAAGACCTCTATGTGAATGCTAATAAAACAGAGTACATGTGTTTTTGACCAGCCCATTAGCTTAGTAGTAGAGTGTTCGCCAATGGCCCGGGAGACCGTGGTTCAATCCCTGGTTAAGTCATACCAAAGACTCAAAAAGTAGTTCCTTGTTTAACACTCAGTATTTTAAAGTACGTTTCAAGGGTAAAGTTGAGCAATCCAGAGAAAGAAGTAGCGCCTTCCCCTACACTTCAGTGTAGTAGCTATTGAAAAAGGAGCTTTCGGGTAGCCCTCGACTACTGTCGCCAACTTTACTTTACATGTGTTTTAAGTGGCAAGCTACTGAAATTAACAGAGCAATTTATATACCTGAGCAGCAATATCTCACCCACTGAACATACATATAGAGAAAGTGTGCACTGTTATTGACAGGTTACCAATTGCATGAAAATCTGATCTCTCTGATGAAATAAAATAGGATTTCTTCCAAGCTTTGGCCATGTCAGTACTACTGTATAGATGCACCACCTGGACTCTTATAAAGCACTTGGAGAAAAAGCTAGATGAGAACAACACAAGAATGTTACATGCTGTTTTGAGGAAATTCTGGAAACAGCAGTCCCCCCCCCCGCCCCAATGCAACTGTACAGCCACTAGCTTCTCACCCCATAAACCATCCAAGATGAGCAAGATATGCAGAACACTGTGGGAGAAGTAAAAACAAACTCATAAGCGATATTCTTCAATGGACTCCTACATATGCACACACCAGTGTTGGTCAAATAGTAAAGACCTGCTTGGAGTGATGGATGATAGGAACAGATGGAGGGACAGAAAGTCAAGAAACTCTATGCTGTCAGCACAATTTAAAAATGATGATGATGATGATTATATTTATAAGATGAACAGAAGTAATCAGGTGAATAAGAATAAGATTTCTTTGTAATTATTGTCTTTTTAATTGATCTCAACTAGTTTTCACTTTAATTCATCTTCAGGACAAAAGTTTTTGGAACACTTTTTTATAAAATTGATACCCCTACAAAAGAATCAACAAAAAAATGAACCAACAATGTGGTAATTTACTAAGCTTTTTGTTTAGATGTAGCACAAGGCCGCATGATTTGGGCACCCAATGAGAATCGAACTCACTCGTATAGGTTTGCTAGTCTACCTTGCTAACCATTACACCACCCGAGGTGCCCTGAACCAACAATGTGTCTCTACTGAAGATTGTTAATATACATCTCTCCCTCCCTCTACATATATATATATATATATGTTAAGATACCATACACTTGGTAATTATGGTTATACTATCCTAACATAGATATATATTGAGCACTCTTTATTTATAAATATACCAAATAATACAGACAGACACACACACATATATATATATATATATATATATATATACACTGGCCCATTGGCATAATGGTTAGAGTGTTTCCCAATGGTCAGGTTGGTTGGTTGGTTGGTTGTTTTATTTGATGGCGTATCAACCCTTTTTGGGTCATTTAACACTGAATTAAGTAATTTTGATGAAAAACAGTTAATTTCAAACAATTCAGTCTAGCTTAAGTACAGTTTAGTTCTATTTGTCCCATTGATAGGACCCTATCAGGTGCTACCACTCTGGGTCAGAGTGGACCAGGGAGTGATGGCAATGAAGTGGTACTCCACATTCCCCAAAGCTCTTGCATTACTGGAACCTTGCCATCATATTGTTTAGTGGCATATCCAGGACACTCATTGGAGGAGTGATGCAGTCAGTGTATTCTACATCCCAAGCCAATTGGGCAACCAATGGTCAGGGAGACCTGGGTTCAATGCCAGGCCAAGTCATACCAAAGACTCGAAAATGGTACTTGATACCTCCTTGCTTAACTTTCAGCATTATAAGGTAAGAGGAGAAATCTAGGGAAAGGAGTAATGACCTACCCTACACCTCGATGTAGTAGCTATTAAAAAAAGAAGCCCTCAACTACTGTCAGCCAACTTACTTATCTATATACGTGTGTGTGTGTGTGTGTGTGTGCAAACATAAAATAGGAAAAAAACATATATTCAGAGGATATATTTTTTATATAAATCCTCTGAATATTTGTTTTTTCATATTTTGTCTTCACACACACACGTTTGTGTGAGGGGTGGATTTTTTATTCATGCATTTTTATATATACATCCTCTAGGAAAAAATGCTTTCAAAAAAAGAGAAGACAATTTGGCTGATTTTGTATTGTATGTACATTGAAAATTAAAGGCACATCTAAAGACGGGACAGAGCAGTTAACTCCCTTCTTTCTTATCACTAGGAGGCCGACATTTTCTGCAAATTACTACTATGTAACTTACATTGGACGAGATTTGACTCGTATCTTTTTACCACTGATGAAATTTCTTATTATTTTTGGAGTCATTTCGTTATTCTCTTTAGATGTTTAAACAATCATAAAAAGCAAATCCCAGACGGTAGATCAACAACAAAGGTAACTTGGATTCCTTTTTTTACTCATTAAAACGAAAGAAAAACGACAGTTTTCAATTTGTAAACAAAAAAATAGTTTTTTCTTGATTGTTATCGTAATATTTATTTAATGTTTTCTACACACTTCTTCCTTCTTTTTTTTTTAATTGATTAATAAATTGGAATGTTCTCTTGTTATGTAGAACAATTGTTGTTTATTTGAATAATTCATTTATTATTATTGTTGTTGCTTTTGTTGGATTGTAAGTTTTTTCTTTTTTTTTTCTTTCTTATTTCATTCATTAAGATTACATTTTTCAAAAATATTAAGCCAAGTAATAATTGAGAAAATTTACATGTACTATTATCTAAACTGCCTTTTTTTAATTAAAATTAATAACATTTATTTATCATATATTTGTTTATCTTTATGCAAGAGAAAAAAATGACGGATTTTTTGTTTTGTTTTTTTCACGTGTTTCTAATCAAATCTTTTAACAACAACAAATTACGATGCCTTTAAATAGCGGGTGATATTTTATTTTATTTTATGTCTTGATTTAATTAAGAAATCGAAGTTATTTGAAAGGAAAGCCAATTTATATTGGTTTGGTAGGACAACCCGGAATTTAGAAAAGTAATAATTTTTTTAATACTACACCGTTAAAACGAATGTTAATATTTGTTTTTGTTTTTTCAACAAATTTAATACGAATTTAAATTAACTATCGAATAATAGTTTTTTTTGTTTTGTTTTGTTTTTTTAATGATCCGCTTAAGGAAGAATTATCACCCCCAAAATTTGAGACTAGGTGACTATGATCATTAGTTTATTAGCGCCCTGTTAGTGGGGTTTAGTATATGCTGATTATATTCACTGCTGGGGGGTAAGACTCAAAAAGGGGGAGGGGCCTAGTTATGACATTAATTTGCATGCAGTGGTGAGGCTCCAGTTCTGAAGATCTTGGGAGTCTGAAGTACCCCCTCTTTTGCCAGGTCCACTCTGAACTCGAGTAGTGGCGCCGGTTAAGGTCCCATCTATGTGTCAAAAAAAAAACTCTTAAGAAACAACTGCCCAAAATGTAAATATGAATGTATAATGACCACGATTCCCTAACCCTAATTAAGTTATGTCTGTAGTCCAAACTAATGTGTTTTATACAGAGAAATATCCACTGGAATATGTGTGTGTTTGTAAGTTTTCTTCCTTCTAATGAGAGCTTATTTTCACCACAAGCGTTTTGCATTTTTTTAATGAATATCCCAGTCCATTTGTCTTAAATACAATGTAAATTTTGTGTTTCAAAAAATGTAAACTATATAAATTCTTATTTTTAGTCAGTAAAAAAGATAAAATGTTGAACGAAGGTTAAATTTTCCAGCTACAAATTCTGAAAAGTCAGTGCGTGTTATACACAAGAATTTTTTACCCTGAATTTCATGGTCCAAAGTTAGGGGTTCATATTATACATAAATGTGCATTAGGCACAAATAATTACAGTACACGTTCATGTTTTTTAAGGTTTTCTTTTAGGGTTTGTTTATTTTCTCTTTGGAGTTGAAATAAATATTTATGTTTAAAGAATTTTATGCCTCTTTTTTATATATTAACAGGATGTGTTGAAGAGCAAGAATGAAAATACATTTGGATTGGAAGATTATTTCTGGAACTAATGAGAAATTAAATACCAGTAGCAGACAAAATTCCACAGGCTGTGATATTTAAGAAAAATAATTTGGCTTCATAGTAAGCTCACAATAAACTATAAACATTCTTTGATGTTTTTTATTGACTTTAGGAAACATAGAATATGATTCTAGTAGAAAGTAATCTTCATTGCCATTTATATTTTAAGATTTTATTGCGTCCCAGAAATTTGCTTGAAAAAATGAATTTGTATTAAAAAAAAAAAAAAAAAAATGGACAAATTTTTTAAGTGTAAGATTTGTGGATCAATATTCTACAACACATGGAATTTGAAGCGGCATATTCGAACACACACTGGAGAGAAGCCATTTTTTTGTGAAGAATGTGGATCTTCATTTGCAAGCAGTCAGAACTTGAAGGTTCATACAAGAATTCATACGGGAGAGAAACCATACAAATGCGATGTCTGTGATGCAGCATTTGCTTGCAGTTCAAACTTGAAGGTTCACAGTAGAACTCATTTAGGAGAAAAACTGTATTCTTGTGAACTTTGTGGAACTGCATTTACACATAACTCTAGTTTGAAACGTCACATGAGGACGCATACTGGTGAAAAACCATACACTTGTGAGGTTTGTGGAGTTGCATTTGCCTACAGCTCAAGCCTTAAAGATCATACAAAAACACATACTGGAGAAAAATCATTCAACTGTGCAACTTGTAAGACAACATTTACATGTAGTTCCGAACTTAATAGTCATATGAAAACACACAAAGGAGAAAAGCAATTTCCATGTGAAATTTGTGGGTCTGCATTCACACGCAGTTCACATTTGGAAAGTCATATGCGGACACACACTGGTGAGAAACCATTTCCTTGTGATATTTGTGGCTCTGCTTTTTCATGCAATTCTCATTTAAAAAGTCACATGAGGACGCATACAGGTGAGAAGCCGTATGCATGTGAGGTTTGTAGTTCTGCATTTACATGCAGTTCAAGCTTAAAGCGTCACATGGTAACGCATACAGGAGAAAAACCATTCAAGTGCGAAGTATGTGGAATGTTGTTCTCAAGAAGTTCAAGTCTTAGATATCATATGAAATTGCACTTAGGGGACAAACCCTTTGCTTGCGAAGAGTGTGGAGCAGCCTTCATTTCCAGTTCTCTTCTGAGATATCATATGAGAATACATACAGGGGAGAGGCCCTTTCTCTGTGATGTCTGTGGTTCAGCATTTACCTGCAGTTCAAGTCTGACAGGTCACATGAGAATACATACGGGTGAGAAACCCTTCAAATGTGATGTTTGTGAAGCTGCATTTACATGCAGTTCAGGATTGAAATGTCATATGCGGACACACACTGGAGAGAAACCCTTCCCATGTCAGATTTGTGGATTTGCATTTACACGTAGCTCACATCTGAAACGTCATTTAAAAACCCACAATATCGTAAAACCTAAATCATCCGAAACTACAGTAAAGAACTCTTTGCCTACCAATACTGAGGGGCCACCTACAACACAATTAACTTAAATATTTCCAAATTTTTTAGACTTATTGAATATAATTATTTTTTTTTTTAGATATCCATCTAATATCAAAATGAAAACATGTTCTTTGTTTTTTGCTTTTTGTTTTTTGAAACTGTTTACCAAAGTTTGTATAAGTGTCCAAAAAGTAACCAAACTTTTTAAAAAACATATTGCTTTCATCATTATCATCAAGGCATACTGATAGCATGGGTTCCTTTAACACACTCTTGCCATCCATTCCTTTTGGTTTCCACACTTAGTAAGTCCTTGTTGTAACTTGTACGAGGATCATTAAATAAGTTTCCAGACTTTTTTCATATGGGCACTTTTATTGATAGTACACACATGAAACTCTTGTCCCCTTCGAAGTAATTTCCTCCGGCTGCAATGCACTTGTTGTACCATTCCAACAACTTCTCGAAAGCTCCATGGAAGTCCTCTTGAGTGAGCGTGTCAATGACCTTCATCACAGCCTTTTTCATCTCCTCAATTGTCTCATGACGACAGCCTCTGAGCTTAGGGAATAATCAAAAGTCACAGGGAGCAAGGTCTAGACTATAGGGAGGGTGAGGAACTGTCTTGATGCCCATATTGGTCAAATAGTCTGTGACAAGGATGGAGCTGAGGACTGGTGCATTGTCCAGGTGGAAATGCCACTGACCCAATTTGAAGAGTGCTGGCTTCTTCCGACGGAATCTCTTGCTGAACTCCCTTAAAACCTCAACATAGTAACCCTAACCCTTTGGCCAATAAACTTTCGTGTATTGACTTCCTTACTCCTCCTACACCTCTCATCATCCCTCAGAGACTCCCTGCCATCTTTGAATCTCTTATGCCACTCTAAAACTGATGCTCAATTCATGCAAGATGGTTCAAAAGCAGTTTGAAGCATTCCATAGGTTTCTGTGGCATTTTTTCCAAGTTTAAAACAGAATTTTATTGCATATCGTTCTTCTAAAGTGTCCTCATATCCAGATTGCATTTTTAAAATTCACCAGCCGTGACAATCAGGGTTTAGTAGGGTGTATTCCAATTCTTGCTG
Organism: Sepioteuthis lessoniana; assembly: GCA_963585895.1. NCBI lineage: Eukaryota > Metazoa > Mollusca > Cephalopoda > Myopsida > Loliginidae > Sepioteuthis > Sepioteuthis lessoniana. The sequence continues at coordinate 52,354,669 of OY757908.1, forward strand.
TAGCTGTTCATTTGAACCTGAAATCATAAAAATTGGTCAGTCATCTCATAAGATGTATAGCAATAACATACTGAATTTTCAAGAGTCTACAACAATTTTAAGTGCCTGTACAAAAAAGTCTGGAAACTTATTGAATGCACCACGTATATTCGAGTTAACAGAGAAAGAAGAAAAATGCATCAAGTAGTTTGATAAGAAAATAGGTTTTACTACACAAGATACAGTGAATGAACAATCAATTCTTGACAGGTGGCATTCACAAGTTTCGTTCCCTTCTCTTGTCCAAGGGTTGGCTATTCATAGGAAACAGACAATTTCATTATCTTGCCTTTAGGTAGTATATGACAGTTCTCTAGACCAGTGGTTTTCAAACAGGATGTCAGCATCATCAACAGCAAGGGTCCACAGACACTGCAATATTGACTTGAAAATTTACATTTTCCAATTAGCAATAGAACCACAAATTCATATTTCAAGTTACTTTTACACACCAATGAAAATTCAGTTTAAACTGTTGCCAGTCACCAAAATTTTCACTTAGCATGACTTCTGAGTATTTACTGTCTTAAAAGGTGATCAAAATTGTAGGAATAAGAGGGAATTCTCTCCCTTGTTTCAGATTGTAAAAATGCAGTACCAGCTGCATTTCCATAGAAAGACAAATGAGATCGTTGAACGGACTTACATTACTCAGATGTTACCCATATACTTTGATCCCCAATATTCTGCATGATACTGCAGATAGGATTACACTAGGTAATCACTGTTTCTTGAAGAAGGGGGAATTTCAAACCATGTCCACTCCCATACCAAATGCACTGCTCGAGCCCACGGACTCTGCCAGTGATGTTCCAGTTACACATTCCAATCCTCCAAACCCTGCCAGTAATGACACCCATGCAACAGATGGACACAGGAGGTGCCCGTGGGTAATAGTTATTGTCATAGGAAATGGAGACGGCAACACGAGTTCAAATCCAAGACAAGGCTGATTGCATTTCCTATAAAACTTATACCTTTGGTAAAGGTATGAATCAAACTACTCTCCCTCCAGCTATAGGCAAGTAGTAGGGCAAACTGAGCTCTTTAATCTTGGTATGGGAACTGGTTTAAGAGAAAGAAAACTCTGAATTCAAACCTGTTAAAATCCACTTAAAAATTGACCTTGTGTCACATCCTACTCGTGCGGAGGGGTCGGTAAATACGTGCAACAGTTGGACACCCCATGAAAGGTACTTACATGTCATCAAGAATTCCTCATGTCCTATCCAGACTACTTCCACATAACATTGTATGCCCTAAAGAACTGTGGTCCCTTTATAGAGCCTTGCCTGCACAAGGGGAGGGAGATATAAGAACAAGAGGGAATTATCTCTTTTGTTCGTGATTTTATAAATGCAAAGCCAGAACGCATTTTCGTAGAAGTATGAATGGAACTATTGAATTGACATACATCACTCAGACTTTATCCACATTCTTTGACCACCAATATTCTACAAAAATCCTGCTACCTTCTGCAACAACACTATGCGAAACTGCATTTTAAGTCCTTGCCAACACGATGACCAAATACAGGTCTAGATTTGTTGTGTAAAGTGGTGTGTATCTTTGTCAAAAATATCACCAAGAATTGACAATTTGTGCCAAGCAAAGCAAACACAATCCTTATTATACACAAAATCTTATTATTCAGTGCAAATATTGGCTGTCATTTTCATTAAATATTTTTGATAAATTTCATTTTTTTCAATATGAGGGTCCATGAGATTTCATTTTTATTTATAGGAGTGCACAAGACAGACCCTGAAATTGAAAGGGGTCTCATCTCCCAAAAGTTTGAAAACCACTGCTCTAGATGGCACCCAGTGTCCAAAAAGAGATACTGATTTAAGTTTTTGCTGGCTGTCCAACTTTGGTGTGTACACATGTAAAAGTCCATAGGAGAATATTATTCAGTTTTTCTTTTAGTATCCCACAACATAGACCTATATAGATTCCAACCTTTTTGGAAACTTCACACTCAGGGGATTATTTCCATCAATCACAGCATGCACATTCACAATAGAAGGGCATATAACATAACAGTTAACAGCATCATAAATGAAGCCAATGACCCAAGTTCAAATCCTGGACTAAGTTGTTTGTATTTCTCTTCATCTCTCTCGTTTTAAGTGTGTCTTTCTCTTATTCACCGTTTGTTACTTTCTTCTTCTCTTCCTCTTTCTATCTTAGCCTCTCTCTCTCTCTCTCTGTCCTATTTACTTTGAGCCTTACATCCACATTAATTTTCTTTCTTTTACTTCTTTACCTACTGCTCCTTTCATCTTCTATTCAATGATTTCCCTATAATTTATACTACTATGCCAAAATTTGTTTGTGTGTCTATCTGATGATGCAACTATTCCCCTCCAGCTATGGGTAAAATAGTAGGGTAGACTAGGTTCTCCCATCTTGGTTAGGCAACCAGTCTAAGAGAAGGAAAACTTTGAATTTAAATCAATTGTGTCTATTCATTCACCACCTCTGCCATGAGTAGTATGTAACACAAGGTCAATTTTATGGTTTGAATTCCGAGTTTTCCTCCTTCTAGACTGGTCGCCTAACTAAAGCTAAAAAACCCATTCTGCCATACTATTTACTCCAAGTTGAAGGTAGAACAGAAGGATTCATGCCTTGTCCAAGATTTGAACTCTGGTCGCCAATTCTATTTCCTATGATGATAACCATTACACTAAGTGCACTTCAAACCACATGCCCATGGCGGAGAGAATTTGAAATTATCCCTGTGGATATCTTCTTGATTTGAAACACTAGTACCACGTGTAATATTGCTTATGATTTAAACAATCTTCTCCATAAGTTTGATGCAACATCAAAAAAGTTTGCAAAAGATTTTTCTAATTCAAAATAGAATTTCACACAAACCTGTTGCTCTTCAATTGCTCAACTTAAGGAAAAAACATAAGTACACAATGCACTTGTTTACTCCAGTTTGTGTAGTTCAAATACTAACCAATATAGCATGACACAGTTTTCATATGTAAATAATCAAGATTACTGTTGCAGAAAATTTTGTGTGTCCTGGGTAGGATGCTAAATTGCATCTAATGTTTGAGGTTCCAGTCCTGGCGAATGTGGAGTGACCCTTCATTACTATTACTCTCAAGTCAATTCCCTAACTACTAGGCCTAAAATAAACCTAGACAGTTTGACATGCCATTAAAATCAAACAGATTACTTGCAGGGGAAATCTTGCAAAAATGTTTTTCTTCAGTCTTGAAAAATAAAACTGAGCTGGTTTTTCAATCTTTCCAGATAAAACTTTTTGATACTGATAATGGGTTCCTTTTGCATTTTACAATCATTAGACTAGAAAAAAAACTGAATATTTAGTTTATTCATTAATTTATAGAATGTCTTTTCTATCAGTAATAAACTTGGTTGGTTGGCTGTGTTTTATGGCATAGGTTATTTAATATCAAACCCTGTTGATACATATATATTAAATATATATGTTTGGTTAGTTTTATGGCATATCAACCCTTGTAGGTTACCTAATGTCAAATCCTGTCTATACATATATACTAAATATGTATGATTTATAAACAAATAATTTGTAGGTAACAATTTTTAAACAAGCCAGAAATCATTTGTTTGCACACAGTTAAATAGTTTCAACTATTGTTATCAAACACTAATAGTTTTATTTGCATACAGTTAAATGGTTTCAAGTATAGAAAATGATTGAATATTTTTATTTGACTCATAGATAAGACCCTAACAGGTACTATTACTCCAGGTGACAGTGGACCTGAGAGTAATGGCAATGAAGAAGCTCCAGAACTATAGCCTCATTATCAGATGGTTTAGTGTCATATCCATGATACTTGTTGGGTGGGAGTGTCTTTCCCCTCTGCTGAGATACAGTTAGTGTATTCTACAACCCTAGCTCGCCAAACAAACTACAAGGATTTAATTTACCTACAGTATACTTATAGCATGGTTAAAATAACACAACACTCAAACTTAAAACACACTTTCTCGTCACTTATTTCAGTCAGTTACTTCTAAGTCCACTTGTATATCAAATACCTCTACATTTCTGCTTGGTGTGGTGGAGGGCATTATATAACACAATTTGGATTCAATTCTCAATCTCTGATCTGGCATAAATGTGAACTTTAGCTAGATATTAAATAGCTAATATTAAACAGAAAGAAAAAAATTCAGTTTTGCCATTTGCACAAAAGCCATCTCTTTTTGTTTTTAATAAGAAAATGTTTATATTAATTAAAAAAAAAGGCTCAATGCAGATAAAGAAATCCATGCAACAAAATGAATCAAATAACTGAGCTATTATTTATGAACAATACTTTAAAAAATAACTGAACATTTTAGAATTGGTTTGGTATGGTTTTATGGCATTTAATGCCAAATCCTTTTTTATACATATATATTAAATATATGATCTTTAAACACATCTTATCGATAACATTTTAAATGAGCTTGAGCTCATTTTTTGCTCACAATCAAATGGTTTCTCTTATTTCTATATAATAAAATAATTCTATTTACTATTAATCCATTTGTTTGCACTCAGCTAAATGTTTTCAAGTATTGCAATTTAACACTAACAATTCATCAGTTGTTTTCAAACAGTTCTATTTCAAACAATTCAATTTAAAATGTCACTTGTTTGCTCTCAGTTTAAATGTCAAACAGTTCTATTTGACCCACAGATAGGACCCTATCAGGTGCTACCATTCCAGGTCAGATTAAACCTGGGGGCAAAGGCAATGAAGAGATACTCCACATTCTCCAAATCTCCAAGGCTGGAGCCTTGCCATCAGATGGTTTAATGTCATATCCAGGACACTCATTGGGGGAGTCTTACTCCTCTGCAGAGATGCTGTCAGTATATTTTTCAGCTCTAGCTAACTGGGCTTATTTTAGAATTATTAGATTTCCAAAATTAAAAAAAATCTCAGGTTTGTTTACTCATCTTTATAACTGAAAGTGTGACCTAAAGGTCAAGGCTGCAATGGTTCCTAAAGCATTAGTGACACCAAATCTAGAAATAAAAAAAGTCATTCATGTGTTTCATGGTCTCCAGAAAGAATTTTTCCCTATTTTGCTGCCAAAAGCTAGTGAGTATATAAAGACCAAAATCTCAAACACTAGTATTGTGGTTGAACTGATCCATGACTACTTGTTTACTGCTGTTTAGAGCAGTGTGAACAAGACATACAATGACTTGTACACAAATTATTTCTGTAATACCAATTCTTAGCACTCTGCTACAAAGTACTAATTTGTATGTGCTAGTATACTGAAACATTCTAGATTTTGGGATACATCAACTAGTTGTAGCAGTTTCAGAGGATAGATAAACTAAAAATCTCAGTCACAAATTTCACAACAGAAACCAAGTCTTATCCTCTAAGGAATTTCAGGGTTGACAAGCAAGTAAGCATATTAAAAGAATACTAAAATATTTAAGTACACTGTACACATAACATAACTTTTGTAATTTATTGCTAATTACAAAAAAAAATAACAGGAGGTTGTATTGAAACAAATATCTTTTTATATATCATTTATGGGGATTGTAGTCTATATATATATATATATATATATATATATATATATATATAAAATCACTCGTGTTTGGTTGGTTGCATTTTATGGCATATCAACCTTTATAGGTTATTTAATGCCAAATCCATTTTATATAAATAATCAGTTTAGCCTAAGTACACAGTTTACAGGTCAAAACAGTTCTATTTCAAGTAGTTCATAAGTATGCATTTTAGTTCTATTTGAACCATAGATAGGACCCTATCAGTTGCTACCACTCCGAGCCAGAGTGGACCTAGGAGCAATGGCAATAAAGGTGTACTCTATATTACCCAAAGCTCCAGGATTGGAGCCTCACCATCAGATAGTTTAGGGTCATGACAGGACACTCGTTGGAAGTGGTGGGGGTCTTACCCCTCTGCAGAGATACAGTCAGTGTATTCTCCAGCCTCAGTTAACTGGGCAACACTTGCTTTTGGTGACAAAACAAGGAAAAGTTGTAAAAATCATGACACACATGAATCTTTTTCTATTTAGTGACACATGGGTTAGGGACTATTATAAGGCTTTTACCCATTGTAGAACAGAAAATGGTTTTGATCTAGCTGCTGTGTTCTTTGGCCTTTTCTACGTGTCTTTTGTCATAATAAATTCCAGGGAATTTCAAACTGAACCTTCAATTCAATCCACAGGGTTTTCATTTCACTAACCATGCATTAAGATAACTCATATTCACCTTGGTTATTTCAACCTTATATTGTAGCTTTTATTTCCACTAAATCCAGACCTAGGAACTGAACTCATGACTTCCAGGTAAATTCCATCGAGAAGCTCTTGAGCAATGCTTTCATCTTCTCTCCCATTGTCCTGTGGGACAATTCAGAGACCATTTTTAAGAGCCTTAAAACTTTTTAAGGTAAGTAGAATTATTGCCCCTGAACCGGAAGTGTTGGAAGTGATATGTTCAACAACTATTTGACAATTGGTAACAGACAATGGTCACTCTAAAGCCTTACAGACAAAATAGTATACAAATTTTTTGTTTTAAAGTTTTGTCCCCCATATAAAATTTTTTGTACATGTATTGATCCTGTACCTGTGTCATGGGTAGATGTTACACAATGTCAATATTAAAGGAGAATATAATAGCTGGTTTGAATTTAAACCAGAAAAAAGAACTAATTGAACTACCGGTTTACAACAGATTTATTGGTAAATTTTTTTTCTTCTTTGTTATTCAATTTTATTTGGTTTGAGGAAGAGTATGAGGGTCGTTCAAAAAGTTCTAAGCCTCACCCAGATTTTTAATTTGTCACTATCCCAGTTGGCTAGGGCTGAAGAATATGTTGACTGCATCTCTGCAGAAGAGCAAGAACCTTCCTCCACCTCCAAGTGTCCTGGATATGATACTAAACCATCTGATGGTGAGGATCTACACCTAAAGCTTTGGGTAAAGTGGAGAACTCCTTCATTGCCATTACTCCCTGGTACACTCTGAACCAGAGTAGTAGTATATGTTAAGGTCCCATCTATGAGCCAAATAATACTGTTTAATCATTCATGATACTTGAAACCATTTAACAATGAGTAAACAAATGATTAATATTAAATTGAATTATTAATATTTGATAGCAATACTTGAAACCATTTAACTATGTGCAAACAAATGATTAGTATCAAATTAGATATAAATACTTGATTAATAGAATTACTAATGTTAAATAGCAATACTTGAAACCATTTAACCATATGTAAACAAATGAGCTCTGGTTTGTTTTAAAATAATGTTACTAACTATTCATTTACAAATCAAGTATATTTTATATATGTATAAACAGGATTTGGCATTCACAATCAACCAAGCAACCAGATTTATCACATACATCTCACTTTCATATAGGTCTCACCTGCACAGAAATTAAGTCAGAAATCTGAATTAGTTTTTCTAGTTTTATAAGTAGTAGTGTGTTGTCACAACAAAAATGTTCAGCATTGGCTCTTCTATGGGAGTGAACGACCCTCATAGCTCTTTAAGTAGTTTGACAAACAAGAAGAAAGTGACTTTGGTTTTAATTCAGAGTTTTTCTTCTCCTAGACTGGTTGCCATATCAAGGTTAAAGTGCCCAATCTTCCCTACTCATAACTAGTGAAAGAGAATAATTGGATTCATACCTTTCCCACTGTTATTACTACAATATGAAATGCAAATAGCCTTAATCAGGATTGGAACTCAAGTTATGTCCATTCCCTGTGAAGATAACAAGCCTAATCCTCATTTCAAAAAGCTTATGCCTCATAATGTTAGAATAACTTAAACTTTAAAGTCAATAAATTTTTTTTCTTTTCTTAAATTGAATTTATTCAAATCTGTATTGCCATTTGTTGGATTATCTTGGATATATGCAGGATATATGCCGTATGCCGGATCGTCATTTCTAATTATGAACTTTCCTGACAACAGCAGGCATATTTGTTAAAAATTGGCCAATCAGAGATGAAGACTAAAAGCATCTAAAACTGTTACAACTGTCCTCAGATGCTCACAATTGCAAGTGCAACGTTCTGCTAGGAATATATATCTTTTGGATTACCAACACTGGATTCTGTGAACAAAAAATCGAGATGGTGACAAGAATTTTAACACTATTTTGATCTATTTTGTTTAAATGACAAAAGAGAAAAACCCTGTTGGGAGGTCTTAGAATATGCTGACTGTATCCTTTCAGAGGAAATAAGAATCCCCCCACCCCACTAAAGTGCCTCTGATAGTGGAGCTCCTGTTCTGGAGTGTGGAGTACCTCTTCATTGTTATTACTATTAGGTCCACTTTGACTCAGTGGTAGTCCTGGTTGGGATCCAATCTATGGGTCAAATAGATCTATTTGAAAATTACTTATAATTACTTATATAGACTGTGTGTAAAAAATTTTTTAAAATGAAATAGCTACACAATGAATGTAAATATGAACCAACAATTAAAATGATTCCCTAACTAACAGTTAAAATCAATCAATTAATCAACCAAAGAGGAAGACTGTTAAGGTGAGGTTTGGTTTCTTTGTTTTTATGGCATATCAACTCTTTTTAGGTTATTTAATGCCAAAGCCATTCTCCTAGAAGAACAGTAGTGGTACTATTTAACCCATAGCTGGGAGGATAAGGGGGTTCATACCTTTCCCAAGGGTATTTGCCCGAAAGTGAACGTAATAGCGCGACTGGAGTACGAACTCGCGTACTACAATTCCGCAGACCATGGCTTTAACCATTACACCACGAAGACCCCCCCCCCCGTTAAGGTGAGTAGAATTTCTATCAAGTAAAGACTTCAGACAAAAAAAGAACTGGATTGTTATAATTCTACAATATTTTACAGATTACAAGGATTGTTATATAATTAGATTTTTCAAATATTTGACATGTTTACTCTAAGCATATATATATATATATATATTTTTTTTTTTTTTTCCTGGTAAGGCACCCAATGTTTTTGTAGAGTTACTTTTATACTAGCTCCATCCTATAATAGTTAGCACTCTATCACCTGAGACTCTAGAAAACACTGACTGCATCTCTGCACAGAAGTAAAACTCCCCTTCCCCCAATGGGGCCATCTGTAATATCTAAGGATGAGATCTTGGTGGCTGAACAGTCCATGACCTAGGTACTAAGTAGTCATATGACCTACAACACACCACTTCAATCAATTACCTGGTCATATCAAGCTCTAGCTCCCAATATACTAAGTTCTGACTGTATTCTACAAATTACTCTTATGGCAAACACCCATCCCTTTTTATTTGATAGGTGCAAGAAGGCCGTGATTAAGAGTCAACTGCATTGAGAGAAACAGTTAATGAAAATTATTAACCCCTCTGCAAAGATGCAATTGGCATACTTTACAGCTCCAGCTGAAAGAGCAGAAGAAATGATGTGCACAAAGTTGAAAGGTGGTATTACATTATCATTCAAAATGACAAGAGGTTGTGGATTGAAATGAAATTGTGTTTTCAGAATCCTCTGTTGCATTCATCAAAGATTTTTCTCCCTACTAATTTCTCAACTCCCATGAGAACTAAATCAGGTAAGTATATATGCTAAATTGTTCCCACGCCATCTGACTTGAAAATGTTCTTACACAACCCCCAAGCAGAGTCAGAAAGCCATTTCCTAAATTTCCTACACATAATTTCAGTTGAAATAATTTCTCTTATACTCCAATCCAGTTCTCTTATCATGAGATAGGCTGGGGGAAAGACTATTTTCTTTAAAGGCTCTGATTTGCATTTGTCTCTAGTCAGGGTCAGAAGTTATTACCTAAAAAAGTTCTATCATGGACAATAAAATTAGTCTTGACCAGTTTTAAGGGACAGAGGTAGTTGAGGTAAATTCTCACTCATCTAACACCATTGGGATCCAAGGAGTGTCAAATAAAAAAAACCCACCAAATCACAGGATTGGTCTGGTTTAGTTTCTTTTGTTTAATAGCATATCAACCTTTGTGGGTTATTTAATGCCAAAGCTATCCTTGTAGAACAGCAGTGATTGTATTTAACCGACAAGTTGGGGGATAAAAAGGTTCAATACCTTTCCCAAGATTATTAGTCTAAAAGTAAACATAACAATGTGACTGGAGTTCAAACTTACTTACTCTTAGTCTGCAGTTTAGCCATTACACCACAGAGACCACCCCCATAGGAGGATTAACTCTAAACAATAACTAACCACCTTGCCATGCCTTTAAAATAACATGTAAATCAGTACAAATTAGAAAGTGATGGTTTGGTTTCTTTTTTTAATAGCATATCAACCTTTGTGGGTTGTTCAATGCCAAAGCTATCCTTGTAGAACAGCAGTGGTTGTATCTAACCTATAGCTGAGAGAACAAGGGGTTCATACCTTTCTCAAGGGTATTAGTCCAAAAGCAAATGTAACAGTGCAACTAGAGTTCAAACTTACTAAAATGTAGTTCAGCATGTTAACCACTACACCATCGGGACTTCCCCAGATGATAATGAAATAGAAACAAAGAAAATTCAACCTCGTCTTTAATAAATAACATATAGAATATACACTTCCCAGTATAGGGTGCACTTCCTTTATTTACCAAAGCCATAACTGGGGTTAAATAGAAGTGAATTATATTAATACAAGGGTCATTCAATAAAAAATGATTTGTAAGCAAATAGTTTGTGGGTTACATTATTTTTAAATAAGCCTGAGCTCATTTATTTGTTAAAGGTTTCAAGTATTGCTATCTAACAGGAATAGTTCTATTTACACAGAGTTAACTGGTATCAAGTATTACTATTTATTGTTTGCACACAGTTAAATGGTTTCAAGTATTGATAATTAACACTTATAATTCAAGTATTGCAATTGATTGCACATAGTTAAATAGTTTCAAGTACTGCTATGTAATATCAATAATTAAATTTAACATCCATTATTTGTTTGCACACAGTTAAATGGTCTTAAGTATAGTAAATGATTAAACAATAGATGGGATCCTAACAGGTACTACCACTATGGGTCAGAGTGGACCTAGGAGTAGAGGCAATGAATGGGTACTCTACATTCCCCAAAACTCAGAGTTTAGCTTCACCAACAAATGGTTTAGTGTCATATCCAGGACACTCATTAGATGGGGGTCTCACTCCTCTGCAGAAATGCAGTCAGTATATTCTACAGTCCCAGCTGACTAAGCTGATGTTTCAGATTAGATTTTTGAGAAAATTTCAAGCAGCACAGCTGACAAGTAAACTATTTATCAATGGATTGCATGTCTTGTTTATCATAAGACTTGTCAGAAAGGATGAAGTGGCTGTTCATAAGAATGTGTTAACATGTGATATTTAAGACCTGAACTTAGAGGAATTTTTGCATCACAGATACGACAATGAAAAGGCTTTTCACCAGTACATATTCTTACATGTTCTTTTAGATGTGAGCTCTTGGAAAATCTTGCTTTACAAACATTACACAAGAAATCTATTTAGACCAGTGTGAGTTAACGTGTTGCTTAAGGTTGGATTTGGAAGAAAATGTTGCACTACACACATCACAGTGAAAAGGTTTCTCTCCAGTGTGAGTTAATGTGTGTTGTTTGAGTGTTGAATTGTAAGAAAATCTTAATCCACAGATATCACAACAAAACTATTTCTCTCTAATATGGGCAAACATGGACTGTTTGAAATTGGATTTAATGTAAGATTTTGGTTCACAGATTTCACATTGAAAAGGTTTCTCTCTAACATGTATTAACATGTGTTGCTTAAGGAATTTTTAGAAAACCTAGCACTTAAAACTTTACATTGGAAAGGTTTCATGCCTCTGTGTGTTTTTAAGAGTTCTTTTAGATATGCATTTGTTGCAAAAGTAACTCCACAAACCTCACAGCTGAAAATTTTCAGTACCATATGGCATATGTATCGCATAAGACATGACTTTCTGTAAAATTTTGCTTCACAAAATTCACAATGGAAATTTTTCTCTCCAGTATGAATTAACATATGCCCTTTCAGAACTAAATTTCAAGTAAATCTTGATCCACAAATTTCACAATAAAAACATTTTTCAGACGAATGTGTAATGGTGTATTGCTTGAGAGGTGATTTATGTGAAAAATTCAATCCACACAGGAAGGGTTTCTCTCCAGTGTGTGTTCTTATATGCCAATCAAGTTTTGATTCGTAAGGAACCTGTAAAACCACACACCCTACAATGCCAAGTTTTTTTTCTCTTCATTACTAGTCATACTGGTCATATTATCCTAACATGAAAAAACTGAAATTAAAAGAAAAATATATTTCAGAAAGAAACCAATACCATTCTATAAAGAAAGTATATGACTAAATTATGATAGTTGCTAAATTTAAAGTTTATATACTAAGCATAAAAGCTTAAATTAAAAGAAAAATATCATCTTATGATATTAACCAGGGATTCTTAAATGTTTTATTTGATGCATTCCTAGTAACCAAAGTAAACTTCTATTCACCCCGAAAATAAATTACCATATGTGATGACTTATAAGATACTCCTCAATTTAAGCAGGCATTAAAAAAAATGAATTTAAACTGAATATCAGGTGAAAAGATTTTGCCTGATATTCATAGCCCTCCCCACTATTAGGTGATTTTTAAAGTTTCGTATTCCAACCTGGTTTATGTTTGTGGAAATATTTCCAGTTTCATGTAAGAGTCACTGCAGCAATAGAACGCCACTAGCCAGTACCCCAAAGCTGACCCTTGACTTAAGATGTAAGGTGATTTTCTGGGATATTTTTTAGAAAAAAAAAAGATCTTATAAGCTGTCAAATATAGTAATTGAATATTGAATTACTAAAGGTAACTAATTTATCAGTGCTTAATACAGTTTACACAAGAATCAGTAAACTCTAAATGCAAAAAGTTATAAGTGGAATACTGAATCATAAAACTACACCCACACCAACAAATACCTGGCAATATTGAAACTGACTTAACAAGATCAAAATCTCTTTGGCGAGAACAAGATATTTTGTTAATAATTTTAATTTCATTCCTTGGAAATCTATTACTATGGATAAGAATTAAAATTTCAAACATTGTATTTTAATTTTTTTTTCATTATTCTTCTTTCTTTTCTAAATCTATATATTTTTTTTAATTATCAAATTGTCTTTTTTTATAACCTAGAATAAAAAGGGATATTTCAGAATTGAGTATTTTTATTAATATAATTCATTTATAATATAATTGTTTTTGAATGTTTTCTTTTGGGAAAATATGATTGTGTTATTAATGACACTGAAAAGTCCTGGATTTTTGGAGTCAGAGACAGACTATTCAGTCATTTAATCAAGTTGTGCTGCTAACATAGATTTCCCAGACTTTTTCTCTCCATCTGTCCTTATCATCCATCATTCCTAGCAGGTCTTCCAAACTATATACTATGTCCACACAGTTGATGTAGATAAGTTCTTGCTGGTCAGCCAAAACTGGCATGTCTATGGGTAGGGGTCCATAGAAGAATGTCACTCATTAGTTTGTCCTTGCTTCTCCAGTAGTGTCCCGCATGTCTTGTTCATCTTACTTCGATGGTTTTACAGATGGGAGGTAAGTAGACGTACAGCTGTTGTTTCATGGAGTGTTGCATCCAGGATTTGTTCAATATAGCTCATAACATTCTTGGGCAGTTCTCATGTAACTTTTTCTCTATGCCTTTCGTCAGCATCTATGTGGTACATCCATCTCTAAACCTTAGAAGCCACGGGAAGCAGCTTGGTGGATGTGAAGTAAGGTGGATTAATCCAAAGTTGGATTAATGATGAATCTCACCTCATGCTGGGTTGAAGAACGTCACAGGTCAACGGACAGGATCAAATAGTTCAGTCAGGAAACTACTGCTACACATCTATAAGGGTGGCATCTATTGATGAGATAAAAAAAAAAACAGCCAATGAAAAATTACCAAGACTCTAATTCAAACCATATGTGTGTTCATTTTGGTTTTGTCTTGTTTGTTTATTTAATGGCATATCAACTTTTGTGAGCTATTTAATACCAAAGCCATCCTTATAGAAGGACAGTTGTGGTACTACTTAACTCATAGCTGGGGAGATAAAGGAGTTTATACTTTTCCCAGGGGTATGAAAGTGAACATAACACAACTGGAGTTTAAAATTGCTTACTACAATGTTGCTGTCCAACATGTAAGCCACAACGCTATGCGGACTCATCCCCCTTATATTTCAAACAGGTTATATCTATCACTGCCTCCCACCAGACAAGATCTGATACAAAGTCTTTTTTATAGTGGGGATTTTAGGGAAGTCAAGCACGAGTTGAGATTCATGCCCAGCTGGACTACGTTAATCATAGGCTTAGTAGGTGCAATGTGAGCCAAATCACACAGCTGGATTTGGACTAAGTGCAAAGCAAGACCAGCACATATGCCTGCTAATAGTTTGAACTAGACCTGAAGGTCTAGGGCTATTCTGTGCTCGTCAATGATTCTTTGCCAACCTGAAGGTAGCTGAGTGGGGGGGGTCATTCAGCCTCAAATCTACCATTGATTTTGATGGCCCAGCTAAAAAGCCAGGTACCTGTACCAGATAAGTTTTAAATGGGTGGTATATGAATGACATAATACTAAAGGTCATCACACCCAACGGTACATTCTGTTAGGTGTATGATATCTAGCAACTAGTCTACATGATTTAATGATTTTTATTCTGTTAAGAAGGGATTTATAAATACAAACAAGTAAATTCACCCCTTATGCTTTTATTCATCCTGCCAAAATTTTATTCACTCCCAGGGAACTACATGTACCACTTTGAGAAGCCCTAATATAAACAAATTATGTTTTATTTTTAGACGAAGTTTGTCAATCTTTATAATCACAATTAATATAATTAACTAGTATTGTTCATTTCATACTAATTTTGCTAACTTTTTAAAATGCAACTCACTCAAGTGAAAGTGAAGTAAAATACTAGTTAAAAATTAATGACTGATAATCTTCATTATATAGAAATGTAACACTTACATTGACCCTCTTGATAAGAGTAACTTTCAATCATTTGATTATCTTTTTTTTACTTAGTTATGTTGGACACACTTGTGACACGACGTTATCATCATAGGAAGTGGACATGGATTAATCCTGAGTGAAGCTGTTTGCATTTCACATACCACTAATAGCCCTTGAGAAAACTATGAGTCCAACTATCCTCCCTCCAGCAATAAGTAAATAAATAGTAGGGCAGACTGGGCTCTTTAACCTTGGTATAACAACCAATCTCGGCAATGGAAAAGTTTTGAATTCAAAACCAGACCTGAGCTGGGATAGACTCCAACAGACTAATCCTGCCCAATACACACAATATGAGTAGTGCTCTCATGATCAAACAAGATTACAGTATAAGTTCAAGTCTAGTTACATTTAAATGTGGCCAAATGGTTACCGTCTTAGGAAATGAACACAATGGCTTGAGTTCAAATCCTGGACATTGCTGTTTATCCAGATAAGAATAAGTTTCAGTGATTTGTTTCATTCTTCTTACTGAAGAGTAACATTTTAGTCCCTAAAATTATATACTGACAATGATTGCAATTCCCTTACTTCTGAGAATAAAATAACCTTTGAAAGGTTGATTTGGCATTAAAATCAATCAATCAATCAATTTTACTTTCCAATATGCATGTACACAACTTATCTTTCCCATGTTTTTATTTTTATTATTCCCTAAATGAAAGAATGTAGAAAAATACTAGCACCTAAGTTTCAATGACATGAGCACCATTTCAAAGTTGACATTCGTATATAAAACCAAGGTATACATGCATGTCAGAAAGTCAGAGAATATTTCAACATATTGTAAACAGGAAGTGCTCCCTTCTAAAATCATATTTTTCAAAACTGACAAATTGCCTGAATAGAGGTAGCTCTTCTGATTTGAGTGATTTTAATGGCATATAAACCTGTCAAGGATTATTTTATACCTAGAGTTTAGGGAATCATTTTCATTATACATTTATATTTAAATTTTTTTATAGTTGTTTCTTAAGAGTTTTTTTTTGCACATGGTCCTACATGGAAAAAAAACATATTTGCGAAAAAAAAATTTTTTTCTAGACAGAACACAGGTGGTTTAGATGTACCAGATTTTAAATTTCTTGATTTTTAATCTTTAAAAATCTTAAAATTACAAACACACCTAGCCTAAAGCCAACTGGACTAATAGCTCAATTGGGCCCTGCATCAAAGGGGGGGATCTGCACTAGAGTATAACCTACCCTCAGCTCATCAAGTACACACAACACATTGCAATACATGTTCCCAATGGGGCCCGCACCTTCTAATGCTAGCCCTGATTATAAAACATAAATTCTGGGAAAATACAATTATCCACAAAAATGTGATATTGACTCATCTGAAATGACTAAAATGAATAACACATTTGGGCGGGGTGTCAGTATAATTAACACTCTTCCAAAATTTAAATATTTTAAAGCATCAAGTTTTTACACAATCAGATAAAATAGAGTTCATGTGTTTTAATAAAGATGATATCATCTCATTAAATGGCAAGTCTCTGAAATTAGTAAACCGGTTCATATACCTCGGTAGCAATATCTCATCTACTGAAAGTGATGTCAACATACGCATAGGTAAAACATGAACCATTATTAACAGGTTATCGACCATATGGAAATCAGATAAAATGGGAATTCTTCTAAAATGTAGCCATGTCAGTGCTACTGTATGGTTGTACCACTTGGACTCTAAGAAAACGCTTGGAGAAAAAGCTAAATAGGAACTATACATGCTGTTTTGAATAAATCCTGGAAACAGCAGCTGTACTGTCACTTACCTCTCATAACACAAACTATCCAAGTAAAATGAATGCCTTGATTCGTGGCATGAATCAACTCGGATTTTACCGAACTTTTGTTTCGTTTAAGGTTAGATTGTGATTAATAAAGGTTAATTTAAGGTTAGTATTGTCAACACTTGTGGCTGTGTAATTCAAGAAGATTTCTTAGCAAATGAACATTCCACACAGTATGACAAAAAAGTAATTTTTCAAACTATATCGGGGAAACTAAGGGAAGCTACTCCATCTTGTTTATTTACAAAATCAAAATCGTGTCCAGCTCCCTTAGCAAATAATGTATAATGAAAACTATGAAATTTTGAAAAAAGAAATATTATTATCATTTGACAAAAAGCTTCCAGCGCAAACTAATAAGAAAATATATATTTCAAATAACAAAAATAGGTTTCTGCAAAAATTTCCTTCGAAGTTGTCTTATTTTCAAATACAGCACTGGGAACATTTAATTGATTTTTTTTTAACGGCATGTCAACCCATCTAAAGTTATTTTATGTGTAGAGGTTAGGAAATTAAATTCATCCTACATTTATATTAACATTTTGTGTGTAATTGTAAAGGTGTTTTGGGTTGTTTGTTTTGAGGAGAGGATGTTTATTTTTTACAGTTTCAAATATTTCTATCTATTACAAATAATAGGATTTCAAGCAATTATTTCTATTTAATAATAGTCATTTGTTTGCACACAGTTATTTGGTTTCAAGTAACTTATAGTAATCTTTAATTAATACTTAGGCCATTAAGTAATCTTCAGAGAAATAATTGAGAGTCATATGGTATCAAGTATTCCTAATACCAATAATTTTTTAAACAGATCTATTTGAAATTTTACGATTGATCTTATTGGCATGTTAATCCAGGAGACCTCTTTTTGTGAGGGGGACGGTCTTACCCCCTCAGCATATAGTTACAGACAGCGTATTCTAAGCCCTGTCGATAAAGTGGAGGAACTTTTGTATAAATGGTTTTGTAACTTAATTAAAAAAAGAAGTCAAAATTTACGAACATGTTCCGAGAAGTCGCAAACAAAACTTACCAGCAAAAGCGCACCTAACAACAAGATAATAAAAAAAAAAAAATTAGATTGAGGCGAAAAAATAGTTTAAACTAAATTCGTGTTCATATTTTTAGGAGGAAATTTTAAGTTTTCTCCATATTTCGATAAAAAAAATCGGTCTCTATAACGTATATTCACACCATGGCCTTTTCTTTTTTTTAAATTTAAACAAGAAAAAATTGTACGCTGTGTATTAACTTACCTTATATATTTTCAACTGAGAAAAAGTTTTTTTCCGGTTGTGTTGTATTCTGTTTATGACATTAATTAAATGTCATCCGTGTTAACCCATTTCATTTGTTTTAATTTCTCCCCATTTCTTGTTTATCTAACTAGTATACTTATTAACTTAAAAATAAGATTATGAATGAACAAACGCTAAATAGAGAAAGAAAGAGCGTTCGTCGGTGAAGAACCAAAAGAGTAACCGGTGTAAAACTTTGTTGATTAAAAAAATAAAGGACGCCTTTCGTAATGTTTGTTCATAAATTCATTCTGTTATTTTGCAATGTACCAGTCGATCTGGCATACCAATCGAACTCAAGATTTTTAGCTCAAAAGTTAGACCAATGCATGCTTTTTAGGTTGACCCCCAAACATACAATCAAATCTTTTCTTATTTTTCACTAGAAATACTAGGGTGAGAAAAAAGTTTAAAAAACGTAATAAAAGCACCACTAACAAGCATCTACCAAAATATTGCAAAACTTTTCATTCACCATAATATTACGAGAGAAAACGAAAAAATGTAATATAAGCACGACAAACTAACATCTACCAAAATATGGCTAAATGAGGATAGACTATAACTTGTAGAAAAAGCATAAAATAAGATTATTGAAGTTTTATTTTATAACCGCGTCAGAGTAAATACTTTAAAAATTTTGGCGCTATATCTTAGAATCAAAGTTTTAATAATGAATAAAATAATGTTCAAGTAACCTTTATTTAAAATGTTGTGGCATATAAATACAGTAATAATATAAGTCAATGTGAGCGTATTCAATAAACTGCCATTAGATCTCATTCAACTGTTATTACTCCAGTAGTGTAAGGTATACGTAATTTTTCTTTGAAATCAGAATTACATCAGCCGTATATAAAACATGCAAATCTTACACAATAGCGCTCATATTCATATGAATTCACAATCTATTTCGCTATCATGAAACAGCACAGATTAGTAAACTACCGTTGTTGTCTAACTGGCCGCACTGACGTTCCAGTTAGTGCTTACAACCAGAGCGTCAGCTGTTGAAAACGGCGTGTGATATAGTGTTAATAAGTTGGCGACCTTAGTCAAAGGTGTCCCGAAGGCTCCCTTTTCAATAGCCACCACACCGAGGTGTAGGGGAGGTTGCTACTCCATTTCCAGGGAAAATAGCGTTAATACTTAATTTGTATTACTGTGATATCATTTTATATTATCGTCGCAACTAGCTACTCATGTCGAGATTCTCTGGTATAAGTACTCCACAGTCACTGATGTCATCAGCGAACGGAATTTTCCAACACGAATCATTAATTCTATAAGTCGTTTAAAAGATATTTTCTGACTGCTACATATAGTAAGTTATATTTGTTACCCTCTCTTGGTCGTATAATGACCAGTTTCGTTATACAACAGAAATTAAAGTGAAGTTTTCCGGCCCAAACGTGATGTATTCTAAGTCGCTGGAGAAGCGACCAATTTCACTATAAAATCAGCAGTCAAAGACGACATCCTCTCTTGGTGAGCCGTGTTGGAGTATTGTGGTCGAGTGCTGTTTTGATTAGGTGGTTTGAGATCGGTCGAGACTTTTTGAATCGGATGCTGGGGACGCCCGGTTGTTTCGTCTCAGGCGGCCGTTCCCTAAGCTCTAACCCACTTCGGTGGGGGCTAGTTTTATCGCCTGGTACCTGAGGCGTCATCTTTAAGAGAATGTCAATAGGGGCTGCTGCATTTTGGGGACAACCAGGCGTGTGTAAGCTATGGTCCTGCGCCCGAACCCACATGAAAAAAAGGCTTTGTGCTGTATTCTAGCGTATGTAGGTCGCCCGATAAATACCTATTTATTGTGAATGTGGGCGCCTCGAATAGTATAATGGTTAACAAGCTAGACAAGCAAAACTAGTTCGAGTCTCACTGAGTACCCCATTTATATGGCCTTGTGCAGCATCTAAGCCAAAAGCTTAGTAAATTACTATTTTAAGTGAATGGTTGGAACGTATTCATGATATATAGTGGCTGAAAAGAGGTGGGCCCGGCCCGAGGCGAAAGAAATAAACTGGATAATCTCCTTTGACGGTTCCTTACACTGGTATGACCTCCTGAGTTCCGGCCAACTCGACGCCACCAAATTTGGTTTTTCATTGGCCATCAGTCAACTCAGCTATCCAGCTATTTTTAACTGTTCTACTGATTGGCCTCTCTGTATTAAAAGTTTGGATTTTAGTCTTATCATTTAAGTCGACCTCTAGTTTTGTAGAGATTTTTCCAGGGTTAAAATGACCGAAAATAAAAACAAATAATGATTTTACTTATATACTTGTTCTACCTTTAAATATTAAGTACTTTATGCTTTACGTCTTCACATTTTTTGTTGAAAATACATGTAACTATATATATATATATATATATATATATGTATATATATATATATATATATATATCCGTCTTTATCAATGTTCACATTCTTCTTTTGATCTCTACTTAATCTATCTGTTTATCTATCTACCTAAGTATATATAAACGATGAAGCCAAATTATTTTGAATAAGGGATTTTGTGACTTTTCAGGACTAATCTGACCAAATGAGATAAATTGGGAAAAAAAAAAAAACCAGGTCTCTGATAGCATTGTGGTTTAAAATGATACAAGATTCAAAAATTTTCCGTCGTTTTTTATTATATATATCAAGTAATATCTTGGGATCTGTTATATATAAGCGTGTGGTTGCAAAAAAAAAAAAGACTGACGAGATTTAGTTTATTTTGTTTATTGAATAAATAAAATAAAGAAGCGGATGAAATATCTGGCTGGCTGACGGGGGGTTGTCTATTCGGCGACAAACGGTTACTTTGATCTGGTCGGACGGTGTTGTCGGGTGACGCTCACAGCACGGTCGAGTGATTCAACTGGCGTGTGACCTCTGCTTGGCCTATTTATATCTTCCCAACTTCAAACACCGGCCCCAGAAAATACTACTTGTGGAAAAAAAAATGATTGGTTGAAAAATAAACCTTTTTTTTATAACAGAATTTTCTGGGGATTTTGGATAGACTATGCGCGTAGGCTATGCGCAGAAGCCATGATTTTCTCAGTTTGACACTGGCTGTTGTTGGGTCAACATCCGGTAGCTGTTATTTTCTTCTACAGTGTCGATGTCTGTGGGTCTGTTTGTTTTTTTGTGTGTTTTAGTAGTTAGGTGTGTGAAGAGTTAAGTGGATAAATCAGAAGAGATTTGATGTATTTTACTATAACAAGTCCTTAAAATTAAAGATGTGTTTAGTTTTTAAATTATCTTAAACCAGGCTGTTATTTATGTTTCCTTTTTTAAGTCTGTTAGGAGATCTTTCATCAAGAACGACAACCCAAGCGGTTATCTGCCTTTAGTCGCTCTTCCCTTTTGCAAAATAAAATGAATCTTTTTTCCCCTTTCCAAGACACCAAATGTGTGTTTATTCCTAACCCTACGTAAAATAAAATAAAATATTAATATAAGAGCATGCGGGGGCATTGGAAGATCTTTCATCAAGAACGAAAACCCAAGCGGTTATCTGCTCTGAGTAGCTTTTCTCTTCTGTAAAATATAATGAATCTTTTTTATCCTTTCCAAGACACCACATGTGTGTTTATTCCTCCGTCTATACCAACCCTACATGACTAACTCAACAGGTTATGGGCCCAGTAGAAAAATGGAAATAAGTTTAGCATGTTGCTATTTGACGGAGAAAAGAGCAAATATGAAATTTGGGGAACAAAATTTTTAGAATGTCTCCGCACGTTAGGTTTAAAAGACATCGTTTTACGCAAAAACATGAATGGAGATGAAACTGATAAGGAAAGGAATGAAGAAGCTTACGCCGAATTAATTCAATTTCTGGATGACAAAGACCTGTCCCTCATCATGAGAGAAGCTTTTGATAATGGAAGAGAAGCCCTGATGATATTACGTGACCACTATGCTGGCAACGGTAAACCAAGAATTCTCTTTATACAAAATTAACGTTACTGAAAAAGGAACCAAATGAAAGTGTGACAGTCTCTCATATTTAATCTTTTATTCTGGGAATGAAAGAGTCCTCAAACATAGGCTAGTAAAATTTATTACCAAAATGACAAATCAGCAGACTCAGACTTATCCAACCAATAACGAAGATGATAAGAATAACTTCTTCCAAAAGAAGAATATATAAGAACAGAAATCAGTTATAAATCCACAAATCAAGATATCTGATTCACAAGACAACACACAGATCGAGGAAGATAGAAAACTTGACATTACACCAGAAGAGAAAGAAAAGCCCCTCAATACTTGAATTATTATATAACAAATTCTGAGGAAGACAGTGATCAGGCATTGATCAACATTGATTATTGTTATAAAGCCACTTGTAACATACCACTATCTTATAAAGAGGCATTAAACTCTTCAAAGGCACACTGCTGGATTGAGGCAATTCATGAGGAGATGGAACCCCTTAAGGAAAATTATGTTTTTGAATTGACACCTCTACCTGAAGGCAAAAAGATCGTCGGCAGTAAATAGGTTTACACGATCAAGAAAAACCCTGATGGATCAGAAAGATACGAAGCAAGATTCGTTGCACGAGGATTCAAACTTGGGGTTAGACTATCAAGAAACTTTTTCCCCTTCTGCAAAAATCACCTCAGTACACATCATAATGCAAATGTGTAGGGATTTAGGAATTAACAATAAAACTCCCAACCGGTATTGACTCGTCGGCTGCCAGATACAAAATGTATAAACGCGTCGCCACGCATAAGGCTCCACGCATCCATCCGGTTAAAATCAGAAAAAAGAAAAATAATAAAAAGTAAAGTAGCCAATGGGAAGCGGTCGCGCCAAAATTAGAAGGATTTTGGAGTAGCGAATTTGGAGCCGGTGGAGAGAGATAAATACCCAGGTTTTCTGTGAACCAAATCAGTGAGAACAAAAGGAGACACAAGAAAGAACGAAGACGCGATAACCAGGAGAGAAGTAACGTCCGCCCTCGAGTTAAGAGCCGAAACTACCTCTCTGCTAGTTCCACTACCTGACCATAAAAGAAAGAAAAGAAAAAAGGAATAAGTACTCTTTAAAAACATTCTCCTCCTGTTTCTTGATATCTGACTTTCCACCACTTCGAAAATTTACTACTCACAAAGGAGAACTTTTGAACATTCAAATCCAAGTTGACGTTTTTGTTTTATAAAAATTGTTTAATTATTAGATATTCCTTGTTTGTCTTGTGTTAAATGAAGCTTTTTCTCATTGTATGTTGTAACACTCCAAACCCAACCAACAAGGCCATAAATGGCAGTACAATATGATCTGAATGTCCATCAGATGGATGTAATCCCGGCCCATTTACATACATCAATTGATAGTAAAAGTTTTGTTGTACAGCCTGAAGGATTGAAAACAAAAACAGAAATGATTGATTACTCTATAGGCTAAATAAATCTCTATATGGGCTGAAGTAATCAGGCTGGAACTGGAATAAAATGCCACATGATTGTCTCACCAGTAATAATTTTATACAAAATCCGGCTAACCACTGTGTCGACATGAAATAAAATGAAAGAATAATAATCATATCATGGGTTGACGATTTAATCATCGCAGCTGATAAAGTTATCTCCCTTAGTAACGTCAAGTTGTTGATGTCTGAATTTAAAATAAAAGATTTGGGAGAACTCAATCATTTCATAGGAATAGACTTCGACATAACGCAAAGATTTTTCTTCTTTGTTTTAATGGCATATCAACCTTTCTAGGTTATTTAATGCCAAAGCCATTCTCCTAGAAGAACAGTAGTGGTACTATTTAACCCATAGCTGGGAGGATAAGGGGGTTCATACCTTCCCCAAGTGTATTTGCCCGAAAGTGAACGTAATAGCACGACTGGAGTACGAACTCGCGTACTACGATTCCGCAGTCCTTCGCTTTAACCATTACACCACAAGGACACCCCCACGCAAAGATGTGTGAAAGTGAATCAAAATATATAGATATATAGAAAGGGTGATGGAAAAGTTTAACAACACAGTGCGAACAAAGGATGGATCAGAAACACCCAGTGACCAGAGATGGATCTCAGTAACACCCAGTGACCCTGTTGACTCAAGAAAATACCGGGAAATTGTCTAATCTACCTAATGATCTGCACTAGACCAGACTTAAGCTATGCTGTAGGAAAATTATCGCAGCATCTATCAGAGCCGCGTCAACAACATTCGGTTGTGGCTTAACTTATTTTAAGATATTTTAGAGGTACATCCTAATATAATCTATGTTATAAGAAAAGTGAAGAACTAAGGATCTTAGCTTATAGTGATCCAGATTGGGTATCTTATCAGGGTGATCGACGCAGTACAACTGGATTTTATTTTATCTAAACAAAGATTACTCTCCGATCTCGTGGAAGTCGAAGAAGCAACCCACAGTTGCACTGTCCACCTGTGAGGTTTAATATATGGTCTTAGCTAAAACGACACAAGAATGTCTATATTTAATTCAACTATTCAACGGAATAGACTCTCAACACAGATATGAACAAGTGAAAATACTTGGAGATAACCAAGATGCAATCGCACTATCTAAAGACCCTGTAAATCGACAAAGGTACAAACATATAGATATCAATTATCATTTCATCAGAGATGCGTTTCACAAAAAGAAAATAGAGATCGCCTATTGTCCATCCACAGATATGATTGCTGATGTAATGACAAAACCCATGACAAAATTAAAATTAGAAAGATTCAGGACTTTTATTTGGACTTTAAATTCTTTTTGCATTATGATCTCATATGTATGGGAATAAAATAAAATATTGTTGGGAGATCTTTAATCAAGAACGAAAACTCAAGCAGTTATCTGCCATGAGTAGCTCTTCTCGTCTGTAAAACATAATGAATCTTTCTTCTCCTTTCCAAGACACAACACGTGTGTTTATTCCTCTGTCTATACTAACACTACATTTCCTTATTCCACGACATGGCTAACTCAACAGTCTCAAATGTACTCATTTTTGTAGATTACGGGCAGATTTATCCACATATTTTTATTACAATCCAGATATAGAATTTCATAATCACTAGCTCTGGATTCGATGCCTGCATTGTTATTTTATCATTAATTAAATTCCTGATTGTCTTCAAAGAGTATTTCAGTGTCGTAAAACCTTCAGCCAAAATGTTATCCCGTCTCTAAGGCAGGATTAGGAATTTGCACATTAAGAATTCCGTTCATTTACACGACAAAATCAATATCTTAAACACAAAAAACAAATCCCTTGCCAGTCTCAACAAAAAAAAAAATCATTATACACCAATATTTTTTGTTAAAAAAAGGTATCAAACGTTCAGAAATTTAGTAGGCACATGCCAGCCGAGATGGTGAAAACTTCCGAGAAAGATTTTTTTTTGTGTCAGGAAGCCCATCTTTTCAGGCATGCACAGATTGCGCTTCTTCTCAAAGGCCTCACAGAAAACTTATTTTTAACATTTTTTTTCATTTAAAGTTTTTTTTTTTAATTTCTTATCTCTCGCTCTCTCTCTCTCTCTATATATATATATATATAATATTGTGTGTGTGTACAGACACACAAGGATATGTATAGCATTATATATTCATATATATACAAATATATGAGTGAGTGTATGTGTGTGTGTGTCACACACACACAAAAAGATAAAAATTTCAGCACAGATTATGAAAAGATATATCCTGGAAATATCGTTGCGTGAACACATTCAAAACTAGATAATTCAAGAGCTGAGCTGAGTGAAGAACGCGATCGTGAAGTACCGAAAGCAAAATTTCTGCAGGGCTGAACACATCGTAGGGATCACAGACAGCAGATAGAGTCATGGAGTTGTCGATTGGTATCCGAGAGACTGGAAATGACCACTCAGAAGACCTTCACAATTATAGAAGAGAAAGCACAGGCCAAAGAAAAGAATTTATCTGACTACTAGACCCCAAGAATCATAAGAAACCGGCTCCACTAAAAAAGAAAAGACCTAATTTTCGAATGAGTGATTTCCTTTTTCTTATTGTAAAAACACCTACAACCTAAAACTGTCACAGAAAGTTGCTTCCGACAATAAAATAATTGAAATCTAAGGACTTTCTCTCGCCACCATAACACATAACAAAAAATAAAAGTCACTGTTATTTGTTTGTAGTATTTCTTGTTTGACGAAGTTCTTTCGTCCATTTCATTCCCGAAGCCAAGTTATTACAAAGCCCTACACACAAGCAGTAATTGTTTATTCTTTCAGCTGTTTTTATATTTTGTTTCTTTTAAACAATTTATCTATTTGCATAGTGGCATCATTTACGAACAATGTTACACTTTCTGGATCTTCAAAGTAGAACTAGAGTATGGTATCTCCTGCTGTTTTCTTATCTTTGAACAAGTCGCAGCAGAACAAACTGGAAACATAAGCTTGGGTTTCATGACACCACTCGAAATGCTATTTTTAGCCTTGATCATGAACACCTCACCCATCCACTATGTCTAATAGTGCAATTTCTGACTCGGAGTGGTAGTATTTGTTTGGCTCCCATCTATTCAAATAGATGTTAAAAATTATTCAGATTCGACAGAAATGCTTGATACTATATATATATATATATATATATATATATATATATATATATATATATATATATACATACACACACCATAAATCATTTCTAATAAGTTATTTGAAGCTACAGATATTTACTATTGGAAATTATTTACGGAGTCACTTTTTACGTGCCCCGCGATAGGCTGAAAAACAACCAATCACGGGCCGCTATCAGCACATCTGCCGTACCACCACACGTGCGCACGTTCTTCAAACTAACATCCGTTTTTCTTCCTTTGACGCCAACAATGTAACACGGAATCTTGACTGCTCACGAAAGCAAGTAGCGAGGTGCATACTCTACGCATATTCTCCTCCTTCAAGCCTTTGAATCTGTACGGACCAGCTACCAAAAGTACATGGAACTGAAAAAACTGTTACCAAGACGAATGCTTTAGTTAAGTCAGCAGTAAACAGAATTAGAAGGATCATTAAATAAGTTTCCAGACTTTTTTCGTGTGGGAACTTTTATTGATAGTACACACATGAAAATCGAGTCCCCTTTGAAGTAATCTCCTCCGGCTGCAATGCACTTTTTGTACCATTCCAACAACTTCTCGAAAGCTCCGTGGAAATCCTCTTGTATGAGCGTGTCAATGACCTTTGTCACAGCCTCTTTCATCTCTTCAATTGTCTCATAACGACAGCCTCTGAGCTTAGGGGATAACCAAAAATCACAGGGAGCAAGGTCTGGACTACCGGGAAGCTGAGGAACTGTCTTGATGCCCATCTTGGTCAAATAGTCTGTAACAAGGATGGAGTTGTGGACTGGTGCATTGTCCTGGAGGAAATGCCACTGACCCGATTTGAAGAGTGCTGGCCTCTTCCGACGGAATCTCTTCCTGAACTCCCTTAAAACCTCAACATAGTAACCCTAAGCCTTTGGCCAATCAACTCTGGTCTATTGACTTCCTTACTCCTCTCACACCTCTCATCATCCCTCAGAGACTCCCTGCCTTCCTTGAATCTCTTATGCCACTCAAAAACTGATCCTCGTTTCATGCAAGATGGTTCAAAAGCAGTCTGAAGCATTCCATACATTTTTGTGGTATTTTTTTCAAGTTTAAAACAGAATTTTATTGCATATCGTTTTTCTAAAGTGTCCTCATATCCAGATTGCATTTTTGGAATTCACCTGCTGTGACAATCAGGCTTTAGTAGGGTGTATTCCAATTGCTGCTGTATCTGTTCATTTGAACCTGAAATCATAAAAATGCGCCAGTCATCTCATAAGATGTATAGCAATAACATACTGTCAATGACAATTTTAAATGCCTGAACAAAAACAGTCTGAAAACTTATTGAATGCACTACGTATGCTATTTTTCTTCCTTTTCTTTATCTAACTATAAACCCTTTTTTCAACCGTCTCGTGCTACAAAAGCTTTATTTTTCTTACACTGCAGATATAGATTTTTTTCTTATTCTCAACAGGTAAAAATCCCAACATTACAAAGGATTATTATAATTAGTTACTTGAAACCATATAGCTGGGTGCAAACGAATGGCTATGAAAATTCTATGGTACATACAGAATTTTAAAATAGCTTTAAGTAGAGCATACATTGGGAATTCTAGAAAAAAAGGACTCTTTTATCGGTCACGTCTCTTCAGAGAAACACCATGACGACAAGGAGGAAAAATGATGTCAAAGTTAAGCAAGTTAGCCTCTATGCCATGAGGACTCCATCCCATGTCCAGGATTTAAATTTGGGCTGCAATGTCCATTTGCTTTAATCCGAAAGTGAATGTAATAACCCAATTGGAATTTGATTCCACTGTCCAGCACTTTAATCATAATGCCACAAGGAAGCCCCTGCCCCACCTACCACAGATGTGGGCAAAAAAGTAGTGAGACAAAAATATTTGTAAATCTACAATTCTCAAGGCATAAAAATAACCTTAGAGAGGTTGAAATGCTGTTAAAATCAAATATTTCAACTGAGTGGATATAGTTAAGGACAGCTTGACAAATTGCAATTGAATAATTTTTTATACATTCTCCCAAAATTCAATATCACTTCCTAAATCTTGTAGAAAATAAAACCAGAGATCTAATGAAAGAAAATGGATTCACACTTAAAAAAAAAAAGAAAAAAAAAGGCAGATGATATTCAGCTGAAACTTTTACTGATGCAGACTATGCAGATAATCTAGTACTTCTCACAAATACAACAGCTAAAGCTTAATCTCTGCTGCATAGCCTGAAGCAGGCATCAAGAGGCATTGGTCTCTATGTAGATGGGGATAAAATAGAGTTCATATGTTTTAATCAAGATAATGTCATCTCATTAAATGGCAAGCCTCTGAAATGGGTAGACCAGTGCATATACCTTGGTAACATTATCTCCTTGACTGAAAGTGATGTCAACATATGCTTAGAAAAGCAAGGACTACTATTGATAGGTTAATGACTATATTGAAGTCTGATTTCTCAGATAAAATAAAATGGGAATTCTCCAAATTGTAGACATGTTAAAACTATTGCATGGTTGCACCACAAAACACCTGAAAAAAAAAAAAGCTAAATTGAAATGACACAATAATGCTGCGCTGTTTTGAACAAAAATAGAAGCTTTACAGCCACTTACCTCATATCTAACAAACCATTCAAGTAAGACAAGCAGGACATGCAGGAGAAGAAAGAACTAACTCATAAGTGACGGTCTCCTATGGACTTCTACACATGGACACACCATTGGCCGACTAGCAAAAACAATCATCAGCTCTGTGTGGATACTTGATGCTGTATAGAGGACATAGTAAGGGATGGATAGTGAGAGTCAAGGATTCATGCTGATGGCACACCCTGATGGTGATGATGATTATATCTTTTAATTGTAAGTTGCCTTTTTTCTTATTAAGAGCCAATTTGGGTTAGTCAAAGAAAAGTGGCAGTAGAAGCTAATTCTAGATTACATAGCTTTTGTGTTAATAATGATAGGCCAATCAGAGTTGATTTCCCTGTTATATAAACTATTCTTTTATAGCCCATACAAATTTCTTCCTTGATTGATTTTAATGGTGTCGTCTAGGGTCATTTTGTGCCGAGAGATTAGATCATGTTTATTGAATATTCATATTCACTGTTTTTGTGAAGTATTTTCTCTTTTTTTTTTTTTAAAGTCCTATTGAATATAAATCATTTTAAAATAGCTCTATTTGACCAATAGATGGAACCCTTACAGGTACTACCACTCCGGCTCAGAGTAGGTCTGGAAGTAATGGCATTGAAAGAGGGCTCTACACTCCCCTTAGAT
Organism: Sepioteuthis lessoniana; assembly: GCA_963585895.1. NCBI lineage: Eukaryota > Metazoa > Mollusca > Cephalopoda > Myopsida > Loliginidae > Sepioteuthis > Sepioteuthis lessoniana. The sequence continues at coordinate 52,384,791 of OY757908.1, forward strand.
TTCCAGATGTTGAGCCTCACTACCAGATCCAATTTAATGTCATACCCAAAGACATTTAAGAGTCATAATTTTCTTTTCAGAAGATTCTCAGGAAAAAAGATTTCTTAGAATTTTCTCTTCCTTCATTTGATATTCTAAATTGGAATTAGTCCTCAACTGATAACTCTATTACTAAGGGAACTTTGATAACAAAAATAAGGAAAATAATCACTTCCTATGTGTGTCTAAAGCCATTGAAGTTTCATTAAAAAAAAATGATTTTTTTTTTTTCAGTGTTCGTTTTGTCCTCTATATATATATATATATATATGTGTGTGTGTGTGTAGCTTAGTTTTGGTTCAAGGCTACAAATGCAAGGCACTCAGTGCAGATCAAACTTACTACACACTAATAGCTTGCTAACCATTATCCCACATATGTATCTATTATCACCATTCTCTTTAATACCAAATTCCATCAAAGACAGGCAGAGAGAGGAATAGTGGGGTCATATAGCATAGGCCCATGATTTTGAAGCCAGGTCCATCTGTTCATATTTTTTTCATATGGAAGACTCAAGGAGACATTTTTACTGTACCCAAATTGCAAAAAAAAAATTTTTATATAAATTTTTGAATTATGAAACTGACGGAATATCTAAAACACGTTTTCTCACAAAGTTATAAGCTAGTTGGCAAATCATCATAGCCCCGCCGCCTCATTAGGAAGACACACTAATTCAAACTCATTTTGTTTGAAATCTGAGTATACATACATAGATCGTCTTATTAACAGTTCTTTTGTGTGTGTGTGTATATATATATATATATATATATATATATATATGTGTGTGATCACTGAAGCAGAATATGCAGATGATTTTGCAAATACACTTGATTAAAGTTAATCTCTGTTGCATACCCTGGAGCAGGCAGCCAGACATATTGGTCTCTACATGAACCCAGTTTTACCCAAATTCACGTGCTTTAATCAAGATGATTCGTAGACTAATTCATTAAACTCAGTAACTAACAGTATCTCATTGATTGAATGTGATGTTAAAATATGCATAGGAAAAGTATTGATTGCTATGAACAGGTTAACAACCACATGGATATCTGATTCCTCTGATAAAATTAAATGGGAATTTTTCCAAGCAGTAACCATGTCTATACTATTGCATGGTTGCACCACTTGTATGAAATGCCAACAAAAAAAAGCCAAATAGGATCCACACAAGGATTCTTCAGGCTGTTTTGAACAAATCCTGGTAGCAGCATCCTACAAAACTACAGCTGTACAGCCACTTACCTCCCATCTCACAAACCATTCACATATATTTTTTAATGTCTTGCCTGTATTTATACTTTGTCTTATTGGTGGAGATTAGCGTACACTGACTGTATTGCACAGGAGAGGGGTAATACCTACCCTCTCTCTTTAAAAAAGGGGTTCTGAATATAATATTAAATTCCATCTGTTGGTGAGGCGCCAGTTCTGGAGCTCAGGGTAATATGCCATTACTCCCAGGTCCACTCTGACTTGGATTGGTAGTACCTGTTAAGATTCCATCTAGGGTCAAATAGATCAGTTTGAAAATTATTAGTATTAGATAAGAATACTTGATACAATATATATAACTAAATTGTATTAAGAATAGTTCCTTGAAGCTATAATAGTTCATTATAATTGGTAATTATTAGTTACTTGAAACCATCAGTGTGCAAACAAATTATTATAATTATTACTAAATAGAAATGATCAATTGAAACCATACAGTTGAGTCAAAGGTATTGGTATTAGATAGGAATCATATAACTGTGTACAAAAGACTCAAGAAATAACAAAAATCATCCGTCTGAATTTTTGAGATGAGGCTTGATACGTATTATTTTAGTTGTGATTTTTCATACTGTTGTCCTCATCTTTATTGTGAGATGTTAAAACGTTTCAGCCACTGTATCCTATGGTCTTCTTCGGGTATCCCTTGTTTACCTGAGTATAGAAATGAGTCAACCTGGGGAAATCCTTTTTAAAGTTTGACCAATGATCAAACAAGGCATTGAAGAACTATGAAGATTTTATTCAAATAATGTCATCTCATGATGCTTCTTGGATTGGTAGGCGTGAAAAAACAATGACGTCATTAATTGAATAAGATCTTCATAGTTCTTAAAAACCTTGTTTGATCAAGTCAAGCTTTAAAAATGATTTCCCAGGTTGAATCATTTCTATACTCAAAGGGCACCTGAGGAAGACTGGAGAATATAGCGGCTGAAGTGTTGTGTTTTAACTTCTCATAATAAAGGTGAGGACAACAGTCCAAAAAATCACAACCAAAATAAGTAAAGTTGGCAACCATAGTCCAGGGTGACCTGAAGGCTACTTTTTCAATAGCTACTACACTGAGGTATAGGGGAGGGCACTACTCCAATCTCTGGATTGCTCCACTTTACCCTTGATCCCTACCTTATAATGCTGAGTATTAAGCAAGGAGGGATCAAGTACCATTTTTTTAGTCTTTGATATAACTTGACCTGGGATTGAACCCCAGTCTCTCAGATTATTGGCGAACACTGTACTCATTAGGCCAAAACAATAAAAATGTAAATATGAATGTACAATGAATGTAATTCCTTAATGTCTAGGTATGAAATAACCCTAGAAAAGTTGAGATAACATTAAAATCAATCAATCAGAAATTTCGTTTGGTTTCTTTGTTTAATGGCATATCAACCTATGTTATTTAATGCCAAAGTCGTTCTCCTATAAGAACAGTAGTGGTACTATTTAACCTTTAGCTGGGAGGATAAGGGGGTTCATGCCTTTCCTAAGGATATTTGCCTGAAAGTAAACGTAATAGTGCGACTGGAGTACGAACTCGCTTACAATTCCACAGTCCATCGCTTTAACCATTACACCACGAGGACACCCCCGCCCTCAAAAATATTTAACGATTAGTTTGAAATGGATAGTTACAGGGGCAGGAGCTGCTATTTTTTTTTCTCCATGTGGTCTATATGTACTACCAGCTTTTCCAACCTTGGCTGCTGAACAGGGCTGACCATAGTGAGAATAACATTTTTTAATAAAACATCAAATCACATTGATCTGTCTCAGAATTTTTCCAACAATTAGCGTTTTTTTTTTAATGTTACTCACATAAACAAAAAAGAAAAGGAAGTAATTCTATCTACAATACATAGAAAAACAGACAGACAGAGACAGATAGACAAATGTTAGTGAGTTAGTAGAAAGACATGGTTAATATTTTTTGCTAAGGAAAACTTTATTAATTCGAGAAGTCTGTTACACGAAAAATTGGTTTTAGTGTTTTAGAAAGTTTAAAAAATCTGCTCAATGCAGTTAAGAAAAAAGGTAGAGGAAAAAAACGGATTTGGGTTGGGGAAACAGGGCCAGTAGGAGGGAGGGAGTGAGGCTAGGAAGATGGGCAGGGAAGAGTTGAAAAAAAAGATGGGAAGGCAAGGGTTCATCTACAAAGCCTTTGATGAATTTGGCAGGCTCTGTTTAGGATGGGGACAAGAACAAAAGGTAGAGATTTTTTTCCCTTTCTGCTATTTAAAAAAAAACAAAAAAAAACTCTACCTTCTAAAGTTAAAAATCATTTTTTTTTATTATTGTTGTTTGGGGAGGGGGGTACTTTTTCTTTTTTCAATAACCCTGATTTTAATGAATTAAAGACAAGTTTGAATTCTCAGGGTGGGTAGGAGTGTATTGGGGATTGGGACAGGGAGATGGAAGTGGTCTGGATTAGGGAAAGATGAGGGGGTGGGGGCTAAAAAAAAACAACAAAAAAACAGGTGAAGCCAACACAGACACATAATCCATTATTATTGTTATATAAAAAAAGATTTAAGATGACTCAGCTTTTTTTTATTTTTTAAATAGAAAACATAGAAACTTTTTTTTTGTTTGTTACTGGGGAGCAGGGCAGGGGGGAATTATTAAAATTATTTTGGAAAAATGTTTATTTTTTTTTTTAGGAAAAAATTTTTTTTATTTAATTAATTAAATGTATTGAAAAAATTTTTTTTTAATAATTTTTTTTTTTTTTTTTACTAAATAAACTTTATGGAAAATTTTTTTAGTAGGAAAAATTTATTTTAAGAGGATATACCTGGTAACTCTGCATTAACAAAATAACTAAGGAAGGAAAACTCCCTCATTTACAAAAAGCAAAATAGTAATTAGATTTGTAGACAACTTGTATGGCTCGTGTCTTTTTTTGGTTTTTTTGCATATATATGAGTGTGTGTGTGTGTGTGTGTGTTTGATTGACACTGAACTTTAGAAAAAAAAAAATCAGTCAGAAAATACGTGTTGATAATGATAGTCAAAACTAAGATCTAAATGTACACACCTTTCTTTTTCCAGAAGACATTACCTTGGTATGAAAAGCCTCAAAAATAACATTTTCATTTAAAAGAAAAAGTTAATTGGTTTCTTTGTTTAATGGCATATTAACCTTCATGGGTAATTTAATGCCAAAGCCATTCTTGTAGAAAAACAGTAGTGGTACTATTTAACCCATAGCTGGATGGATAAGGCAGTTCATACATTTCCCAAAGGTATTAGTCTGAAAGTGAACAGAATAGCATGACTGGAGTTTGAATTCGCTTACTTTGAGGCTGCAGTTCAGCACTTTAGCCATTACACCCCAGGGACTCCCCCAAGAAAAAAAAAAGATCACACTACTTGCTATATAGTACTGACTCAAGATTGTTTTATTTTTTATATTGCATATCAAGAGAGCTGTTACTTTATGTAAAAAATTATATCATTTAAAAATTAATAAACTAATGTCTACCCACACATCTACATTTGGTTTGTGAACATTTTCCTGCCCTCTCCAAAAAGCAAAATGACGACCAGTACATTCATGAGTCCATTAAATGTTAGTACACATAGCATACACAACACTTACAGTATTCCTACAGGAAAAATTTCCTCCACAATTTTTGAAAAATATACACCACCAATTAAAACATACTGACATTACTGTCACAAATTACTTTACTACCCATAAATCTGTCAACGTCTATTGGGAGAAAAACAAACTCTTTCAAAGCTATTTAACAACCAAACTTTTGAAGGAGTCGGAAAATAACAGCCACAAACCAGTATTAAGCAATTTTTTTTCTAAACCACAGCTAGAATATCATAAAACCTAAGAATCTAAATAGTGGTTCTCATATGTAGGAGACTTCAAATATAGGTTAAGAAATTTCAGCCAATCAAACTCACTACTCAGCTGTAATTCAACTAGCTTGTTAACCATCACACCATGAAGAGGTACCCTATAAACGGTGAAAAAAATATACCAGAGTGATTGATTGATTGGCTGTTTAGTTTTACAGCATATCAACTCTTTTCGGGTCATTTAACGCTAAATTAAATCTTAAATAATTCAGTTTAGTATAAGTATAGTTTTAGTATAAGTATACAGTTTCAATATCAAAAACACTTCTATTTCAAACAATTTAGCTTAGCATAAGTACACTGTTTAGTTCTATTTGATCCATAGATAGGACCCTATTAGGTGCTACCACTCCGGGCCAGAGTGAACCTGGGAGCGATGGCAATGAAGGAGTACTCCACATTCCCCAAAGCTCCAGCATTACTGAAACCTTATCATCAGATAGTTTAGAGTCATATCTAGGACACTTATTGGGGAGAGGGTGGTCTTATCCCTCTGCAGAGAAGCAGTCGGTGTATTCTACAGCCCCAGCCGACTGGGCAATATACCAGAGTGAGGAACTGAAGAAACCGGGGATTGCAAAGGGGAAGGAACATAACCGGGTATTCTGAGAACCACTGATTTGAAGTATATTTATCCAACCCCTCTGTCATTGGCAGGATGTGACACAGGGTCAACATTTAAAACTATTATAAATATAAAGATTTTAAAAAATTCTCTTGAAGAGTATAACATTTAATAACTCCTCAAAAATAAATAAGATACACCAGACATGAATACTTTTCTTCTTTGTGACATATCCAAATTTCCACAGGCACAGATACTACACTTCAATCTAAGGCAGAAGTGCCAGGGAGCAACGTACTGATCCTAGGAAAGGTGCACAGACACTACATGTTCATCGTAGAAGTTATAGACAATGAAAGTTTGGTTAGTTTTCTTTGTTTAATGGCATATAAACCTTTGTGGGTAATTTAATGCCATGCTTGGAGAATAACAGTAGTGGTACAATTTAACCCATAGCTTTTTTCCATGGTTATTAGTCCGTAAGTGAATGTAATAGCATGACTGGGGTTCAAACTCATTCACTACAATGTCACAGTTGAGCAAGTTAGCAACTATACCATGGGAAATCCCTCCCATGTCTAGGATTTTAAGTCAGACTACCATGTCCATTTCCTCTGACAATAGCTGTTACACCCCAAGCACATGAAAGCACCGCACGGACCATCAGGAAAACAGTGTGAACCTTACTTAATGAAATGTACACACAGATGCTACAAATGGCAAGAGAAAAACCATATCATCAATAAGGAGGCCATCTAAAAGTATCAGCAAAGATTATAGAAAGAATGCTGCATACACTACAAGGAGGAAAAGGCATCTCAATTAATCATCGCTTCTCAGCCTTTTGGCTTTGAGCAGCACTCAAGGTCAAAGACAGATTCAAGGCTGAATAGCCCCTGGCTCTGGCTGGGCAAACTGCAAGTGGATGATGACGTTATTGACAAGCACTGTCTGGGCTAGTTCAAGCTATGAGCAGGCATACGTGCCAGGCTCACATTATATATTGAGTAAGTCCAGGTCCAGCAGGACACATCTAGCTCGCATAGCACTAAGTGAGCCGATGACCAGCATATGTCCAGCAGGGCTTGAGCCTAGGCTCATGTCCGACTTCCCTCTACCTACACCCCCACTATAAAAAAAGACCTTGTGTCAAGTCCTGTCTGGTGGGAGGCAGAGACAAACATCGCTTCTCAATTAATCTTCTAATAACCAACACAAAACAAAGGACACAAATCTCTTACATAGAAAGACTAAAAAAAGACACTGGGCTAAAGTTAGTCAGTGAATTAAGAACATCTTAGTGAGATAGGAGAGGATCTATCAACTCTACTTGGATTCATGTCCAGCCTAGATACATAGATAGATAAACTGATTTATTATGAATTACAGTTTACAGCTGTTATTTTTGTTGATTAGAGATTTCATTTAAATAGAGCCACTAGGTTTTAATAAAACAACTAAATTTAGTAATGAAGCCATCAATTGTCAAAAAATGACACACAAAAAAAATTTACCAAAAGGCAAGATCTGTGCACAACTTCTTCAGGACACAGCTCCCTGCTCTGAACTACAACCTTTGGGGAACAGTTCCCAAATACAAACCTTCAGAAATTCCATGATGAAAACTAATATTATTAAAAAAAATCCAAATAAGAAAAGTTTGCATAAAAATGTGCTCAATGATATTATAGCAGAGCAGATATAAAACTTTAAAAAATATGATTATGAACACAAGTAATTTTCATTCTTTATATATAACTAAGAATAAAAATTACTTTTGATTCTTTGAAAATCAATTGACACTGTTTTTCTTAAAATATACAATTACAAAATATTTCCTTCACTTCTGGTATATTTTTATTTTAAAGGATATATCTACTTTCTAAAACAAGAAAGTAACAAATATTGGAGGCAGTCATTTAAAAAAAACAACTTATTATGGCACTTCAACACCTACATGTACCATGTAGCACTGAGTGTAATAACACAAGCATTTTATCATCTCATGTTTAAGAAGATCTTTTATTCTGCTATAGAATTATAAGAGAACACTTGGAATTGCTAGAGTTTATATAGCAACCACTGATATATCTTGCATTCTCCCAATTATGTGAGTTTTAGTTTATTTTAATTACACTAAAACCTTGCATTGGTCTCTAAAATAGTTGAAAGTTATTCATGGCAAAACACGAGTTGATATCAAACCACTAAATTTAAATTGCTGAAAAAAAAAAATCCACATATTTCTGACCTTGATCTGTGATGAAATATTTATAGAAAAGTATTTTTAAGTTTGTAATTTACTAGCCCAATTCATTTAAGAAAAGTTGTATAACAAGCAAACTTTTGTATTCAAAATGTCAATAAATCTGTGGTGAATGACACTACGTTCTTCAAGAAACCTTAAATGAACCCAATGTAATGTTTACTTATATACATTGGTCATTCACGAATAACTGGTTGTCATTTTAGTCAACTTGACAAAATAGCAATATTATATTATTTATAAATCATTTTTATACTCTTTTTATCTAGTAAATAAATTTTACTAATGACTAATGAGCAGTTGGTGGTAATAAAATTGGCCAACACTGGGCAGAGCATATCTCCAGAATGAGTAATTATCACCTGCCAAAGATCACATTGTACATCGAACTCTCCACTCACTATTCTAATAGAGGAGCACCAAAGAAGTAATACAAAGACTACTCAAAAAATATCTTAGTGCCTATCCCAGTGACCATCGCTGATGATTCACCCAAGCTGAGAACCATGATGCCAAGCATCTTACCATGTTTCCTCTTTTGAAAACACCCTCAAGGATAAAAGGCACAGGAGGAAGAACCACAACATTATGCCATCAAATGCTGACCAGACCTGTAGCAACCATGACTGCCTGCCTGTCTTGCATTAGTCCTATCAGCCATTTCAGCAGTCAATGTGAACCAAACCTCCCTTCTTAAATGTCATTCACAAACCCAAATTGGCAGTCATATAATCCATTTTCAAAGTGCCAAAATCTTTTGACTTTAGCTTACTGCCCTATGTCACTGAAATTTTAAATTGTATATTCTAAACTGTGACATAAATATTAACCCTTTGAATCCCCAATGGTTGATATATGTACTACTAACTAAAGTACACAAACCTGGGCAGCCAGAATTTCGGCTAGGGATTCCTACTTCTACTTTGTCATTATCAATAAAATGTTGCAATTTTATATATAATTTTATCATTTTTTTAATATAATTTAAATTGTCTATAAACTTTACTGATGACTAATGAGCAGTTGGTGGTAATAAAATTGGCCAACACTGGGCAGAGCATATCTCCAGAATGAGTAATTATCACCTACCCAAGATCACACTGTACATCAAACTCTCCACTCGCTATTCTAATAGAGGAGCATCAAAGAAGCAATACAAAGACTACTCAAAAACTATCTTAGTGCTTGTAAAGTGATTAAATAACAGATTACAACATTTTGCATTTTCAGTTACTTTTTTCAAGCAAAGAGCCCAGGTTTGGGGAGGGTTAAACGAGACAATTAAACCAGTATGTAACAAACAAGATCATTCTTTTTTGTCCCTTATTAAGAGGACAAGATATGGTGAGATATAATTTGCTTGCATTAAAAGAAAAAAAATCCATATTGAAAAATCCAGGTGTGATTGTAAGACAAAGTTTTCATTTTGATAGTAATAAAAAAAAAAAAAAAAAAAAAAAACTCTAAAAAGTGCAAGATTCATGAAGTAGAGAAAGATAAACCAGAAAAAAAAAAATGAAAGTTCAGTGTCAGTGTGGAAAATGTATTAATGTTTAATGTCACTTGTTTGTGTAAAAACTTGAAACACTCAATTCTTTTTCAGATGTAATATTTAAAAAAAATCTTTTTCATAAAGATGTAAAAGAGGTATTTAAAACTTTCTTTCCTTAAAAAAAAAAAAAAAAAAAAAAAAGAAACAGTTTCATAATTTTCTTTTCAATTTTATACAAGTACCTTGGATACCTTAGTAAATTTATTTTTAAATCTCTATGGGCCCCCATAAAAGCAGTCATTCTTTATATATATAAAAGAAAAAAGAAAAAAAAAAAAAGAAATAAAAGGAAATGAGGAAATTAAAAAATTTTTTTTTTAAAATAAAACCAATTATAAATTTTGAAGAGATTAGAATGCTGACCTGATCAATGTGTGCTGTTAGATTTCCCAAATATGTCAATTTTTTGGTTTTGATTCAAGTGGACTTATTAAATTTGATAATTCTAAAATCTATATCTATTTTCTGCTTGTTTGTCAATAACCTCTGTTAAGATAAGAGTGTAGTAGATTTTGAGAGCACTGTCTAAGATCAAACTGTTTTTCCTAGGTATTTCTGCCAAGTATTAGGTTGTAGTCGAAATCTTTAAAAAAATGTATATATTTATGTACCTGATTTTTTCCTATTTTGTATTTACTTAGAAAGCATCAAACTATATACTCTTTGAAATAATAACCATTTTCATCTTTATTATCTTATGTCTACGTTTTTAAAATAATTGAGATTTCCATTAGTAGAGACCACACTTTAATACTAGGCAGAGCACACAGATACAACACTATGATCCTTACATAACCCAACTACTTTTTGTTGTTGGGCTGGTGGTGGAGATGGCTTGTTATAATAACTGTTCAAAATGTAAATTGCACATTATTTTCTGAATGATGTAATAAAAACAAAAGCTGATATTTGGAAAATGTGTTTTATATTTTATACTTCCTTTGTTAATATTTTAAAAGTATCATTGCTAAATGAAATTAGTCATTTTTTTCTTTTTTACAACTGACCCCAAAAAGATTCTAAAGGAAAAACAAGAGTGTAGTTGCACAAAAGCAAATAAAATATCTATGACCTATTTCACAAAAAAAAAAAAAAAAAAAAAAAAAAAAATGAAATGTCATGATTCAATCTTTTAAAAACTATAAAAAAACCCAGGATGCATTCATGGTGTATCAGTTAATCATATGAAGTATACAAGTTCAAATCCCAAATGAGGCTGTTTGCATTTTATATAATGTTAATACCTCTGAAAAGGGTAGGAATCCAACTATTCTTCCCCTAGATATTGGTAAACAGCAGGGTAGACTGGGCTCTTTAACACTGGTATGGCAACAGGTGTAAAAGGATGACTGCATTCAAACTAGATCTGGAGAGAGATTGGCTCTGCCAGGACATTCTTGTCCAAGACACACTATATGAGTGACACCCTTATGACCAAACCAGGTTATAGGATAAGTCTAAAAACAAACATGCCTCAACAGACTATGCTGATATTTAGCTAAAACGTCTAAAGAAGAAGCATGAATTGATCTTTTCAGACTGTTAACCTTTTTATTTACTGGGCCTAGTCACCAAACTGGTTTCTGGTTGGCCACAATGAAGCTGCAAGTTTACTATATAAGCTAGATAGTGCATTGCTTTGGCAGCTAGTTCAGTCTAACAGGACATCAAAGAAACAGTCCATCTTATGATATGATCACCATGACTAAAAAAAAAAATTTAAAAAAAAAATGAATCACTGAATTTCAAGTGAGTAAAGAGTGTCAGAGCTCAATCCTTAGGAAAAGATGTAAATAAAATAAGGATATGAACAATATCTACCTGTAACAGAAATTCAAAGTTTTGTTTCTAAACTTCTTAAAAAGGTGCAATAATCAATCATCTGGGAAAGTTAGAAATACTTCAGATAATTTAAATGAATCAAGTCAGGTTTTTATTTTAAGACAAGGTAGATCTAACCTTCAATATTTAAAGCTTGATGTTGAGGTTGTTCAACAATGGTTGATTCTTGTGATATATAACTAAATGGAAATACATAAGGATGCTGCATGCTGTTCTGAACAAACCCGGGAAGCAGCACCCTACAAAACAGTAGCTGTACAGCCACTTACCTCCCATCTCGCAAACCATCCAAGAAAGGCAAGCAAGACATACTGGGTACTGCCGGAGAAGCAAGGATGAACTCAAAGCGACATTCTCCTATGAACTCCTACACAGGGTCACACCAGTGTTGGTCAATCCACAAAAACTGGGTGCCATCTAGAAGACTTACCAAGGGCGATGGCCGACAGGGACGGATGGCGAGTGAGAGAGAGAAAGTGAGAATGAGTCAAAAGAATCTGTGCTGTCGGCACACCTTGATGATGGGAAGAGGATGATATACATGAAATTATCTCTTAAAATTATGACCAAGACAGTTCTAGCCAATCCACCACCATTTTATATTGAAGTGTCAAAATTTTTTCTTATATATCATAGGCAAGTGATTGGTTTGGTAATCTTGTCTCTACATTACAGGATAAACTTAGAATTTTTTTTTTTCTTCTTTTAAACTATTTGTATGAAAATGCTTCATGAATAAGAGATTTAATTTCTAATTAAAATGGTTTAAACTTCCATCATATTTCTCTTAATCTAAGAAATCTAAAATGGGGTTAATTTTCCATCATTAAATCTGTAATTTATATTTTATTGTGTTAGGCTTTCAAAGGGAAAATTAAGCACCAGATTTTTTTAAAAAAAATCAAACATTTTGTAAGTTTGAAATAGAAGTTATAGTTGCTTTCATTTGCATGCAACTCTCAAGAAATATGCAAAATATACATTACTGAATGCATGCAAATTGCTAGAAAACAAACTAGCACAAGACATATATGGTATTTATTCATAAACAATGTAAAAAGATTTTGCACCAAAATTAAAAGTTAAAATTGGTCTATTAATTTAAATATATGGACAATTCTGTTTACTTGTATTAATAAGGAATAGTTCTATACAATCTTAGACAGCAGTTGCCCAGAGACAGCTAAATAGTACATAGGACATTTCACTTTAGTAATAGAATAAATCAGATTTTAAAGGCTTCTTGAATATTTATGCATAATCTGAATATTATTATTATTTAAGCTTTCTGAGACAATGTTTTAGTTCTTAAGTTTCTGTTATACATCTAGTTCCATCTTAATCCTAATGGCTGACAACTAGAAGTAGTTATGTTTTTGGCACAAGAAAAAAAATTTAAGTTCACCAAACATTTTTGGTGTCTCTTCTATATCTGGCCAAAATGTCCATATTGGGAGGGACCATTTAAAATCATTACAGTATATGTATATCCATAAACCTAATGACTGTTCCCAACTAGATTGGACTATATTCTATTTAAACAGTTTGGACATAACTTCCAGTTATCAGCCCTTATGTTCTCTGGTCAAAAGGATAAACATCAAGTTTTTCAAAGAATAAAGAACACTCAGATAAAAAAAATATATGTATTAAATATGGAAGTCTAAGAAAGTAAACTATTAAAACTAGAAAATGGTATTATATATATATATATATATATATATATATATATATATATATATATATAGCCACATTTTCTCCATGTGATATAGGATTGCATCAAATATAAAAATAAAGAATACTTTTCCATAATAATTATTAAATTTAGTGAATGAAATTTATATGCAAATGTAATAACTATTAAGAGACAGAAATTGTATAACAAAAGTTTTTACCCAGAGAAGTGATAGGCTACATTATGCATACATAAACATGGTATATATGTTTCCATATATATGTTGGTTTTTGTCCAAGTTGTTTTTATATATAAGTTAAAATATCACTGTGTAGTGAAGAGGGATGAAAAGGGGGAAATTGGGAGGTCGGAGGTCAGCCTTAAAAAATAAAATAAAAATATGGGTTTTCTTCACAACTAAATAAAAAATAGAAATAAAAAAATAAGTAAAATGCCCTGCAGATTTAAGAATAATTTAGTTTCTTTTTAAAGAATGAAACAAAATTGAAGGAAAAAAAATAGGGAAGTTTTAAAAAAAACTTTTTCACTTTTTTTTCTTTTTACAAAATAACAATTTTATCAAAGCTTCAATAAAAAAAAAAATTTTTTTAAATCAAAAATTAAAAAAAAAAAAAAAAAAAAAAAAAAAAAAATCCCCAGAAGACAAAATGTCCTCCTTTTAATTGGCATTTGTAATGTTGTTACTGCTGCTTTTTTTCTTTTTTTTCCTTTTTTTTTTTTTTTCAATTTTTTGAAAATGTTTAGTGGGTTTAAAAAATTTAATTATTTATTCATCTTTATATAAAAAAGAAAGAAAAGAAAAATATCTTCATGTTTACATTTTAAATTTCTTTACAAAATAAAAAAATAATATTGAATAAATAATGAATAAAATGAATAAATAAGAGAGACAGAGAGAGAGCGAGAAAGAGATTTAGAATCAGCAAGAGAGTGGGATAGAAAAAGGTTTCACTGCAGTGTTCTGGAAAAAATAATTTCAAAAAATTAAAAGTAAAAAGAAAAAAAAAAAAGAAAAAGAAAAAAAAAAGAAAGAGGGGTAAAGTTCTCTGCCTCTAAAAATACCATCCTATATATTTTTAAATTTCTAGCCATGAGAACAGCTACACCAGTTTGATCAATTATTTATAGAAAGAATTCTTAAGGTTCATAAATGTTTCAGTAAATTACTTCGTTTATGATGGCGCAGGTAGTATAGTGGATATTAGCAGACCAAGTTCAAATCATGGCCAAGGCTGCTTTAACTGAGTTAACTCCACATTAATAGCCTTGAGAAAGGTATGAATCTAATTCTCATACACTTATATAAAAAAAGCAGGGCAAAAGTGAACTCTGTAACTATGACAGTGGGTAACCAGTCTAAAAGGAAACCATGAAGATGCCAATGGGAAATCATGCCACAATCTCTCTCAAGAACAGCCAGAGTAATGTGCAGTTTACTGATAAAAAGAAGCTGTAGAGAGCTGACAGGCCAAATCCTAGCACTTTTCTTTCCAAAAGAGCAGTAATTTAGAGGCAATTCTTCCCATCAGCAATTGTAACTATATAGTCAATCTCACTGAGCATGAGTAAGGGAATAGTAGTGGTTTATTTTAGAAATGCCTTTTCATAGAAGTGAATCCAGATAAAAAAAAAAGTTTAATATACAGTAGATTTTTTTTTTTACTCAATCATTATTGAAAGAATATTAGTGAAGGAATATTTCACATTTCTCTGACAAAAAGACAACTCTACAGCTAAAGCAGAGATCACACACTGAAGCATACATATAAAAGTATTCTTGTCTTTGACATTCCAAACCTGATTTTCTTCTGTGTTCATATCTTTCCCAGCTTAGTACAAAGCCAAAGAGCAAAATTACTTTATTTCAAATCTCTGGACAATATCCTGCCCTGTCTCCAGGACTGAGGATATACCCAAGAGGAGTTGATATGCCACTAAAATCAATCACGCAAGACAATGTCCTGAATTACAATAGTTGTAATGTCCAATGAACAGACACTTAGAGGCAGTGGGGGGGGGATCTAATAAATACATTTTATGAAAAGCCATTTTTGTTGTGTTAAATCTTCTAAGACAGTAGCCAAAAACCCAAGTAAATTTTTATGGGGGATATTCTTTCTATCACCAGGTAAGGAAATTACCACCTGTACATGAGTATCATCTGACCCTTCAAAATTTGATTTCATCATAAATCCCATGTATCATGTGAGTTCCATTTTCAGCAAGCAAGAGATCATATAGGTTTATAGAAATAGATTTTCTCAATTTCCTTGGTTTATTGTCATTTTTGTGAGTGATTTTAACAAAACTATTGCACGATGGCAATATAAAGACAGCTGACAAGTACATGAAACATCTATTGGCAAAAATGTTAGGTACTGATAGGCTGATGAAGCAGTGGCAGTCATAAAACTACAATAAATGAAAGGTAATTTAACACTATTCTAATCATAATACTTCATAATTATTATTCTAATTAGGAATGACTTTTTGAAACTTAAGTTATTTTACAGTTGTCAGTTTGTGAGATTCATCGTAGACCTAATACAATGTTTTAGAACCATTACTTATCTTATAATTGGACAATATAAAATAATTTACCATATAATGGGATAGAGTAAGTTAAACAATATTTGTAATAGCATTATCTCTTACTTGAAATGGGACTATTTGTTTTTTTTTTCTTCAGCTGGAAATTGTTGGCCTAGGCCAACCATTTGCACACATTTGAATGTTGTGTATGGTGTGACAACTCTAATATGAGGCTAAAATTTAGGTTTCAGAAAGTCACATGATGTGCAAGTATATAAGGTATTAAGAGATGGTCAGGCAGAGAGGTCAATTAAAGAAAGTAAATAAAAGGTGACCACTTAGGGGAACACCTTGTTAACAAAAGACTAATCTGGGGTGGGTGAAAGAAAAAAAAAAAAAAAATTGATAGAAAGGAAAAAAATTTTTTTTTACCAAACTGCAATGAAAATGCTTTTAATTTGGGAGGTTTATAAAAATAAGAAAGGTTATATTTTGGGAGTGGGAAAAAGAGAAGTCTGATATGCAAGTTAGGATGAATTTTTTGCCAAAAATTAAAATATTGTTTGTGGTATGAATAAACTATATTGATACCCCAAGGCGATTCCAAATGCAACAACTAGTGTCAAGGGAAAGAGTTTAAGGTCCAACACCCTTGAATACCCATCCCCTCCCCCAATTTGGCAATGCCCAACTTTTTAGAGAGAGAATTCTTAGAAAAAGAACGAAATTCTAAAATTATTAATTTTTAATAAGTATTTCCTTCTTAATTTCAGTTTCTTTTTATAACATTTCATAGTATTACTATAGCCACTGGTAAATAGTGAAGATTAGAAATAAGAAATAAACATTTGTTGAAACTCCCACTACTATCCTTTTTTTGTTTGGAAGCCTATCATAGCATAGTAGCTGCTTTACCAGCAAGGCTACAAAAAGTCTACTAGCTTTAATCCAACCATATCTTTTTCATTCTTGATTTTCCATCTTCAATGTTTGTTTATATATACTAGTAATATTATCTGGAATACATTATTGGTTGGCGCACTATATTATTTTTGACTAATATTGCTTTCATCTTAATTTTAGTTTCTTTTTTATTGCAACCTCTCAGACTTATTTTAACATTTCATTTAATGATAAATTCGATGTAATAAAAGCATAAAATATTAAGAACATTTAAATATTGAAACAATCACACTACCATTGTTCCATAATAGTTGTTATATTTGAATACAAATTTTGTATATTAAATATAACAAGTATTATGGGGCAGGGTTTTTTTTTTTTTTAAACCTTTTCTCAATAAAATAGATTAAGAATAGACTTTTCATCAAACTTAAATTTGAAAACTAAAATCTGTTTTTAGAAATGATACCAAATTAGATGTTGCTGAAAATTTATTTACAACGAGCCAATATAAATTTAGAGAGGTTAGGGCTTGGGGAGGGAATAAGAAAGAGAGGGGGGAGTAGAGGTCAATATGAATTTGAATAAATGCCAATGGTCAGCAGGGTGGGAGTAGGAACTCTTACAAACAATGCATCAGCAATGTCCATTTTTGTGTAGTTACACTTCCCAAGACTAAGTTGCAAAAGGAATTATAGTCTTCATTTTTTTTCTTTCTTTGTGGTTGTTGTTTTTTCATGACAATCATTGCTAGTATCATAATAGATCTTATTTAGTATTTGTTTCAAGTGAGAATAAATACCAAGTGGAAGAACACAAAAGATCTTTTTTTTTCTTTTTTGTATTAGTTGTTTTGTTATGGGTTTTTCCTCTTTTAAAAAATACATTTTTAAAAAATTCTATTACTTTGTGGGTTGCTTTCTTGCTTTGAACAGAAAATGACAAGACGTTTTCCTTCTGTAGGTACAGACCACATACGGTGGCGTTCACTCACACCTCCGTGTAAGATGCACACGGCGATTACTACGGTACAGACTACGCACAACAGCGTAGCTTCTACTAATCTCTGCGTTACCTGTGCTTATACATAACAATAGTACCAAGCATTTCTACACGTGACACTGTTTTTACACATCAAGATAATTTTTTTAAAGTTTTTAACACAGCAAATTGTATGCCAAGTTTAAAAAAAAAAAGAATAAAAATTTTGTTTCTTTTTTTATTTAAAAAAAATACTAAGAAAAAAAAACAAGAAAATCTGTTTCCTTTTGTTTCAAACAACAACAACAATACAATTTTTAATGAAAAACACATGACACTCTGAAAAATAGAAAAAATAAAATTCTTTTAAAAACTTTCATAAGAAAACTCTAGAATAAAAAAAAAAAAAAAAGAAAAAAAAAAGGGAAGCGGGAGAGGGGAACAGATAGGCTCCTGGCCCAGAAAAATCTGTATTTGCAATACACAAGTGTGTTAACATGTGTACCCAGAAAATGAGTACACATCCATAATCAAGCATACATTCTTTTTATATAAAGGTACGTGGACAGGGGCAAAGTCTTCTTGGGTATTATTTTTTTCTTTTTCAATTCTTAGGAGGTATGGAACAAGAAAATATAGGAACCACACAAAACTAACCCCAAATTTGGTTAGAAAAAACTTTTTAATTAAAAAAAATTTTTTTTTTTTTTTTTTTTTTTACTATATATCATATCAATAAATAATGCAATAAAACTAAAACTAAAATAAATACCAATTTTGTTTTGCTTTTTTTTTTGTTTTTTTAAATATAAAAAATAAGACCAAACAATTTTTTCATTTTGTGTGTGTGTGTGTGTGTGTGTAATTGTGAATTATTTGACTATGAAATCTATGCATGTGATAAATGTTTGTGAGTAGGTATATTAACTATTAAAACAAAAAATAATGATAATGTGTTGTTTTATTGCATTTTGAGCTATTTTTGAGTATGTACAACTAATATACACCTATGTCCTTATCAAGGCCCAAATGATGCTTTAAAAAAAAAAAAAAAAAAAAAAGTGTTAAATCTAATAGTTCAAAGAGAAGACTTAGACCAATCCTGATTGGTCAAAATCCATGCAGTGAATTGCACAAAAAGCTCCCAATCGTGTAGGCACACCACTTGTTTGGAATTCTAGAAGTCATGTGGAAATTTAGCTGGAATGCTAGCTGAAAAATAATCACTGGGTCCCTGGGATAGAAAGTATGATGTTGTGGAGACCTGAAACTTTCAATGATCCCAGGAAATACATCACTGATGAGGTATTCTAGCACGTTAAGTAATTGCGTATACAACAAATGAATCACAGGCATCCACAAGTCAGCAGCTTTAGATATTATTAAAAATGATTAAACCACAATGACTTTCTTTTAATGACATATACAAGCTACAAAGTTGAACTAACACTATAGTTCTCTATAAATATATACTTTCAAACCAACATAGTTATGAACTTATACAACTTTTATTTTTTCTTTGTATCTATATTCATCTAATTATGCATTTATGTACACATGTATCAGTTAATGTGTCACTTTGTATAAATAACTGTGTTAATATACACAAACTTAACGCAAAAAGAGTGGCACTGTGTTGAAAGACATACTGAGATGTGTACAACTGATTTTACTACTATAGAAAAAAAAAAAAAAGTTCTTTATACACAGGAATCAATAGCAACCCTAAGGTAATACAGCTTCAAAGGGAAATAACTTGATTAATCTGGGAGTCTGAAGCTATTCTCCCTTGAAAAGAATGCATATCAGTATTTTTTTAGACTATTGCATAAAATGATCCACATATTTAGAAATAAAAAATGAGCATATATTGGGTATATAAGAACATATGTGTATATAATCTTGTAACAGATATTTATTAAGCACTTTAGTTCAGCTCAAGGCCAAAGTGTGTGTGTGAGATGGGTTATGTAGACTAGAAAAGACCTGCTTGCTTTGAAGAACATTTGAAAATCCTAGTTTTTAATCAGAGTTCAAGTACCAATCGCTAGTGGAAAATATGCAACTACTTCAACCAACAAATAGTCTTTACATTGTTGCTATAACTACTTGTGTATAAATGCACATGCACACATACTTATATTTATTTTATTTATATAAAAAGCGGATTTTCAATGTGTTTTTTGTAATTGTGTGTACAGGTACATCATCAGGATTTTAACTAAAGGGTCCAGCACCTCTTAAGTCCAGACAAAATTATGAGCGAGTGAGAGTGGGGTGGTAGCACTTGAGATCCTATGATATTTAGGACTCATCAATTAGATGGTGGCCAATATCACTAGTGAACTCTGAAATAACCTTTGCAAAAACTTCCATAAGAGATGCAAGTGTTAAGAAATGAAAAAAAAAAAAAAAACTGGTCAAGAGAAAGCTCAACTCTTGTAAGTGAAAGATGTAAAGAAAAAAATAGGTGGAGGGGAGCAGAGGCAACAACTGTGTGTCTGTGCAGAAGTTGTGTGATGTGTGGCATTCTATGTCCATTATTAATGATATGAAAAAAAGCAAAGGAACAAAATAATAAAGTTCCAAGAAGCAAATGAGCGTTTGAAAAACTCTGAAAGACAGTAAGAGTCCTGATCATCATCAAACAATGGAATGGTGGGTCTGAGGCATGTTATTGGCTTAGAATTTATCAGACATCACTTGGTCTGGCAAAAATGTTAATCCGGCAAGGCTTCGGAACCACAGATGCTGGAAAAATCAGTGGTGTACCTCTCATATATATATTATATATAAAATGGTATCCTAAGCAATTTTTGTTAATGTATAAAATGTATTATGTGGTGTAGATGTGTCTTTCAAAGTTGAAGTTCTTTATCAATCTTACAAACAAAATATACAATTTATAAAAATAAGGTTCAAATAATAAATACATACAAAAATACTAATTGTCTTGTGGTGATGTGACTGTATATAAAAAAAAAAAAAAAAAAAAAAAAAAAAAAGAAAAAAAAAGACATACTGTAGCACTCTCTCCTTGCTGTAAAGAGTTCATAAGTGGTAGACAACTGGAGAGGGGGAAATAAAGAAATGGAGAAGGGGAAAGGGATCCACACAGAGGGCTTCTGAGTTTTACAACACATTCAAACACCTTCCACTATCTAACCATTCTACTCAACCACATCTGATTCCCACCACTCTAAATACTAATCCCGAACATGGACTATGTCTAGAATTCCGAATTTGTGAATATATCAGCCCCCACTTATCTTTTTTATAAATGCAGATTAGTGATTAATACAACTATCTTATTTTTGCCAATACTTTCATGCAAGATAGTTAAAAAAAAAAAAAATTTTTAAATAAAATAAAAATTTATATATATATATATATATATATATATATATATATATATATTAGTGGAGAAGTGAGCCCCTCTCCCCACAACCCAATTCAAAGAAGTTGGGATCAGTTTCAGTTGATCAGTTTTTAAGTAACATTAAAACATGCATTTGTACAACAAAAGATGAGGCTGTAAGATCAGGGTGTGGTTAGATAAGATGTCCCAAAAATTTGGAAAAAAAAAATGTCGTAATAGAGGCAAAATAAAGAGATACAAGACAGATGATAAAAAGTTTATATAGATTATTTAGGTCCAGTTAGAAAGAGAGAGACCAACCAACACAAATATAGATGGTTTGTGTTATACTATCATTAACCATTGTAAGAAGCAATTTGGTTATTTGACGGCATATAAGACCCTTCCCCCCTCAGACCATTTATGTTTAATATTACTGGAATTAGACGAGATACAAGAACTTGTAGTTTATGAGGTTTGGATTATCATTAACCATCTAGATACCTCAACTTTGTATTTAGGACCCAAAAGATATTTTTTAATTAATTTTTTCCCACAACAAAATAAAGGGTTTAACAAAACATTCCAGACAGTAAGTTACAAACAGTCTACAGAGATAGTATAAAAAATTGAGAGAGAGAGGAGGGGGAGAGGGAACAACAATAATAATAGCAAATAAAAACAAGGAAAGAAGATTTAATACTTATTTTCTCTTTAAGATAACTGTGAAGCAGTGGTGAGGATATAAACAAGAAGTATAACAGGATTTTGAAGATGGGAACTATTACCCTGTCACTGGTTACTAATCTCAACCAGGCAGTGGATCTTAAAAAAAAGAAAAATTTTTTTTGACATTTTTTTGTCGGCTCAGCACTACAATAGAATAGAGAGAGAGAGAGAGAAAAGTGGTTTCACTTGTTAAAATAACTTGAGGCCTCTAACTACAAAAGAGAAAGAGGAAAAAAAATCAACTTCATTATGTGTGCATATATATATATATATATATATATATATATATATATATATATATATATATACATACATACACACACACACACACACACACACACACACACACACACACACACACACACACACAATATATTTGCATATCATGCATATTATGATGCCAAAATTTTATCTTAACATCAGGTGGTCACAACCATATAAGATACAAACTTTGTGGATGTGTAAATTGTAGGTCACGGTCTAGGCCTTGTTTGCATTTTGTATATAGTGCAAACCCCTTTTATAAGGCTAAAATTAAGGTCTCAAAAAGTTGCATGATATATGTGTGTGTGTGTGTGTGTGTGTGTGTGTGTGTGTGTGTGTGTGTGTGTGTGTGTGTGCATGCACACTTTTCACATTTTAGCATATCAAATTTGAAATAATTTTGGCAAATGCTTTTTGTGTGTGTGTGTGTGTGTATATATATACATATATATGTATGTATGTATGTTTTTTTAAAGCAAAGTCTGCCAAACCTAAATTTCCTAATAACGACATACTCAACTTAGCACTTTGCAGAGGTATAACAGAAAAATAAGTTATTTCATACCCTCAGACAAGGATTATTACTTTTTTTTTTTTTTTAAAACAATAAAACATACCTCGAAGTAAATGCAATCTTGAACATACATTTTGTTAATAAAACTAAAGTACATAAAGAAAAAAGATAAATATCATATATTTACAGTAGAATTTTTCTTTTTTGAACAATGACAAGCTCTATTCTTATAATAAATACCAAGTCAATCAGTAGATATAATGAAACAGATGCAAACAGCATGTCAATTCTAGAGAAAGAGAGGCATGAACTCAAACTTCCCAATGCAATTTTTTCCCTAGACATCAGGGTGCTGAGATGTAAGTTTGCGTGAGGTGTCTCTGCAGTGCACTAATTCTAATCTGTGCAATTATCTGTAGAATAAAGACATTGATAACAGTCAAAATAACTCATCTAAATATTTAATTCATATACAAAGTCTCTCACATCAGATTTCACCCATTATCATGCCAGTTTATAAAAGTTAGTTAACCTAAACTCCAAGCCATCTGAAAATTGTGTAAAAAAAAAAAAAATGAAACAAAGTAATGAACTTATAGTGTCCATACTTCTATTTATAGTTTTTATACTTGCTCTGCCAAAATAGCATCAAGCACGTATAATGCAAAAACTTATTTGCAGTTCTGCTATCATTGTATATATATATAAAATAAACAGGGGAAAAAAGTTTCCAGACCTTAGTTATTCACTTTTTTCTCTAATTTGTTAGTATTATTTTCTGGTTATCTTTTAAAAGTGATTGTGAAATTACCAAATTAAGCAGACCCCCATTAAATGATGGCAATTACAGTAAGGAAAAGAATCACAAATTTATTAAAATTCAATGGAATAAGCTAATTATTGATGTTAGAATACTGAACTCCCACCTCTTAAACCATATAAAAATTAAAAGGTTTTTAAGTGATGAAATTTAGGTATATATTCCTTTAAAAAAATAAGTAAAAATTAAAGTAATGAAAAGTTTATATATTATATTCACATTTTACTTGTAATAGAGTTTTTTTTCTTTTCAGTTGATTTTGGACCCATGTTGATAAAATGTAAATGAATAAAAACTATATTTACTATAAACTGGGGGAAAAAAAGTTTGATAACTTATAACTGAAACACTGCTTCAAGACGATATGGACCAGTTTATTGTCAACCAGAATTTTCTTTGTAAAATGATCAACATTTTGTCAACAGGGAACCATTAATAAAAGATTGTTTAGTCAGAATTAGAACCAGTTTGCAAAGTGAGGAGGGTCCAGCATTTTATGCCTTGCAGAGAGTGATCACACTTAAATCTTTTTTTTTTTTACATTTCTGATATGAATGAATGAAAAATGCTAAGTAAGTAGAAAAAGCTTTTTTTGCCTAAGAGCAGAGAAAAATCTTGTCACATTTACATGGCAAAAATCACATTCAACATGCAATCACTAGATTAAGGATGAAACAGCACCACTGTTAACTGAAAAGTTATTCCTGATAGTAAACAAAAGTTTTATTTTTTGTTTTTTTCCCCTCTTTAAAGAGACAGTGCCTAATGAACATCTGAGGGCACTAGAATTTCTAAGAGTATAGAAAAGAAAAAAAAATTCACATAGATTAGTGGGCCCTATAATAATCATACATAGTTTAAATATGAGACAATAGCAAAGTGATTCAAATGATACAGAGTGAGGAAGCATTTATAAAAACTGAGCTACTCTTTGTCTATCCCATATTAACATACTTCTGTAAGGCAAGGGGTGTGTGTGTGTGTGTGTGTGTATGTGTGTGTGTATGTATATATATATATATATATATATATGCATGCTTATCTGGTGTGTGTGTGTGTGTGTGTGTGTGTGTACATGCATGCTGCCTGCTTTATTTTATGTAAGCAAAGTGGCCAATATATAATGGTTAGCACCTCCAGAGAGAGAGAAAAAGAGAAAAAAATAGTGTAGTTCCATTTAGCCAGGCAGATAATTCAAATGGAGCATTTGACAGGAAACATCCCAAAATGATTGAAATATATAACTTTTTTTGCTTTTTTATTTTGTTTTGTTTTAATTTTCATGAGTAAATTTTGTTTTTGGGATGTCTTGAGTGCAGACACACACATTAAAGAAATAATGACATTGTTTTTTTTTTTTTAAAGAAATAATGACACTGCTTTTTTTTGGTTGTGTGTGTGTGTAGTTTTGTGAAATGTAGGGAGGAGGGGGTTGTATTCTCTCTATGATCACCAGTAAAAGGTGTTTGAAAAAAAATTATCAGAAAAGAGAAAGCATACAGAAAATAGATTGAAATTTTCTTTTCTGACACACATATAGATATAAATTTCAAAATAAGTGAAGCTCATAAACCATGTTAAAATGAATAACAATATATAACAAGTTTGGTACAAATTTTTCAAATCTACAAATGTGTGGGAAAATTTCTATAAAAGTGAGATAGTAAAAAAACCTAACAGGATATACAGAAGTTAAGATTATATATATATATATATATATATATATATAAAACACTACTTTTTATTATTAAAATTTTTTTTTAAATCCAAGAAACTTAATATGGAGGCTCACTTAAAAGAAAAGCTAAAATTGAGAATGAAGTGTTGATTAAAACAATTACATCCAGGCAATTAAAAATATGCCTCTCTTTCATGATATTTTAAAGTTTTTTTATTTGACTATACATATTTGAGAGGCAAGGGAAGTTGGAGGGAAAAAGATGAGAGGAGGGAAAAAGAGGGAGACAGAAAAATGCCCATAAAACTGACATTAAATCTTTAGGCCATCAACTGGCAGGAAAACCAATACCACCTAAGAATAAGCTGACAACAGTTCTCTTTATTACAAAACTCATAACTTCATAAGCTCTTAATCCCCTGAAATACAAGGACTAACCATGGGGTAAAGATTCAAATTCTGCCAACCAAAGACCCCCCCCCCAAAAAAAAACATTGATAATAACTAAGAATTATATTTTATGTTGGTAAGGGATATAAATAGTAGAAAGAAATCATTTTTAGATATTAAAAGTGTGTGCCATGCTGCTTTAAGGAACATGAGATGAAGTTTGATAGACATGAAGTTATTGGTATTTGGATCAGGAAAGAAATTAGTGATAAAAGTACTGATAAAATCTTATAACACTACTGGGTAACATCAACAAGTAATCTATAGAAGCACAGTTGGTTTTAAGCAAATAAACATGCATACACATGAAGTGAGTAAAAGACAGCAAGACTACACTTTTGTATTTTCTTTTTGGTTAACTGGTCTGGCACAAGATTATATACTATGGAGCTCTTAGAGAAGATCAAACACAATTAACCTGTAAAACCCGTAGTATTGGTTTAGTGGTACAACATCAAATCACTATTGTACTGATAAGACCATGTAACATAAAATAGCTTGAAACAGTAATGGTGTAGTAATGTTCTATACCTTTGGGAACAGGGTAAATCTAATGGTTGCAACCTTCTAGATATTTTTGAATAATTTAAAAGGTTTGCATGTCTGTACAAATATAAAGACATCGACCAAGTTCTGTCAATTGTAAATATTACTGTTATCTTTATGTGAAAATCAGGTTCTACTTCCTAGCAGAACTCTCATATGAAAAAGAATTAAGACAGGATAACATGTAAGTAGAATAAAACCGTTTATATATAAGTAAATTTGTACTACTGTTCTTCAGTGTTGATTTCTATTATACAGGCAGTTCTGAAATAGGGAAATTACCCAAAATGTTGGTTCAAAATGTTGCTTGAGAAGATTGCTTACAATTGTATAATAAACAAGCTTGTTTCATTTGCTCAAACAGACGCCCCAGTTTGTAAAGCTTCACAAACAGGTAACTTGACAACTGTTTTATAAACAATAGTTGGCAAAAGTTACCTATTAAGCTTAAGCTGGGATGACTAGCAACAGTTCTCAACTTCTTATACTATTATTTTTAAAAAAGTACATACATATATATATATATATATATATATGATTAAATATATAAGAATAATAAATAAAAGTACTAATAAATTAAACAGAACAGTAAATAAATTAACAAATAACAAATTCAATGTAGCAATATGAACTAGACCAACCTTTCCATTATCCTCCACACAACATAAAAGGATACCCACCAATATGGGAACCATTTAGTTTGTTGATTGAATAGGTGAGAAAGTGATAATTACTAAGTGTCACTGACTGTGTTTATACTATCTTAACTTAGGCATATATGCTCTATCACTGATATCAAGCACTCTTATAAATATACTAGGCTATATATACACACCAATAACTAATCTACTTCAAAGATAGATAATGAACAGTTCTAAAAGAATAAGTTAAAACTCTTTAGCTATCAATCACTTAGGAATGATATTTGATTTACAGAGATTTTTATGATGGTGCATTTTTTAATAATTTCAATTAAAATGAAATAGGTGTGTAAAAATATATATATATATATATATATATGGCTGTGAGATAGGTACCTGAACTAAATATCTATTATAAGTCATTTCCCTCTATAATATTTTTTTTGGTGGTGGGGTGCTGATAATCACTTTTAGTTTCTTTTTAAGCATTTGTTATGAAGAATTTGATAATTGAAATATTTGGAAAAATTGTAGATTTATGCAAAAAATAATTTTATAAGATTAATCTAAACATGAAAAGAAAAAAAGAAATAAGCCAGGAGGGAAATTATATTTCACTAAGTAATTTTAGATTAAAATGTTAATTCAATATAGTCTCAATACTTAATGTCATAAAACATACTGTCCCATAATAGTTGTTACACTCTTACATAAATTCATACATTAAATAACTATTATGGGACAAGGTATTCTATAAATCCAGAAAATTCTTTATTATCAGTTGGTTACAGTTGTTTTTGAAAATATTTCAAATTAGAAAAATATTCATATTCTATCCATGTATTTGAATAAAATAAATTTTATTAATTTGGAATTTAGTAATATTCAAAAGTTGAACGGATGTTAAAAATAAAATAATTCTCTTGTATTTTTTCTTTTTTTAAAACCTTTTTGGTGCAGAGAGCAACTTGAATCACCCAAATATACTTAATGAGGACAAGATACAGCTTTAGTCCACATTACTTGAAAATTTTGGATCTTGTGTGACATAGCCCCTGAAAGTATGTCTTGTTTGATATACCCGATCCCTAAAAACAAAACTTCATTACCTCTAAAACTTAAAAAAAAAACAAAAAAAAAAAAAACAGTTGTTTTCAGAAGTATTAGTGAATAAAAACTTCTCTTATAAACACACTTGTGCACCCTTACTCTGATGCTAATAGTATATTGCAGTATTATAATAGTGAAACTTTTTTTTTTAAAGCTTTTTCATTTTATGATCAAAAGTGCATTCCAGCTATTAAATTTGTTGCCAAATACACCACACCAAAAGGTGCAAATTTCAACAGTCACCACTTTGAGCATATATTGATAGTAAACTTCCTGAAAAGATGACTGAAGAGAGTTCAGTGAAATTATTTTTTAAAAACCTAATGAAAGAATTCAGAGATGAAATTTTAAAGAAATGCCTTTCATCAGACTTTAATAGAGGAATATTTTTTTTCATAGTTTTAATCTTACTGGCTGTAGAAGGCATATTATATTATATTAGTATAAAATCTAAACTGACTCATTTAATATCTTTTATGATTTAGTAAGTAGGAAAAAAAAAAAAAAAAAAAAAAACCCACTAAAATTACCAATTTAGGCAATTTTACAAAAAGTTGTCTTGAGAGTCAGAACAGGTGATTTAGTAAAAAATTGCCAGATGCCTGTTTCTAGGTTATGAAGAAGAAAATACTTTCAATCTCAAAGCGAAAACATTAAAATGAGCTGAGTTAAGAAAGAACAGAGCCAGCTATACATGCTGATATTTTTTTTAAAGTAAAATATATAAATAAATAATGATACTCTAAAGCAAAAACAAAACAAAACAAAAAAATGCTTGTGTTAAGAGAGCTAAAGAAAAACAATGAGTGTCTAGGGCAACAAACTGTATAACAACATGAAGAGCATACTGACAACAATTATTGTACCAGAATTCCAGGACTTGCAAACAAAAAGCCATCTTAACAGAAATCAAATGTCATAACAACCACCACCACCACCACTAAGGGAGGCCACAATTTTTGTTTCTTTTAAACAAAGAGCATTAAAAAAGTATCATGGACATGAAAGTTAAAAATTTGACCAAGGTCACATTGCAAAAAAATAAAAAAATGGAGTGCATGTGTATGTGTAGAACACAAGAACACTACCCAAACAACCTCTTGGGGAAACATTGCAGAATTCTAAATTCTATCTTAAGGATGGTTAAATGAATTAAAAAAGAAACATTTTATATTACAGACAGTGTAACTGCCCCAACCTTTATTTCTCCTTTTCCTTCCATTTTTGTTTTAAAGTATTACTTCTGTACCAAGTAATTTGATTGTAAGTATTTTAGCTTCCTTGAATTGAATACTTTACAAAAAAAAAAAAAAAATAGAAAAAAGGGGGGGAATTTTGTACTTTATGGGGAGAAAAAAAGATTAAACAATTTTTTTAATATTAACTTTCAAGAAATTTTGTGTACTTAGACCTATTTTATTCTAAATTAGTCATTAATTATGTCAAAACAACTTTTGCTTCGTATGTATAAAATAAACAAGAAAGAGAAAAAAAAAGCCAACTAATTTCTTGTAGTCTGGTTGGAGGTTAGCTGTGAATTTATGAACTCATACCAAGAGGCAGAGGTTGAAGAAAATATTTAACAGTAACATCTAAACATTTACAACAACATTGCAATCTTAGTTATTTTTAAATATATGTAATAGAAAACATATAATAAACAAAAATTTATTAACAGTTTTTTGGTTACCAAAAATCTACAGGCAAAGGGGAGGGTCAAGAAAGATTTCATAAAAGAGAATGAAACATTGGTTGAAGTGGAGCAGCAACAAGAATACTAATAGTCTTTTTTTTTTCTTCTTTTAATTTTTTGGGGAGGGTAAAAAAAAAATTTAAAAAAAAAAAAAAAAAATCAATTTCATAAAAACCCAACAAACATGCAAAAGACTTGTTTAAAATTGAAAAAAAAAAAAAAAAAAAAAAAAGAAACCAATTTACCCTTCCCACCATCCCCAAGAAAAAAAAAGTCGAAAATGAAAATTGAAACAAGACATTGTTTCGATGATTAAAATTTTTTTTAATTGAAAAATAAATCTTTAAATTAATTTTATTAAAAAAAATTACGTGGGTAGGAAAAAAAGCAAAGTTAATAAATAGGGAAAAAATTTTTAAAAAAGAAAAAAAAAAAATCAAACAAAAATAGAAATTGAAAATGCAGAAAATTTTTTTTTAAAAGTTGATACAAACATTTTTTTTTAATATTTGAAAAAAAATTTTTTTTCTTCAAACTTTTTTTCTTCTTTTATACAAATTAAATATTTATTTATTAATTTATTTATTCCAAATTATAATATTCTCTTCTTTCCAAGTATAAATTAAATAGTGAGTGAATAAATTAGACCAAATTGAAAAAATAATCATCTTTATATTTTCATGTTAAATGTTCTGTTGGTGTGAACATGAGAAATTGATTGACTTGCTAATGTCTCTTTCCAAGGTAATTAATTAAGTGCATTAACAAAGAGTGAAGGAATCTTGTGAATGTGGTTCAGGGAGGGGGCAAAGGGAACTAGAAAAAGTGGGGGCGAGGGGCACTAATCACTGGAAAAGTGATGCTTCCCCTAGCCACCATGAAAAAAGTGTCAAGATGCCCAAACCCACTACTGGGTGCAGAGAATAAGAAAAAAGTGTCACATACACACCAGTCAAATGAGATGACATCAGAGTGGTACAAGTGACTTGTAATATGGGGTTATGACCCACACACCCACATCACACCTCCAGTATCACCAAGTGGGGTCACTTCCAATCCTACAGCACTCCCTTAACAGTCACAGTTGCATCTTATGTCACGAAACAGGCATAGCATTAATAACTAGATAATATCAGTGACAACTAAGTTTTGTTACACAATATTACAGTACTGATGGCTGACATATTCTATAGCCAAATTACAAAGTACCAAGATTGGAGATACAAAGAACACTGCAGTATCATATGGTCACATTGTGACATCAATAATGTAAACTAACCAGTGTCACAAATTTAACAGCTATATCTCATTTTTTCCCTTCTTCCAAGCTGTAGCCATTTCAGTAGAACTGTATGCTTGTACCACTTGGAGTCTAATGAAATGATTGAAGAAAATAACTAGATGGGAACTATGCAAGAATGTTGCATGCTGTTCTAAACAGATCATGGAAGCAGCACCTGACAAAACAACAGCTCTATGGCCACATCTAGCAAACCATCCAATTGATATACTGCGCATTGCTGGAGAAGCAAGAACAAACTCATAAGTGAGGTTCTCCTATGGACTCTACACATGGACATGCCAGTGTTGGCCAACCAGCAAAACCTCATATCCATGGACACTGGGTGTCTAGACTTACCAAGAGCAATAGCCAAAAGGAACGGATAGCGAGAGAGAGCCAAGAGAATCCATGTTGATGGCACATCTTGATGATATATATAATTTGACACAAGTTATACTAGGGCTATGTGCCAACAATAAGTGAAGTGTATAAGATAAAACCATAGCACTTTACTAAAGTGTGGGCTCAGAATAGCCAGACTACACCGGTAAGAGTGAAATCACAAACACTACCACATTGTAGGACAATGACAAGTAATCTTAACAATACTGTCAAAATTATTGCATCAGTGTCAGGACACAATCTGTCTAATTTTGTCAGGCAGCAAGACACGGCTTACTTTAAAGTCACAGATGATATAGTAATGTTACAACCGAACACTGAAGAGAGGGAGTGTAAATAGTGTACTATGAGAAGAGCAAGATCCTTCTACATATATTGAATTACCAACTAAGGTCAGAGTCAAAAAATATACATTGAAAATGTAACTGTCAAATATTGGTGTAACATGACAGGTCACATATAACAATAGAAAAAAAAAGTCCTTTTATATTCCATTGAATCCATGAAATAAAATTTAAGCAAAATAACTAATCTTTTTTATTAGTACATACAGTAATTTATATCTAAATTACTTATATGACTTATCCCCCACCCAACTGCATTTCATCCAATGAATTACTTCAGATCAGGTTGGATGAACTCTTTGGAAAAGAATCTCTCACCATGCCAATAATGTGACCTGTCAGGTACAATGGTTTTAACAATTTCACATTCAGAAACTTATGTAAAACAGAGGCAGCTCAAAGGTAATTAATTAAAATAACTCAGGAGGCAAGAAAGAAGTGGGAAGGGCAGAGTTTAGGTCATAGAGTGTATCTAAAATCACACAAAGAAGATTGAAAAAAAAAAAAAAAAAAAAAAATTATGTATATATTAGGAGGCTGAGAAAAATGCACTCCCATGACAAGGAATGAAAAGTGGAAAAATCTGGAAAAAATTCAAAGTTTGATTTTCTATTTTTTTTCTTCTGATTTTTTTTGTGTAGAAAAAATTGTTATTAAAAAAGATAAAAAAATAAAATGCATTATTATTATTATCATTATTATAACAACATCAGTCTACATCTCTTCTCAGTGATAAATTGCTGTGATTAGAAACCTTTATTAAAAAAAAAAAAAAAAAAAAAAAAGGAAAAGAAAAAAAGAAAAACAAAAAAAACAGTTCTAAAGCAAATTAACAATGAACAATTAACCACAGAAAATTGATATATGTATTCTTAGAACCAATTGCAATCCCATAAATATATCACCTACACAGAAAAAAATATATATACTATCATATATATATAATGAAAAAATTTCAAGGGTATATTTTTTGTTTATTTATTCATTCATTTTTTTTTCTTTTCAGATATTATGAGAGAATGAGAGGGAGGGGTCATTCCTTCTTTCTTTTCTTCTGATCTAGATTTTAAAAGTTGGTGAGGGGGGACCCCTTCCTCCGCACCAAAGCAAAAAAAAAAAAAAAAAAAAGGTATAGGAGAGGTGGCTGAGAAATCTAAGAGTGTATGTATGTGTGTGTGTGTGTGTGTGTGTGTGGCAATTTATGTTGCTATACACCCCCATCCTCTGAACCAAAGTAGAATAAAGCTATTTCATAATCAATAGACATACACTCACACATGCACTAGGAGATAGTATAATAAATAAAGCAGAAATATGTCAGTGAGGCCAAACTCAATATTTCAACCTAACCTACCAGGTTCAAAGGTCAATAAAAAAGGTGGATATATAAACCTATTCTCCAAGATCAACTTTTGGTAATTTGGCTACTCTAACTGACAATAGAATCAAAGTTTGAATTCTACATGTAATTTTATGTGCTTTTCCTCATCCTCTTGTGATTTATGCAGATTCTCTGCTTCCATAAGACAATTTACCATTTACAAGTTGCAAATTACTTTATTCTTTGTTAAAGTATTTTAATGTGACTGCCCAAGCAAATCTCACTATGATGTGCCATTTTTGCTATAAAATTGAATCTTTGACAATATATTTTCAGACATAATATTTACTTTAAGAAAAGAATTTTTTTTTAAAGTTGAGGGTGGGAAGACATGTTGAATAATAGCTTTTGATCAGTCAATACTAAAGATCACAAAGAAACCAACAATGATTATGAATAAGGATTTTTCTTTTGTTTCATTTAACATTAAAAAAAATGAATTCAACAGAATGGAATTGCTAAGTCAATTTTAGATATTTTATCACTTCCTCTAATTCATTATAGCATTCAAATGCTGATTGCTGAGATATGCTGTAGACTGACGCAAGCAACTATGCAACTTCTTGTTAAGTGAAAAATTTGGCATCTTTAATGGTATCAATGCACAATGGTGAGTTATTTTGGCATAACTACTCATTTCTTGAATACATCATGTGCTGTAAGTTTAATTTTACAGAGTGCTCAATTAATTCTGGCACCAAACTAAGTTAAAATTAGTAAAAGATTACCTATTTCTTGCCTTGATTTTTTTAATAGGTTGAATAAATATTAATATTTATTAGCTGTTGGTAGAGTACAAAGTTAAAATTCTACAAGGATTTACAATAAATATGCATTTATTTCAAATTAAATAAATCATAAGTTATATTAGTACCTTTTTCCAATTTTTGTATATACTTAATTAAACTAGGTAGATAGAAAACTCAATTTCATATTTTGGTATAATCATGACAACTTATAAGATTTGATAGATAAACATGACAAAAACAATAGATCTTAAATCTACTTTAAGCTATTTTAATTTCTTTTAAAATGTGCTACTTGAAAATAAATGTATACCTTGTAACAGCTGTTGGCTTAGCGCAAATATTAGTGCATCGAAAGTATTTATTTATACAGACTTTTATTCAAATGTTTCTTTTATGTATCCATTTAAAGATTATCTATAATGCCACTATACTAGTACTACTATTACAAGTAGTATAGTGGCATTACTATAAGTAGTAATAATAGTAGTAATTATGAGATATCTATATCTCATAATTAACATTCTGGCAATTTTGAAGCAATGTTTTAAAATGGGCCTCAAAGCTGCTTACAGAATTCAAGAAGTGGAATGACAGGAAACAATACCTGACAACAGTCCAAAATGTTTCAATGATGATGACTTGCCTCTTAAAATAAAGCCCAGAAATGGACAACAATTGACAGCTAATCATGCTTCAAAACACAAGGCAGAAGAGCACCTAACTAGTAGCCTTTCAGGAAAGGTAAGGATTACTGACAGATACAACCTACAGCATATTACATAAAATACGTAGAGCTTCCCCATAAACTTTCAATCGATTCAATTTTTTTTATACACTCCAATGATAAAATCAATAACTATCAATGTGTACCTTTAACATGTATAGTGTTTTGGTTTTGTTTTAATGATAAAATCTGAAAATAACATATCTGGAAATATAGTACTTTGATAGTAGACAGGTAACGAAGACTTGAAAATTAGATAAACTACTTTAATTTCTATTTGAATTGTGAGAGAGACATGAGATTTCAAGTACATGGTCTTTCTTTAATCAGTCTTAATTTTATCTATTTTACTTATGTTCATGTTGGTAAGAAAGTATAACTAATATTTACCAACTGTTAATAATTAAACTAAAAATATGCCTATACATAGGAACCTACCAGTTTTTATTGCTTTAATTTTTCAAAGCAGATTAATACTATTTCAATACTTAGGCTATTTTTCTTCTTTAAAAAAAGAAAAGAAAAGAAATATCACTTTATTATTCAATAAGAATTGATGATTAATTAATTGTATACCTTACACCAAGATGTTGCTTTTGATAAGATAAATACCTAGAATGTCTGCAGGCTTAATCACACCGAAAAGCAGAGTCATAGAATAATTACTTCTATTAAAATATGATGGGAGGGTAAATTGAGTCTAAGGTAGATCTAAACAACTTTAAACATTTCTCTTATTTACAAGAGTAAATATATATATATGTAAACTAATTGTAATAACTTATCCTCAAAGAAAACCTTTGTAATTAACAGGCTTTCTTTAAATCCATGTTAATAAACAACAACAAAAAATAAAAGCAACAAAGATGAAGAAAAAAATACTAGCTAAAAATCAATAATAAATATTAATTCAAGCTTAAATATTAATTTTCATGTGATGTACCAGCAACAAAAGCTATCTCTATGGACTTGTGACAACTATGATAGCCATGTGAGAGGCTGAAGACAGTACTAATTGTAGGAAAATATACTTGTCTTTTCAATAGTCAATGACAAAATGACTGTTTTAAACCTGGAGCTAAAAGCAAGTCTTTCAAAGTCTATATTGTCATGAATGAATGTCAGACTGTTACAGAGCCAAAGGACTTCTTGAAACTTGATTTTTCTCATTTGTATATTGTGGAGAATGAAAAAGAGAAACACAATATCATGTTTCCAACTTTGCTGATACAGCAGGAAAACTGATGTGAATTTAATAGAGCAAAATCCTTACAATTAGACAATCCCCCAAAAGTTGAAGGACTTGTACCCTTGAAAGAACAAATAGATGAACTTGCTTAGTAGAGACTGAAATTTGTCGAATTTCTTGTGGGAGCAGATTTCTATTAACTGACAAACCTTCATTGATATTTTATTCACATAATTTTTATCCTTTGCTGGTTGTTTTTAAAAAGTCAAAATTCTATTCCCTGTATCCTTTGGAATTGATCAATCAGGATTCACGTGTCCATTCATTCTTATCATTATCTTCCAATACAATTAGTTTTCAGTCATTGATACTTTTCATTCATTACTTCTATTTTATAAAGTCTCTAGGAACGATTGATACCCTGACTATCCATAGAAATCCGCCTTTAATAATAATAGATTTTATGCAAATCATCTTTTTCTCTCACCTACTTTTCCTGTGGGCCGGGTGGGGGTCATTCACTACTTGGTACTGAATTACAATATTCCCAACTACCCACATGAATATTTAGATGTGTACAAATACAATGCAATTTGACAGTTTCTGGACAGACAGAAGCCAAAATTATAAAACTGAGTGGCAAATAATTTAACATATGGTCAAAATGGGAATTTTTTTTTTTTGTTGTTGTTGTTGTCCAAGGGACATATACAAGCAAAGAGTATTTAAAAATTAAATTTTTTTTTTTGCTTTTCACCATCCCTCCATTTATTTTCCCCTGTTCTACTATTTATACATTTAGGAATAAAAATAAAATATGAAAAACAGGAATTGCAATAAAAAACATTTTAGCAATTTTTTTTTTTTTGTACTTTTTTCTTTCTCCAAAAGATGAAAGAAAAAAAATTATACACAAAGTTTTGATACACAAATAAATTATATTTATAGGACTTTTTAAAAGTCATATGAAAAAGATTTTTTTTCAAGATAAAAATTAGAAAAATAAAGGGTAGGGGCAAGAGAGAACTGTGCAAAAAAAAAAAAAAAAAAAAAAAAAAAAGGCATAGCAAACAAAAATAAACAAGTTAGAAATATTACTGAGTATACAATATACAACCAACAAAAAATATATAAATATATATATAAAAATATATATTTAAAAAAATAAATGAAAGAAACAGAAAAGTGAACTTCACATAGTTAAAAATGAAATTGTTAACAAGACATACCTGTATTTGTGGGAGTGAGGGAGAGCAAATAAACATTTAGGGGGTTACATTATGTGAAGGATAGGGCCATTCATATCAATACCAAACATAACACAATAGTTGGGCAACAGAGCCCTTGGGAGTGGGATCGAGGAATCTACCTGACAGTGTGTCACATCAAACATCACAATGAAAGTTAAGCAGTTTATAATTATTTTCTATAAGAATCATAGCAAGGACAAACCCAGGTGATGGTAAATAAAATTTATATAATTAAAAAATAATATATATATATATATATATATATATATATATATATATATATATATATATATATATGAATTTGTTTCTCAAAGAGACACCTTTTCAATTTTAATAGATACTTATATCACTTTTACGGATTAGTCATTTGGTTTTCAGCAAATCAAAAAAAAAGTAATACTTTGAATAACTTACATCTACTACTTGGATTATCAATATAATTCCATGGCACATTAAATTGCATATATTGGTCATGTAATACCAAACAAATTCCATATTAACTTAAAAAAATTTTTTTTTGAGCATTCAATATTTCATTTCCACTAGCTAATTAATAGGTTTTGTATTTGTACTATGTTTATTTTAAAACACAATGAATTTATAAAAAATAATTTCATTTCAAATAAACGACTTGATATATATGATAAAATTATTTATATATTTATTGTGTTATATCATTTTGTATTATTTAGCTAATAAACCGGTTTGGAAATAGTATCTATTTTTTGAGAGTTATTCTAAATTTATTTTGAAATAATTTCACAATTTTTATGATTTATTCAAAAATTCAGCTAATTATTTTCATAATATAATACGTAGCTAATAAGCAGGGTCTGGATTTTTAAGAGCATACTTTTAGAGTAAAATCTTCATGGCTATTAAATGTTTGGCATTAAAAGTAATGCATATTTAAAGCCATTTATAGAAATCCCTTCAACACATGTGCAGAATTATTTCAAAAGCTTGATTAATGTTGTTAAAAGAAAATGTCACTGAGTAATCACCAAATTTCAAACTAAGCACTAAATCAAAGAAAAACCCCAGTAACTTGGAAAAGAGGCTCCAAGACAAAGTTGTTGATCCAAGCAAATGAACCTCCTGCAACTACCACCTGCTTATCTTTCATTTAATGCACACAATTCACAGTAGATTTAGTAACAAAGTCTTGGTCCTAACAAACTTCATTTGTCCAAAATAAAAGCTAAGATTTCAAATCTGATCTTTTAACCTATCAACATATCTGTCAAACTTACTTTCTGAAAGTACACACAGAGAAAGGTAATAATACCTTACATATTAAATGCCATTATTATTGCAGTTGTCACACTCTTAACTGGGTACTTGTGTTTATCAAAAGCAGCACTTTTGGTTTCTGGCGAGATCTGCCACAAGATGCAATCATAAAATGTCATAGAAAAACCAATAATACTGGCTATTTTCTTGTAAACCTTACAATTATAACAAATAGATAATAAACCACCCAGTCCTAACAACAATATTAAACATTTGAAATCATCACAGCACTTAAAAGCTAACTAATGCCCAGAATATATATTTATTTTTGAGAATAGCAAAAGAAGTAACCACCACTCCCTATCATCTTCTCAAAAAACAAAACAAAATAAAATAAAGTAAAAATCAAACTCCCTGACCTTTTTTCTCCTCTCATATCAACAGCCCACCCCCACCTCTTTCTTAATGAGTTACAGTAACTTGGAGAGGGGTCATTTTTCCAGCAGGAAATAATATTTTGGTAAAATTCATGACATTTAAGTCATGGGATAGATTTGGGAATTTTTTTTCTTTTTTGTAATTAAAAAAAAAAAAAAAAAAAAAAAAAATTTTAGAGTCTGACTGGCTTGATTAATTAAGAAAAGAAAAAAAAAGTGTCCAACCTGAGCCCAGCAAAGATTTTGAAACAATCTGGAAAGACTGTATGATTAACCAACCAACAACAAAAGAAAAACAAATTTAAATAAATAAATTAAAAAAAAAAAAAGTGGAGGGGCTTGAGAGGGTGAGTAGAGAGGGAGAGGAGATGCTAAAATTAACATATTTACAACATTCAAGCATTTGCAGTACATAATGTTATCATGAGTAAGCCTTTAAAAAAAGCAAAGAATGGCAAATTCATTTTTATTGCTGATAGAGGCATTAAGAGCCATTATTATTATTATTATTATTATTATTATCATTATCATCATCATCATTATTTCTGTGTGTGTTAATTATATCAGGGCAGATGAGTGAGTATTTGTCTCTTGGACTGGGCAGCTCCAAAGAAATATATAGTCACAAATGCTATCTACCCTAATCCTAGCAAGGGGTGAAAATACAACTAACTGGAGGGCAGTTTGTATGTCAGAAAATAGCAAATATCCCATAGAAAATATTGTAATTATCATTGCTAATATATCTCCATTCAATTCATTAAAAAGAAAAAAAAACAATAGCAGAATTTATTTACAGGTATTTTAAACATTTACCTGCAAACTAGGAATATAAAAGAAAAAAGTCTATTATATATGTACATAGATATATGCATGTATACTAAAACACACATTTATATATATATATATATATATATATATATATATATATATATATATATATATATATAGCAAATACTGGTCAAGCTTCACAATAAAGCTTAAATCACAGTCCAAGTTTCCAAACTAATATGGACTATTGGTTTTGAGTAGTGTCTTTTTTAAATCCATCTCAATTTAAAAGGATGACAGTATTTATAGTGTGTGTGTGTGTGTGTGTAAATGCATTACATATCAACTGGCCAGATGCTGCCAAATTTTAACAATTGACAAACATATGGCAGGTTAAATAAATTGAAAAATCCAATAGAAATTTTTAGTGAGTAAAAAAATAGATAATATATCAAAAGTCAACAACAATAGAACGACAACAATGATAGAGTGAACTCTTTTCTTTTTTTTTTTTTTTTTTTTTTTTTTAATGAAATCAAAAACCCTGAACTATCTACCCTGGAAGTTAGTGTGCTTGTGTTTGTTTTGATGGATGTACATGCAATGTTATATACTACCTCTGTCTCATAATGGTATTATATATATATATATATATATAATATTTAATACAGTAAATGTAACTACTACTATTATAGAACAAAGGTAGTATATTAACACACAGTTCAAGCTTTGTGTGATCTACCTCCAATGTGAGTATAACCTGGTAGATAATTAGATAGGTTTGTACACTATTTCACAGATAGGAGGTTGAGCTTAATTGGCCAGTCCTAACTCATGTAACTGTAAAGGATTGAGGGTAGTGTACTAACTCACACACATACAAAAAAGGAAAAAAAAGTCTATCAGACAGTGCTAATATATATGCATTTCTACATCAGACAATATATATCCAAATATATTCAAAAAATACAAATACATACACACAGTATAATTCTGAAGTAAATTTAAAAAGGAGGCAGTTTTTTTCCACATTCAAGAAAGTTTGTACACTTACCTTACTAAAAACATTCACAAAAATTAACTAGAGTGAGTAAAATTTTCTACATCTAAACTTTGCTCCCCCGCCCAAATCTAAAAATATATTTAATTATTATTATTATCTTTTTTGAGCAAACCAAAGCCTTTTACCTATCATGTATAAATTTTAAGGCAAAGGTTGCTTAGGTTAAAAACAAGGGTCAGATTCTGTCATTTGAAGCTTCTATGAAAGAAACCATACCTCCCTTTTCCTACCCCTCTCCCTCCTCCCATCACTCTTTTTCCAGACAGTAGCATGCATACACACACATACAGAAAATATACAGGTTAACAATTGGCTAGGGATGACTAGATGTAGAAAGCAACTACAAGAGGAGTTCATCTGCAAGGGGGTGGGGGGAAAAAAAAAGATATCTGCTAGGGATCAAATCTCTAGCAAGTTTCCAGTTTATAAAAAAAATTTTTTTTTTTTTTTTAAATAAACCCCATTTTAAAAAATACACACACATATATATATATATATATATATATATATATATATATATATATATACACACATACACACACACACATACATACACACATATATATATATATATATATATATATATATATATATATATGTGTGTGTATATTTTTTGTTATCCCCATTTTAAAAATATACATATATATATATAATTTTTTTTCTAGAAAAAATAAAATAAAAATGTTAGAATACAAAATGAAGCATTTAAAAAAATAAAAAAAATAAAAAACAACAACCCCCACAGCCCACTAATATTTAAATTTCTCATTCAAGGATTGAATAAAATAAAACACAAATGTGTGTGCGGGGTTGAATGGGTGTGTAGGTGAAAATACCAAAAATACAAAACAATACAAATTGAAGATTTAAAAAATAAAAGTTATGATCAAGAAAACCAACATTGAAGTATTTTTTCTCTCAAAAAAAGGCCAAAACTGATGGATAGGTAGACAGAACTGATACAAATTTGAGGAAATTTATGCTGGAGGTGGGGGGACTTATGAGAGCAAGAAATTAATTTGAATCTTAGATTGTCTTCAGATTAAAAGATAGTTTGGGAAGAAGGGAGATTTAAAAAAAAGAAAAAAATACACACAGCTACAATCGTTTTCCCAGACATATCAAGACTTGAAGCAAGCAAACATGAAAAATATCTGCAGTATACACCTCTCCAACCAGTTTCCTGTGTGCATGTTTATATAATAAATGGGGAGGGAGAGGCAAATCAAGTAAATCTTTTAATATCTGGGGAGGTGGTGGTTGTTGGGGGGGGGTAGGTCTAAGAAAATTTTCTGTCTGCCAGGTACCATCAAGAATTTTGGCCAATTTTACATCAAGTGAAAATATGCACTAAAATGCACATGATTTTTTTTCTTAAAAAAAAAAAAAAAAAAAAAAAAAAAAAAAAGTCCATTTTCTTTCAATTTTGGTATTTGTCTTTTCTTCCCTTTCTTTCTCTCTCCTTTATATTGTGCATAACTGACAATGGCTACTCCTGTCATACTGTTGCTGCCCCCGTTTGCTTATTAAGCCCATCTATCCAGAAAGGTTTTCTGGCTTGTGATACAACAATAGTTGACACCAGCTCTATTATAAGTATGGTCTCTGAGATCAATTAGTTAGAAAGGAACATTATGGGGACAGGGGTAGAAACAAAGTTCTGTTGTTTGTTTAGTCTTTCTTTTTTATTTGTTTAAAAAGTTATGAAGACATTGGACAGTAGATAAGAAATATCCTCATCTGAAAAATAATTTACTGACAGAGCAGAGTAAGCTCTTAAACCTCTAAATATCAGCAGATGAGGTAATCAATACAGAAAAGATATATATATATATATATATATATATATATATATATATATATTAAGAAAAATAATATATATATATGTAGTAAAAAATTGGGAACAGTAATATAAGTACATACAGTAATAATATATATATACATATATATATACCACAGAATGTAGTTATATCTATATATGTGTATGTATGTATAAAAATGTAGGTATGGTTAAAAAGTGGAAGTTATGAATAAAAATACAGTATAAAAGAATGAAATTAAATTAAGTTAAAAATAATGTATAAAAAACTTTGAAAAAAATTTGTTTATCAATTTTAGATAGAAAATGTGCATCTTCTTGGAAAGAGAGTGAGACATTTTTAAAAAATTGTTCTTTTACCCTGAAAAAATAATAAAAAACTTTCTTTAACTATTTTTGAAAAAACAAATTTAAATTTCTTTTGGTTGTAATGTTCCATGTCTTTTTCCTTTTCTCATCTTCCTTTTATTTTGTCTCCAGTACTTTGAGTTTTTTTTCCAAATTTTTAGGGACTGGGGAAAATGAAAAATAAAATTTGACCTTTGAAACAATTTTTTTCTTTCCTTTCTTGTGTTTGATCATTCCATATTTCATAGTTTTTTAAAAAAATTAAAATATTCTGAAACAGAACAAAAACAAAAACTTGTTGCATCTTTTTTTTTTCTTCTTTTTTCATTCTTTTCACTTTGATTTTCATTCATTTAAAAATTTTTTTTTTCTTCATTTTGTCTCTTGTGGCTTCATAGCAAAAGTCTGTTAAAAAAACAACATTGGCACATAAATATGCCACTTCTTTTTTTGGTCTAATTTTCTTTTTCTTCAGCCAGGTAGCACGGACGTCTCATATTTAAGAAAAAAAAAAAACAAACTAAAGTTGCACTTTGTGCATGTGTGGGTCTCTGAATAAGCGCGGAGTCAGATTAAGGTAATACCTCAACATGTACCCATTTAAACTCTTGGCACTGGCATGCACATACTCAAATGTACATCCCCCCCCCAACATCTGCATATGTGTGGGCTAGAAAGAGTTGCAACCAAGATTGCTAAGTAAATACTTTAGTATTGAACTGTGGTTTTTTTAAAAAATAAAAAATAAAATAAAAACAGCAGCCAATACAGATTAAAATTAATTTTTGTTAACTTGGTTATAACAAACCCATTTAGCAAGCATGCCTGCTTGGATGACCCGTTGGTGTCGGAGGCAGACATTAGTATGCAGCAACAGCAGCAGCCAAGTATAGAAGGCTCCTTGTTCCGAGAGAGAGAGAGAGAGAGAGAGAAAGAGAGAAAAAAAAAGGGACAGTTCTGTTTTTGATGAAGTGAAAATAAAACTGGAGACATTTTGCTTTTTCTATGTTTCCGTATTGTTCTTGTGTTGTTTTGTTTTGCTTTTTAATTTCAAAAAAGAGGAAACTAAAACTTTGTCTTTTTAAAATTCCACATAATTCCCCATGTTTAATATAGGAGAACAAATTTGATAAAACATAAAAATAAATTTTTGGTTTTTTTCTTTCTTTTTGTCTCTCCTCTTCTTAAATTTGATTTTTTTTTCTTTCCTAGAGTGTGGGGTATCAGTTTGCTCTGATGACTTCTTCTGGGTAGGGGTGGGGATATTTTCGTGCCCTCACAGCTCAGAACCAAAGTAGGAGAGATTGACTAGAGTCAATAGAAAAACAAAGTTAAGAACGAGAAAAAAAAATTCCAAGGTGCAAAATTTTTTCCATCTTTTGTCAATATGACGAGCAGAAAGACAGTGTTCTATATATTTCTTCATCATCTTTTTAAAACAAAGAAGGTGGGGTATTCTTTTTTCCTTCTGAAGATGCACACTAAAGTCTTTTTTTCTTTCTTCTGCAGTTTAAGCACTAAGTGTGCAGTAAATTGAACTGGCCAATATCAACCCCACTCCTCATTGACAATTTCTTTATTTGATACTCAAAGTAGATGGTCATACTGGCAAATGGGAACAAGTTTTCTCAGAGTGCCCATATCAGGCACAAATGGAGGGCACTGTCACATGGAAACTATATTTGTTTAAACCTATCAGAACGTTTTTGTTTTGTTTATCAGCATACTCTTTTATAGAAACTATTGAAAAAAAAAAAATATATATATATATAATACATCATTGAGAATCTCTGTGTTTGATCATTACTCACAATCTATGACCAGAAAAAGAACTTTAAAAATTTTGCTCAAAAGATCTAATTGTATAGCAAAATATTGCTTGGGGTCAACCATTTTCAA
The DNA here is from genome assembly GCA_963585895.1 of Sepioteuthis lessoniana. Lineage (NCBI taxonomy): Eukaryota > Metazoa > Mollusca > Cephalopoda > Myopsida > Loliginidae > Sepioteuthis > Sepioteuthis lessoniana. Next base: position 52,429,021 of record OY757908.1, read on the forward strand.
ACCCCCAGTATATTAAGCTCCCAACTTGTGCCAGGCTCTGAACAAATCCAGGCATCCATTATTGCTGTGTGCCATGCCAAGTAGGGCTGGGTGAAGCACCCACTTCCTGCCAAAGTTCCTTTTCGTCGTCACATTGAATACCCACTGAGCAGATACAGGCAAGGATGGGATACCTAGTGATAGATTATCTTCTGAAAGACCAGACAATTGCAAACACACACGTATATTTTGTTTAAACTTTATAATGGAAAAATAGTAACACTAGTACTTTGTCTTTCTTTTCTGGGTAATTTTGTTTTCTTTTGAGAAGGGGATTTGATTATTTGGTTTCTTTCTGAAAACTGTTTGCAATTAATTTAAAATCCTGCCTTTTTTTCCTGTGTCACAGTCAATTTTTCTTCCTTTTTCCTTCTGATGTTTACTATTTTTTTGTGCTGTCTCATGTTCATTTGAGGTAAAAAAAAAATTTAAAAAAAATAATAATAATAAAGTTCAATGTCACACATGAGTTAGTGTAAGTAATTCCTTTCAATATATCAAGAATTCATCATCATTTTTATTTTTCTACAAGGAGTTGTCCTTTTTATGCATTTTTCTTTTAAATGATCTGCATGTTAAAAAAAAAATAGTTTGCAGTCTTGTGGCCATGAGACAAATTTTCACAATTATCATCAAGTCTTCTGCTTTGAGAGCAAGTTTTTTTTTATCATATTTAGAACAGAAAAATGGTTAGGAGCATTAAGCAAGGAGATTTATCAATCATTTTTAGTTAAATTTCTCCAGTTTCAATGTCTCAATTTGTAGATTGTTTCTGCCATTAGAAAGCAGTACAATTCTTCTTGTTCCTTGAAAAATTCTCAAACTTATAAATTCATTCTTTTTCCTCTCTCAGATTTCTCTTTTTTCTTTCTTTGTTTTTTTTGTTTTTTTTAAAATGTGACTAGCAATATCAGCTAGAAAACAAAAACAATACAAAATATAACAACCAGTAAAAAATGCAAAGACAAACAAAAATTTTAAAAATAATGATTAAAAAAAAAAAAGAGAACTTTTTACATTACACCTAAAAAATATTTAAGAATTAAAAAAAAAAAAAAAAAAAAAAAAAAGCAAATTTCCACCCCACCAAAATTGAAGTTCTTTTTCTTCAAAATTCTAAATAAAAAGTTTAAATTTGAGACTTTAAAAAATTCCATTTCTGACACACCTCTTCTGATTAAATTTCTGAAATATTTTCAAAGAACAACCACAGATTAAGAGATGAGGACACTGCACACAACACATACATTCAACATACACGTGTTAATGGCGTCAATGAAATGGTACTCCCCCCAATACCACAAAGTTGTATAAGATCTTACAAGCATATTTATGCATAACTAGATCTCTCAAATCAAGGTGGCAATGGGGGGAAAAAGAAGGGCTTGGAAGACTTGCCCAAGGTCTACACAACCACTTTCAAAACAAGCGCCCAACACCAGGAAAAAAATAAATAAATACGAAAAGAATTCAGCCCCAGTTTACCCAGACTATTTTGATAAATAGACAGCAATGAAAACTAGCATCCAGGTTCCTCTCACTATGTCTGTGTGTTGTTCTGGTTTGTCAATGACAACTTACAGCTCCTTAACCTAGCACCAGCGGAAAGGAACCGCCCGTGGCCGGTCAGCTCCTTCCTTGACCAATGGTTTGTGAAACTCGCGGCCGGGGCGAGTGTGTATTGTGGCCCAGCAGTGCTCACAGTAGTACTGTAGGCAGGTAACATTTGCACAGAAGAAAGGGGCAAATTTACCCCCACAACGTGCTCCTTGGCATTCATCACACATCTGGTCGTCCAACACATAAGGTTTCACTTCCACCTGTACAAAAAACAAAAATTTTAATATATATAAAAATTTAAAAAAAAAAAAAAAAAAAAAAAAGAGTAAAAAAAAAATCGAACTGAATATATAAGGTCATTAGGGTAAAATACAAGCCTAAACTCCCAAAGAAATCAGAGCAGTAGAGTCAAAAACATTTTTGCTATCATGAACATGTTTCTTAGTAGGTTCTGTTCTGCCTCCCGCAGTGGGGAATTACAATTTGTAGGAAGTGGACACAGTGACTGGAATTCAAATCATGAGGCTGTTTGCATTTCACATGATACTAATATCCTTAGGAAAGGTATGCATCCACCTAATCTTCCTCTAGTTATAGTAACCTTGATATGGAAACCAGTGTAGGAGAAAGGAAAAATCTGAATTAAAACCAGTCAAACTGCTTAACAATTGACCTTATGTCATATCCTGCTTGTGGCAGAGGGGTTGGGTAAATACATACAAGTTGGGTTTTATGGCATATCAACCTCTGTAGGTTATTTAATGCCAAATCCATTTTTATGTAAATAATCAGTTCCATTTCAAACAATTCAGTTTAGCATAAGTACACAGTTTAATTGTCAAAAACATTTTTATTTCAAACTATTCAAGCAGTTATATATAACAATTCAGTTTAGTGTAAGTACAGTTTCAATGTCAAAAACAGTCCAATTTAAAACAATTCAGTTTAGCATAAGTACGCAGTTTAAATTTCTATTTCTAGCTATTCAGTTTAGTCAAGCAATTCTAATTCAGCTAACTCAGTTTAGTATAAGTACAGATTTTGTTTACACACAGTTACATGTCAGAACAGTTCTATGTTAAACAATTCAGTTTAGTGTAAATACAGATTCAATGTAAAAAAACAGTTCTATTTGAAAAAATTCAGTTCAGCATAAGCACGCAGTTTAATGGTCAAAAAACCTTTCTATTTCAAGCTATTCAGTTTAATCAAACAATTCAGTTTAGCATAAGTATGCCGTTAGTTATATTTAACCCATAGATAGGGCCCTATTAGGTGATACCACGCCGGCCAGAGTGGACCTGGGAGCAATGGCAATAAAGAGGTGCTCTGTATTCCCCAAGGCCCCAGCATTACTGGGACCTCACCATCAGATTGTTTAGTGTCATATCCAGGACACTCGTGGGGGGGTACCTCTCTGCAGAAGTGCAACTGGTGTATTCTACAGTCCCAGCCAACTGGGCAATACAAGTTAGGGGGAGGGGGTAAATAAAATTATTTCAAAGAGAGGCATTTAAGAAGCTTGAAGACACAGTGAGCAAATTTGTATATCATCATCAGGGAAATATAGATAAGGGAAGAGGAATGCCCTGTGCTGTCAAATTGAGATTAATAGTGTGAGCATGCAGTTACCATGTGCCCTTATCTAGCAATGCTAGCTAAGCAGCTTAAGGGTCAAATAAAAAAAAATTTGCATGATGTTTATAATGATAACAAATTTCTGTCTTCAAACTGCTGAACAGATTGATACAAGATTTGAGAAAAGTGAAGCAGCATCTTTCAAACAAGAAAACTGAAGCTGAGTTAGCCACACATAATTATGCCACAGCAGAGTTTTTCAATGGGTTCCATATCATTCCCAGGGAAGCATTAACAATTATGAAGTGGGGTAATTTACATGAGAGTATAATTCAAAGGCGGTAGAAGGCATCCAAGTGTTTTGGATGGAGATTTGTGAAAAAAGGTTGAAAAACGCTGTTCTAAAAGTTGATGAGACAAGTAAACATTATTTATGTTTATATTTCCTCAACATCTCCATTATGAATAGGATGTGACACAAAGTTGATTTTTTAATTGGAGTATAGCTGGTTTAAAATTCAGAATTTTCCTTCTAGACTGGTTGCCAAACCAGGGTTAAAAAAATTCAGTCTACTCAATTATTTACCCATAGCTGGAGAGAGAGAACAGATTCATACCTTTCCTAAGGACATTAGCACAAAGTGAAAAACAAACAGCTTCATCAAGGATTTGAATTTGCGTTGCCAGTTCCATTTCTTATGATTGTAACCATTAAACGAAGCACATTTTTATACTGCTGACATTGCTAACAGAACATTTTGGCCACCCCATTCTAGAACTCTCAGGAAAGAGGAAATCTTTTTCTTTTACATAACATTGGAAGCAGAAAATGGTTCCTAATATATCAACCAGTTTGAGTTACCCAAGCAACATGAACTAGAGAGATACCAACAGAGTCTCAAAGTTTTTGACAATATCTGCTTCTGCTGCATCCTGAAAGTCTGCCCACACAATCACACTGTCAACGATGAGCTGCATCAGCACTGCAAACTCAAGCGTCTCCAAGAAGATAAAAAGAACCAACAAAGCAATTCCCTCACCCCCTCTTCATGAACGGAGAAAACGCCAAGGCTAGTCACTATGAAATTGGACTTGGAGCCCATCTCCAATTCATGTCTTCATGGTATCCATGAATAAAACTGTGAATGGCTGGACATTGGAAAAACTGATGCAGCCAATTGTCAAGTATAGAGCAAGGTGTACCAAGATGTTATCAATTTAACATGTGGAGCTGGCTTAACCCACATTGGGTGAATGCCAATACACACACACAGGGTCACAACCACCCATGCAACAGAACTGATTCTAATCCATAGACAGTATTCCCTCAATTCCTTCTCTGCTGTGAAGAGAAAATTACATTGTTCTTATATCTATACCATCTCCATTCATGAAACTAGCCAAGAAGCTGACATCTTCAATTTTCTTGCATTCTATCAATGTTTTCTAACAATTATCTAGATTTTGTTGCTTTCTCTCAACAGAGAGAATATTTTGGATATGGTATTATGTTCCTGATGAAGACAACTGCTGAATTCTGATCCAGAATAGGATGCCAATGAAATGTCTGGAAATGTGCAAAAGAAATTATACAGAAATGTAATATTTATATTCACTAAGTTTCAATCATTTGGTTTATTTTATTTCACTGAACAATTAAATCTCCAAATTCACATCTTGAATTTGTTACAATTCACTAATCTGCCATATTTCTTTAGTCGTTCACTCCCCACAACCACTTATAGGTGATTGCAGATATAATTTTTTGGATTTAAATTTAACTGTTCAAGAAAAAAAAAATAAAACAAATGACTGAAACTTACTCTTATTTAGACAGTGAATGTAGGTATTACATTTCAATATATTCTTTAATTCTTCCACACTGTATCCATGTCATTACTATTGTATGGCTGCACCACCTGAACCTTAAAAAAGAACTCAGAAAAAACTAGGTAGGAACAACACAAAGACACTGTGTTCTGTTTTGAACAAATCCTTGAAGCAATACCCCTCAAAATAGTAGCTGTATGGCCACTTGGCACCCATCTGACAAACTATTCAAGTAAGAAAAATAAGACATGCTACATAAGTTCTCTTGCGCATTTGCATACATGGACACACCAGTGTTGCCTGACTAGTAAAGAGTTGCATTCATTAGCTCTGTGTGGAAACTGGATGCCATCAAAAGGACCAGCAAAAAGCGATGGATGGCAAGAGGGAATCAAGGAAATCTGTGCTTTCAGAGTGACTTTAAAAGAAAGGGAAAAAATTTTGTATATCACTTCAGAAATAAAAATTTTCATTGTTGAGCAATCAGTACAAGTACTGATAGCTATTTTCTTTTAAATTTTTTAAATATTCTTTTCTTCATTTGCATAAGATATTATAAATACAATTTTTTGTTATGCACTTCTCCTGTCCAAGACTAACTTTAGTAAGAAGGATGAGAGGAGTAGTCGTACTAGTGTTTGTTTGAAGGCATATCAACTTTTGTAGGTTATTTAATGCCAAATCCATTTTTATACAATTTAACAGTTCTATTTCAAATAATTCACTTTAGCATAAGTACACAGTTGAATTGTAAAAACATTTCTATTTCAAGCTATTCAGTTTAGTCAAACAGTTCTAATTCAAACAATTCAGTTTAGTATAAGTACACAGTTTAGTTCTATTTGACTCATAGATAGGACCCTATTAGGTGTTATCACTCAAGGCCAAATGGGACATGAGAGCAATGGGAATAAAGGGGTACTTCACATTTCTCAAAACTCCAGCATTATTGGACCCTAACAATCATATTGTTTAGTGTCATATCCAGGACACTCATTGGAGGTCTTACCCCTCTGTAGAGATGCAATCAGTGTATTCTGCAGCCCTAGCTGACAGGCCACCAAAAATTTGATAACAGACCTTTGTTCAAGCCTGGAGCATTTTTATTTGTTGTCATTTTGAATATCATTTATATATATATATATTTGTGAAATTAAAATGATTTTTGCTATAAACCAATTCTAAACAATTCAGAGTTCATATTTATAAAACAAAAAAAAAAAACAAAAAAAACTTAGAGAATATCCATAGGTTTGTCTAAGAAACTCCTAAAAGGTGAAAGTATTGACCTAATTTCTGTCAAAGTGTCAAATGAAATATTCAAAGTGTCACACGAAATATTCAAATTGTCCCATGAAATCAAGGTAGGAAATATTTCCAATTTCAGGGTAAAATTCGTCCAAACATCCAAACATTTGGATGTCTGGTGGGAGAGAGCCCTCCCGAACAACAAAAACAACACTTGTTCTTGCAACCAAAATACAACAACTACTCAGGAATGTAACTGTAATAACAATGATGGAACTAGTATTCCTGGTTTCTTATAATCAAGAATCAAATAATTATAATAGCCTTTCTAATATATAAAAATTTTCAAAGGCCACAAAATTGTTATTTATGGCATCTCATAATCTTGTAAAAATTAAGTTAAAAACTCACCCGTTTGTCAATATCACCATGTTGCAGTTGCACAAAGCGTGCACTAATTGCAGCAATGTAACTCTGCTGGTTGGAGAAGGCCACCCTCCCTGCCCCCTTCGGGTACTTCAGCTCTGGGTCAGTGTCAATTCCAGCATAGCACACACCTCCATAAAGACGATCCATAATCATAGCCAACTCCACTGAGAGGGAAAAAAAAAGAAAAGAAAAAAAAGACCCTTAATGGATTTTTTTTATCAATATTTTACAGATTCAATTGGTTTGGTTTTGACACATCAACCATTGTAGGTTATAAATGACATTTTTATACATATAAACAGTTCTATTTCAAACAACCCAGTTTAGCCTAAGTACAGTTTTAGATTTTTTAAATTTTTTATTTTATTTTTTCTTTATTTACACACAGTTAAAAGTCAAAGCATTTCCACTTTAAATAATTCAGTTAAGCATAAGTATGCAGTTTAAATATATAAACAGTTCTATTTAAAACAATTCAGTTTAACATCAGTGCACAGTTTAGTTCTATTTGACTCATAGATAGGACCCTATCAGATCCTATCACTCAAGGTCAAAGTGAACCTGGGAGCAATGGCAATGAAGGGGTACCCTGCATTCCCCAAAGTTGCAGCATCACTGGAACCTTACCATCAGATTGTTTAGTATCATATCCAGGACACTCGTTGGGGAATCTTACCCCTCTGCAGAGATGCAGTTGGTATATTCTGCAGCCCCAGCTGACTGGGCCATACAAATTCAAGTCTTAATAAATAAGATATCAAACACATTTATATATAACAAAACGAAAACTTATTTTTCAGCGATAACTCAACCTGGAATCTTATACCAACACAAGAAAATTGATTGATTTTAACAGCATGTCAACCTGTCTAGGGTTACTTTATGCCTAGAGGTTAGGGAATTGTGTTCATATTTACATTTTTGTGTAGTTTTTACTTAAGGTTTCCCCACCTCACATGATCCTATCAAATATGAAAAGTTTTTATACAGATCTATTTGACCTAAGATGGGATGGGACCTTAACAGGTACTATATGACACTGGAGTCATTTTCAATGCTCCATTGCATATTTTTCTAAATTGTATATTTTTTTCTTATTTATCAATAATCATTTGTTTGGACACAGTTTTGATATCAGGTATTTCTATCTAATAGAAATAATTTGCACACTGTTGTATGGTTTCAAGTATTCTTATCTCATAGTAAGAATTTATACACAATTACATGGTTGCAAGAAACCATTTCTATTCAATAATAATCGTTTGTTAGTACACAGTTATATAGTTTCAAGTAACTAATAATAATAATCTTTTAGTAAACAATTATAGCTTTGATTAACTATTAACACAAAGAATTTGCACATTTATATGGTATCAAGTATTCCTACCTAATGCAAATAATTTTCAAAAAGGTCTATTTAACCAATAAATGGTTTGGTTTGGTTGGTTTTATGGCATACCAACCTTTGTAGGTTATTTAACACCAAATCCATTTTTATGTAAATAATCTGTTCTATTGAAAACAGTTCAGTTTAGCATAAGTACACAGTTTAATTGTCAAAAACATTTCCATTTCAAACTATTCAAGAAGTTATATGTAATAATTCAGTTAAGTGTAAATACAGTTTTAATGTCGAAAAACAGTTCTATTTGAAATAATTCAGTTAAGCATAAGCACACAGTTTAAGTGTAAGTACGGTTTAATTGTCAAAAACGTTTCTATTTCAAGTTATTCAGTTTACTCAATTCATTTTAGTTTAAGTATGCTGTTAGTTCTATTTAACCCATAGATAGGGCCCTATCAGGTGCTACCACTCCGGGCCAGAGTGGACCTGGGAGCAATGGCAATAAAGGGGTACTCCGCATTCTCCAAAGCTCCAGCATTGCTGGAACCTCACCATCAGATTGTTTAGTGTCATATCCAGGACACTCGTTGGGGGGGGGTCTTGTTGAGCAATCAGTACAAGTACTGATAGCTGTTTTCTTTTAAATTTTTGCAGAGAAGCAGTCAGTGTATTCTACAGCCCCAGCCAACTGCGCAAGACCAATAGATGGTACAAGTACTTAACACACCAGGTCAGAATAGAACCAGGAGTAATGCCAATGAATGGGTGACTCCACACTTCTCAGAGCTCTAGAACAGACCCAGGAGACATAAAAGACATTTTCTTTCTTTTTTTAAATTCATACTTACATGCCCGAAGAGGTCGTGGTACTCCGCCAACAAAGATGGTTTTACGGGGATCCAGAGGTTGGCTACCATCCATCACAAAATCCGAATCACTTAGATTCCAAGGTCGGATCTGGACCTGAAAAAAAGCAAAACAAGAGGAGGATGATACATGATCAGATCTACACATAATTTTACCAT
>OY757908.1:52440574-52505946 GCA_963585895.1 Sepioteuthis lessoniana
TAGTACCTTACAGTACCACCAGACTTTTGGCAATTTTCTTACATTGTAGGAATGCCAACTGAAGAAAAAAAGTTTATTTAATACAACTACCACTGTATATTGCACATGAGCTATCACAGAAGATCATCAATAATTTAAAATAACTCAAATATAAATTTGGCTTAGAAGCAAACTTACTGGTTTGTCTTTCATGGTAGGACTGGATACACACCAATACAACTTATCATCATCTGTAATGCAGGCATCAATCAGAGCCTGCACAGATATCTCATCTTGAAACAGCAGAAAACAATATCCTAGAATAGTAAAGAGAAAAGTATCAATATTTATTGTATACAAGTAGGTGTACATTATAGAAATTCTTGTGCATTCTTGATTTATAAGAATTAGTAGCCCTTCTTATAGATATCTACCGAGTTATCACAGGGCTATAATACATGACCCTGTGACAAGAGCCATTTATGCAATAAAGATTTTGTAAAAAATGACATTAGGTTTATCATTACATTAACTACTATAATAATCCTAAGTTCAAGGTCAAGACTACTATAATAATCCTAAGTTAAAAATGAGGAAGACTATTTAAATAAAGCATTGTATAATAATAACTCCTTATCTATTATAAATTTGCATTATGTAACTCTTTGTGTATTCCCATCTATTACTAAAACAAAATGTTTTACATTCTTAATGCATAATGATACTTCTATAATAAACTTTTAAGAGTAACGGTGATATGTAATTTACATCAGGATTTTTAAAAGCAAGTTTTAATAATAAATAATTGTGCTGTGTTCTTCATTTCTAATTTGATTATTTCTTGTAAGCAATTGTTTGTAGATAACTTGTATAATAAAGTCCGTGAAGCATAAAAAGAAATATTTTAACTTCTTAACAGCCTTCTCATTTTTCTTGAACTGTAATTTAACAATGATACAAAACTTTCATCATATTTACATTTATCCTCACATTATTAGCTGGTTGGTTGTATTTTATGGTATATCAACTTTTGTAGGTTATTTAATGCCAAATCCTGTTTTATATACATATGATTTGTAAATGAATATTTTGTAGGTAACATTCTTAAATAAACCAGAGTTCATTTGTTTGCAAACAGTTACATCATTTCAACATTTTCCTACCTATGCAAATAATTCAATTTAATATCAATCATTTGCTTGCACACAGTTAAATGGTTTCAAGTATTGCTATTTAACATTAGTATTTCTACTTAGGTATTCTTTTCTAATTTGATAACTTCTTAACTTGGTTGCATACAGTTAAATGGCTTCACGTATTGTTATTTAACCATAATTCTATTCAACATTATTCATTTGTTTGCAAACAGTTAAAAGGTTGCAAGTATTACTATGTAATACTTATAATTCAATTTAACAGCAGTTATTTGTTTGCACATAGTTAAATGGTATCACATATAGTAAATGATTAAATATTTCTATTTAACCCATAGATGTAACCCTAACAGATACTACTACTCAAGGTTTGAGCCTGGGAGTAATAGCAATGAAGAGATATGAGGATCATTAAATAAGTTTCCAGACTTTTTTCGCATGGGCACTTTTATTGATAGTACACACATGAAACTCTAGTCCCCTTCAAAGTAATCTCCTCCGGCCGCAATGCACTTGTACCATTCCAACAACTTCTGGAAGGCCCCATCGAAGTCTTCTTGTGTGAGCGTGTCAATGACCTTCGTCACAGCCTCTTTCATCTCCTCAATTGTCTCATGACGACAATCTCTGAGCTTAGGGAATAACCAAAAGTCACCAGGAGCAAGGTCTCAACTATAGGGAGGCTGAGGAACTGTCTTCATGCCCATCTTGGTCAAATAGTCTGTGACAACGATGGAGTTGTGGACTGGTGCATTGTCCTGGTGGAAATGCCATTGATCCAATTTGAAGAGTGCTGGCCTCTGCCGAGTTGGAACGGTACAACAAGTGTATTGCAGCTGGAAGAGATTACTTCGAAGGGGACTAGAGTTTCATATGTCAATAAAAGTGCCCAGACGAAAAAAGTCTGGAAACTTATTGTGTGCTCCTTGTATAGGTCACCATGTTGCATGGTTTGAAACTACATATCTGCCCATTCTTTGGTTCCACACCAATACCAGTTCTTGTCATTCAAGTTCATGTGTGGCAAGTATAGGATGTGAGCTATGGATTAGAATAATTAATAATCCGAGGAAGCTAGATCCTGACTATATATTGGGTGTGCCATCAGTTTGATTCCTTCAAGTTCCTGGAATTTATTCTGGGTTTGAGTTATGTGAGATCCTACTGCAAAAGGAGCTCACTTTCTGTTAATCAATGCTGGGTATTTTGTCACACAATGGTATACATTCACTCCAGCTGTTCAGAATACAAGTTGGCAGAACAAACTCATAGTATCCCCTCATAATTCTACCAAACAGAGAGCATCACATTGTATTCAAAAACACAAATATTGCAAAACTTTTGACAAATCCAAGTATTACAATATTAATTTTCTGTCCCTCGGATGGGTATTTGATTAATCTCAGAAATTCAGATAGAAGTCTTTATTACTATATTATTTGAATTAATTAATTCAATACAATAAAAAAATGTGAATTTTTTTTCCCTTTACTTTGATAAGTTGACATATTAGTATATGTTGTTTTTTAATACCTTGCTTGTACATAACTTAATTTTATATAGATACCTTTGGGTGGAAAATAAGACTTGCTCTCAGCTTTGTGTGGCCAGTCAACGACCAGAGGGCCAAAACGCCTGAATGCAGAAGTAATTTCCTCTGAAAAAGAAAAAGAAAGAAAAATCTCTCACACATCAAGCCACTTAGATATACTGGTAAAAAGAAGGAAAAGGCCAGATAAAAAAATATACAAGTTGATACAGTTTTGTATCAAAATAGGCATGAAACATAGTCAGAAACAAAAATCCATATAAATCAAGAGATCCCTCATGTACAATCCTCAAAGTGCTCTGTATGGCCGTTCCCCCAATGACAATGCATTGTAGCCTGCCAGCCTGACATGTTTTGAGTGTTCTTATTACATATTCATGTATCTCTGCATTTGAGCTGAAGCTCCACAATTGGGAATCTCATGAAGAACAACCTGTTTGACTTTCCTTATCAGTCATCTTTTTCTGAGGATATCAATATCCTGTTGGCAGTTTATCAGTAACCTCTACTCTGCTAGCTGTTTTAATATTAATATTAATTTACAAGTTCTATAGCACTAGTCAACAAAGTTTTTTTCCACCGAAGTAAAAACATGTTTTAAAGAAAATCAAATGAGCTGATTCCGATTCTGCACTCAGAATTATTCAAGCATGTCAAGATTTAGTAATATTTACATCCTATGCTGTATACTTAGACCCATACCTATAAATGCCTTGATGATAACAATTTCATTACACACCAAGTTAAAAAAAAAAAAAAAAAAAAAAAAAAAAAGCCTTTTACCTTCATCAATATCTGGAGGCAAACCACCCACGAATACTTTACGAGAAAAGCGTTCCATCCTTTCTGTTTGTGGGTTAGGTGATCCCCGGGCTGGGGAATTCATATTAGGGACTGTCTGGTCCAGGGTCCCATCGTCGAGCAAATGATTCTCTTCACTAAATCCAAATGGAGACTTGCCTACAAAAGAAAGCAAATAATTAAGCATATATATATATATATATGCAATAAAAGTTCTGAGTTTTAGAAGTACTAACGAAAAGACTGAATTGTATCTTCATTTTAAGTAAATTTTGTTAGCACTCCTTTATAAGTAAAGTAAAGATGGTGACCTCAGTTGAGGGTAACTCGAAAGTTCCCTTTTCAATAGCTACTATACCGAGGTGTAGGGGAGGCCACTACTCCTTTCCTCGGATTGCTTCACTTTACCCTTGAAACGTATTTTATAATGCTGAGTGTTAAGCAAGGCGGCATCAAGTGCCATTTTTTGAGTCTTTGGTATGACTCGACCTGGGATTGAACCCCAGTCTCCCAGGCCAATGTGAACACTTTGGCCAATAGTCTGATTACATCTTTAGCAGCATGTCAACCCATATTAGCTTATTTTATGTCTAGAGGTAGGGAATTGCATTCATTGTATACTTACATTTACACTTTTTGTATAATTATTTCTTACAAGTTTTTTTTTTTTTTGACACATGGTCCAATCAAATAGAAATAATTTTTAAAAAGATCTATTTATGAAAACCTAACATGTACAATCATACGAAGTGAGAGTAGACTGAGAAGTAATGGCAATGAAGGAGTACTCAAAACTCCCAAGAGGTTGATGCAGAATAGTCATATGCAGGATACCCTCTTTTGGGGAAGGGTGTCATAACCCCCTGCATCAGATAGCATATAAGCTCCACCAACAGGGTGACAATTAAAATAGAGAAACTAATCTGAGTAACAGACTAAATGACTAGGTTGGTTGGTTGTGTTTTATGGTATATTAACCCTTGGAGGTTATTCAATGCCAGATCCTGTTTATACATATATATAATAAATATACATGATTTGTAAAAGCGTAGTTTGTAATTAACCTTTATAAATGATTTGGTTTGGTTTCTTTGTTTAATGGCATTTCAACCTTTGTAGGTTATTTAATGCCAAAGATATTCTCCTAGAAGAACAGTAGTGGTACTATTTAACCCATAGCTGGGAGGATAAGGGGGTTCATACCTTTCCCAAGGGTATTTGCCTGAAAGTGAATGTAATAGCGCGACTGGAGTACAAACTCACTTACTACGATTCCGCAGTCCATCGCTTTAACCATTACACCATGAGGACACCCTCTCTTTTTACATGGGTCATGGTTAAATGGATATACACATATGATCTGTAAGTGAATAGTTTGTTGGCAATTTTATTTTTAGAAAGCAAGTGCTAATTTGTTTGCACACAATCAAGTATGTCTATTTAACACTAAATATTCAATTCAATATTAATCATTTTTTTGCACAAAACGAAGTGGTTACAAATATTGCTATTTAACTAATAACTCTATTTAACACTATTCATTCATTTGCACACAGTTAAATGGTTCCAAGTATTGTTATGTAATACCAATAATCCAATTTTGCTCACAGTTAAACCATTTCAAGCAATGCTATTCAACATTAATAATTATATTCAACATTACTCATTTGTTTGCACACAGGTAAATGGTTCCAAGTATTGATAAGTAACACTAACAATTTAACATCAGTCATTTGTTTACACAGTTAAAATGTTCAAACAGTTTTACTCGACCCAAAGATGGGACTCTAACAGGTACTACAACTCTGGGTCAGAGTGGACCTGGAAGTAATGGCAATGAAGGGGGACCCCCACATTCCCCAGAGGTCTGGGACTGGAGCCTCACCATCAGATTATTTAGTGTTATATCCAAGACACTCAGTGGCAGTGGGGAGGGGTTTCCTTACCCTTCAGCAAAGATGCAGTTGGTGTATTCTACAGTCCCAGCTGACTGGGCTGAGATATATGGTTTGAAACAAATATTTTGTAGGTAACAATTTTTAAACAAACATTTGTTTGCACACAGTTAAATGGTTTCATGTATTGCTGTGTGACATGAATAATTCTATTCAACATTATTCATTCATTTGCTCACAGTTAAGGTTGGTTGGGTTTTATGGCATATCAATTCTTGTAGATTATTTAATGCTAAATCCTACATCCAGGACACTCATTTGGGAGAGGGGGTACGTTTTTACAGAGATGCAGTTGTTCTGCAGCCCTAGCTGACTAGACTGAGTAAATTAATATTCTAAACGTATTTTTTCACTATTTATTATTCTTTTAATGCTTAATATAAGTATTAATTAGTTTCAGTTACTTAGAAAAAAATTTATATTAATGTCTCAAGTGTTTAAAAACTTGACATGTAATAAATAGTTCAGTGACCTAAAATTTGATACATTCTTCATTATATAAAAACTATGTGAGAAGAAATGGAAACATTTTCTTCTTACCCACAAACACTTTTCAAATATATTGTTTTGCATTTCATACAATAAAAACACACCCCAAAGAAATTTGGGCATTTGAAACAATGCTACATTTAACTTTAATCCCATTAAAATACAAGAATAAGCTAACTTATTGAGATTATAATTGGTTGGTTCCTTAATTTAATGGCATAATAAACTTCATAGGTTATTTAATGCCAAAGTCATCTTCATGGAAGAACAGTAGAGGAACTATTTAACCTACAGCAAGAGTGTGTGAGGGGGGGGTGATAAGAGGGTTCATAGCTTTTTCCAAGAATATTAGTCTGAAAGTGAACATAATAGCACAACTAGTTTTAACTTGCTTACTATGATGTTGCAGTCCAGCATGTTAGCCACTGCACCATGGAGAACTCCCCAAATTGGTTTGGTTTGGTTGTTTTTGGCATATCAGCCTTTGTGGGTTAAAGCCAAATCCTGTTTATATATAATTTAAATTAATAGTTTGTAGGTAATATTTTTAAATGAGCCAGAGCTCATTTATTTGTACACAGTTAAGTGGTTTCAAGTATTGTTATTTACTGTTTATAAACAGTTGTATGATTTCAAGTATTGCATTCCAATACAAATAAAAGTAAAAAGTAAAGCTGGCGACCATAGTCGAGGATGACCAGAAGGTCCCCTTTCAATAGCTACTACACCAAGTTGTAGGGGAGGGCACTACTCCTTTCTCTGGATTGCTCCACTTTACCCTTAATACATACCTTTTATTGCTGAGTGTTAAGTTAAGAGATATCAAGTACCATTTTTAAAGTCTTTGGTATTGCTATTCAGTAAGTAAAAAATTTATTCAGTTTAGTAGATCCACCAATACAATAGCATCAATTATATTTATTTGAATATAACACACTTGCCTAAATTTGGGCTTTAAAATTCTGAAAAATAAATAAATTAAAAACCTATACACACTGATTTTTTAGAAATTTATAGCAGTTAATTCTAACATTTGTTCAATTTTTTATCGGGTTCATATGAACAAAAATGAAAATCTATACAGTTTATTTATGTTTTGAAACAAAACATTAACAGAGTATTTAAAGCAAACACACAGACTTGTTCACAGAAAAATAAGGTCACACAAGAAGAAATAAAAATTATGAACAAAAATACAATCCAGTGGCTATTTTTCAGTAGTAGCATAAAACAGAAGTGTTTGTTACACATTAATTATTTGATCATAGATATAACTTACATTCAGTCATACCATCCTGAATATGCTGATACATGTAGCTAGATAAAAAATTAATATTTACCTCTTGTGTATATGCACCACCAACTTTTAGGATTAAAAACGTGGAGAAAAATGCATGTTATACACAAATAATTATGGTAATTACTGTAGTACCAATAATAGCAGGTGTCCTTATTTTAGCATCCATAAATAGCTTAATATATTGTATTCAGCATTATATACTGCTCTACATCCTGAAAAATAGGTAAATCAAATAGCTACACTCTTAGATATTTCTGCAAATAATTCAAAATGTTTTTGTTCTGAAGATTATTACAAAGCCTTTTTTTACACATAACCAAAAACTGAAGAAATCTCTACAATAAACATTATCAAGAGAATAGTATTCTAATTGATATCAATTTCAGAACAAAATTTCAAGAAACAACTAAAATACAAAGAAATGAGGGTGTGAGTGTATATATATGTATATAAGTTCAGATAGCATAAACACAGAGCAAATGGCACAGATGAGTTTCTTGCCTCTACAATCAGTAGACCAAGCGTTGAACAATCACACTGGGTCTGGTAGTTGCACAGGAAAGAAACTAACAGTCACTAAGCACCACTGTATCAATACTATCCTAACTTAAATATATCTGCTCTATCACTGATATCAAGTACTCTTTATAAATATAGCTATATATATATATATATATATATATCTCACACACACACATTGATAAAGGTTATTCAGAAAATACTGTCCAATTTTAGTATAAACTGCTAAATTTTGGGTCTTAAAGTTTTAATAGTAGTTATACAAAAAATTCAGATTCTTAATGAGTTCTCTTTGTTAATTTTCTATCATTTCTTCAAGAATTTGATTTTGAAAGTTATATGCCCCTTATCATGAAGATGAAAAATAAAAAAAAGGTGATGCATTTACTTTTTAAGCTTGGTTATAATTTTGCTTCATGACAAAGATCAGCCATATGTTACAAGGATTACATTGAAGAAACTCACTGACTTAGCTCTTCTCCTGATCTTTCACCCACTGAATATCTTTTTTTTTTTAAGCATCTGGATATTTTCTACACTAAAAACCTTCCTTTTGAAAGAAGTAGAAACTACTTTTAAAGATTTCTTGGCATGAAAACCTTTAGAGTTTTATCATATAAGCATATATAATCTTGTTAATCCATGACAGAAATGCAGAGATGTTTGAGATCATATTTTGACTGATTGAAATAGTGTTTAAATTCATTAATTCAGGAAAAAGTTTATTAAAAAAATCAGACAGTATTTTCCAAACAACCTAATACTAGAATGTACATGCTGCTATGACATGAAGTAGTTACTTTCCAATTTGGTGTCAGATTGATCCACATGACATATTATACCATCCATCCATCTTATGGTCATGTGACTCAAAAAGAATATGAAAGTGAACAGTATTAATTATGTAGGACATGTAAATCATCAGCTCACCTGATGATAAAAGACATGAACCCCAGAGTTATTATCCTGCCTTATTTTTATAATTGTTAATACAATGAAATTACTCAGCACATTTTGTATTAAGCACTGTAATGATTCTGCAATTTGGAGGCACTTGTAGTTTGGTTGGGTTTTATGGCATATCAACTATTGTAGGTTATTCAATGGCAAATCCTCTTTATACATATATATTAAGTAAAAGTAAAGTTGGCGACCTTAGTCAAGGGTGACCCGAAGACTCCTTTTACAATAGCTACTACACTGAGGAGTAGGGGAGGGTGCTACTCCTTTCCCTGGATTGCTCCACTTTATCCTTGATCCATATCTTATAATGCCGAGTTAAGCAAGTAGGCATCAAGTACCATTTTTTGAGTCTTTGGTATGACTCAAACTGGGATTGAACCCCCGGCCTCTCAGGCCATTGGTGAATACTCTAACCGCTAGGCCAATGGACTGATATATTAAATATACCATTTCTAAACACATTTTATTAATAACATTTTAAAATGAAACTGAGCTCATTTTTTTTTTACACAGTTAAATGATTTCAAGTATTACTATCTAATATGAATAATTCTATTTGCTACTAATGATTTGTTGCACACAGTTAAATGGTTTCAAGTATTGCTGTGTAATAGTAACAATTTAATATCAATCATTTGTTTGGACACATTAAAATAGATATACATATGTCAGCAATTAGTTTGTCAGTAATTTCATTTTTAAATGGGAACTAATTTGTTTGTTTGGATTTTATAGCATATCACAACCTTTGTAGGTTATTTAATACCAAATCCATTTTTATACAAACAAACAGTTCTATTTCAAACAATTCAGTTTAGCATAAGTACAGTTTCAATGTCAAAACAGTTCTATTTCAAGTAATTCAATTTAACATAAGTACACAGTTTAGTTCTATTTGGCCCATAGATAAGACCCTACCTGGGAGCGATGACATATGAAGGCGTACTTTGCATTCCTGGAACCTCATTATCAGACTGTTTAGTGTCATATTCAGGACACTTGCTGAGAAGGGCCTTCCCCCTCTACAGAGATGCAGTCCGTGCATTCTACAATCCTAACTGACAGGGAATGGCACTTGTGGTGTTAAATTGTAACCATAATACATATAATATAGTTAGTTTTTGTGTTGATATTAAGACACTGATAAAAACAGCTGTTCAAGAGTAAAAATAAGGCAAGTCCCTAAAGGTCAGCTGATACAATAGGGCTAAAATCCAAATCTTTATCACAGACTGGGAAAATAGTGTTAGAAGTTTGGATTTTAGCCCTGCCATATAAGTCGACCCCTAGTTATGTAGAGATTTTTTTCAGGCTTAAAAAGTTGACTTATAAATAGCAATTTACGTAAAGTTTTATGAGCACTGAAGGAGTATTTATCTAGACCTTGAATCTGATGTTTACAAAATGGTTTATAATGACGACTATCTCGAGAATGACCTTCAATGAGTGCATATGAATAGTGGTGATGACAATGAAGACGACAGATTGACGAGTCAAATGAAAAGAGATATGAAGGAGTTCATATTAGTAGTGCTTGCAGGTTTTAGCCCATTTACTGAAACTTTTCTCCTATGAAACCATCACTGGAAAAATAAAGTCAAAATTTGGCTTCAGGTTACTCTTACTACACTTTTAATGTAGACTATAGCAAGTGCACAATTTTTTTCCCCATTGTATTTCAGGGGAATTTTTCCATTTATTTACTTTTAAAGATAAAGACATAATATTCTGAAATATCAAAATCATTAAAAATATGCATATAAAAAAAAACAACAAACAAACAAAAAAAAACAAAAAAAAAACAATCAATTCAATCAAAAAGGTTTTTTTTTTAAACTAAATTCTCATGACAAAAACACAATGAACTTTTTGGCCAATCCAATAATTAAATTAAATCCATATTAATGGTATCTTAGAGTTATGCCTTTAATAATTGACAAAATGACTTATGAGTAATGTTGAATTGTTACGTTATATAATCACAACCGTTATACAATAATAATCTGGTGTAATAAAACATTTCTATAGTTATTTTTTGTAATAGCCTAAAATCAATTAAAGGGAGGTAACTTAAATAACTACAGACATTCCTTCGAGTTAAACATTTACAAGAATACAATCCTTCAGAAAAAATATTATTTCAAAATTTGATAACTTGATCAATTCGCACTCAGATGAGCTTAAATTTTAACAGGATGTTTAGGAGCAACCCAAAATTCAATGTTTAATTTCTTTTCTTTACTTTTTAGGTATAGAGATGCCATTCACTAGCAAAGAAAAAACATTTGAACATTAAATATAGAATTTTGAGTTCTAAATGTTAAAATTTGAACAAAAATTGGTCCAAGTTATATCATGAAATGATATCAATTTAACTGAAACAACTTGTACAACAGAGGAGTTGTGGTTGGCAAATTAACTTCGCTGAATATTATTACAGGAGTGAATTTAATTCTTAGAGTGCCTTTAATTTATGTCAATTTTCATGATTACACTTATAATTGAAAAATGTCATATTTTAAGATTTGTCTTAAAATCTAATAATTGCTAAGACTTAAAATATCTTCATATTAGCCAACATTTTTGAAGAGACAAGTAAACTGTACATTAAACTGATCATATTTTATACCTGCATTCAAATTGACCTGATTTTAAGAAACTCTCAAATGTTATTTTCATGGTACAGCTTACAGTACCATCCGAAATTGAAATAAATTTTATCAGTCTTAATGTATCTCAAATCTAAATTCAATTTGTGATCCATCTACTAAAGTTAACTCTTCTATACCGTATATATTCTGATATTATAGTTTGGTTTTGATCTTTCTGCTTAATAGCATATCAACTGTAGTGAATTATTTAATGCCAAAGCCATCCTTGGAGAACAGTAGCGATAAAGCATAGCTGGGGGCAGTAAGAGGGTTCATACTTTTCCCAAGGAAATTAGTTTGAATCTGATATTATAATCAGGTTAAATGAGTTTTTTTTTCTTTTCTTGAAGAATATCTTGTCATTCTATCTATTGGTTAACAGTAAGTACTGACCTCAACAATACATTGATTTTAATGGCATGTCAACTTATCTAACATTAGTTTATGCCTAGATGTTAGGGAATCATGTTCATATTTACATTTTTTGTTGTTTTTTTTAAGTATTCCTACCTAATATTAATTTAATAATAATCCTGAGTAAATAAATATAGCTTTAAGTAACTAATTTTAATACTAATAATTTACAGTTATCACCATCTAATAACAAGTACTGCCATGTAATAATTTTCAAACAGGTCTATTTAACTCGTAGATGGTTCCCTAAGAGGTACTACCACTCCTGGTCAGAGTAGAGATGACATTTTAGTAATATCTAACTACTAGAATTTTGTATATTATACAAATAGACATATGCTAAAAATTTTTAAGAATAGAATATTGTATAGTAGTTTCAAATTTATCTAATTTCACTTCACTAGTACCATAACCTGGTTTGGTTATGGAGGTGCTGTTCATGTGTGTCTTGAGAAGCAGTAGCTTGGTGGATCCTATCCCTCCCCAGGTTTACAATTGGTTTGAATTCCGTTTTCCTTCTCCTACACTGGTTGCTAGACCAAGGTTAAAGAGTGCAGTCTGGCCTACTATTTACCTATAGCAAGAGAAAGAATAATTGGATTAATACCTTTCTCAAGAGCATTTGTGCTATGTTAAATGCAAACAGTTTCATTCAGAATTTAAACTCGAGTAGTCATGGTTAGCATTACACCATGGACACACGTACCTAAATTTAAATAACTTGTACAAGAAAATTTTTTTCCAGATATGTGGCAATATATTTCCCTGTGAGGTTTACCTCCCTTGTATCTCAACTTCATTTTAAATTCTTTTGTCTTAGTTCTATTTGAGATTTCTAGCTGAATGAAACTTCTTAAAATGCAGAGGCCAATGCTATTTGTGTTTGTGAAATAGAGATAAAATAATAATTTTGAACAAATTTTACAAGCATGTAAAAGTACATACATCAGATAGAAGCAAACCATAAAACAGATCATACATTAATGACAAACAGGACAAATTCAAAAAGCTTTTTTTCTAAGTTCAGTAAGTATATTGCATTATTCTTAAAAGAAAAATTATGAAAATTGGAGTGAAGTTGTCACCTCAAGCAAAGATCAGAGTCACTTCTCATATTCTGGGTGTATGCCAACCCTCCCACCATGGGCAAGATGCAAGACAAGGTCAATTTTTCAAGAGATATTTCATTCTCCTGGACCAGTTGCCACACCAAGGCAATACACACACATTATATATAATTATTCACCGAGTAAAAAAAGATATAAAAAGATGTTTAGCATCCAACAGTTAGTGACTATTTACCTAGCCTCACCAGATTTCAATACAAGTAGAAACTGCTGCTGATTCTGGACACATTGTAAATTTCTAATTCGTCTTTCCCCAGATTCATTCCTTATTTTGTCTTGAAGTGTCATATTTTGTGGAAAAATATTAGTGGCACAAGGTCACTTTTTCAGTAGAGTAGCACTGATTTGAATTGAGTTTTCCTTCTCCTAGATCAGTTGCCATAACAAGGCGAGAGAGCTCAGTCTGTCATATGAATATTCTGGGTGTATAAAATAATGTATGCTGCTGCCTTTGTTTACAAATCCTCTACTTGGTTCTGAAGATTTTTACAAAGCTTTTATACACAACCAAATGTTTAAAAGATCTCTAAAACATCAAGAGAACAGTATTTTAGTTGATATGAATTTCAGAACAAAATTTCATTAAGCAAGTAAAATAAAAAAACTGAAGGTGTATATAACTTAGGATAGCACAAATACAGTTAACAGCACTTGCTGACAGTTTTTTGCCAATACAATCATCAGACCAAGTGTTGAATACCCGACTTGATCTGATGATAGCACTGGTGAGAAACAGACAATCACCAAGTGCCACTGACTATGTCTATGCTATCTTAACTTAGATACATGTGCTCTATCACTGATACTGAGCACTCTTTATTTATGAATATAGCTAGCAAACTACATTATTAAAATTATAACTTAGTGATGGGGCTCTAATTAAAATGCAGGTTTCTGGTTTCTTTGTTATTATATATATATATATATATATATATATATATATATATATATATATATATATCCCTTTAAAAGAAAGTTATATGTGACAAAAAATTGGAGGTGATAAAGAATACTACTTCTGAAAATAAAAATAATTGATTAACTAGACTTATGATTGAATCATGTTGAAAGCAATCATTCTAACCAGTTAAGCAAAATTAGGTAACCATTTAGTAACAGTTGGTAGTGTAAGCAAAGCTTAGTAAATAACAATCTGATCAATTCAGAAGAAAATGTTAACTTTATTGATATTTAGATGCTTACTTAATTATCCTCAGAAAAGTATGGCTGAATAGATTAACAAAAATATTCAAATTAATCCCTCACTGGTCCTGCAACTTGATTTGGTCATGGGGGGGTGTTACTCATGTAGCATGTCTTGAGCAAGAATAATCTAATGAGGTCCATCCCTCTCCAAGTCTACAACGGGTTTGAATTTCCAAGGTTAAAGAATCCAGTCTCCTCTATTTTATCCATAGCTGGAGTGGGAATAGTTGGAGTCATACCTTTTCCATGCAAACGGCCTTGTTCAGCATTTGTACTTGGATACTCAAGTTCACTTCCGACAGTGATAACTTATGCCAAGAGTGCCTCCATAATTAATATTACCTTATAAAAAATCATTTTTCATTCTCCTACTTATTCTTATACATACAGTATTCTTATGTTTTATTATAACACTAAAATACTAATATCAATAATATTTTCTTTTAGAAATAATGTCATCCTCAAATTTGTTAAAGTGCAATCTTTTTTAAACAAGTTTATTTCATAAATTATCACTCATGAATTTTAACTCTCACTCATCCTTTGACATGCCAGACTAAATTAAAGTTAGTAAACATCGACTTTTACCTTTGACATCTGACAAACAAGGTGGGCTGAAAAGTTCAAGATGTTGTCATATCTGCCATTGAGGACTTTTATGACAAACAGGATCCAAGCACCGTAACACCAATAGAAGAATTGTGTGGACCACAAGGGAAATTTTGTTGAAAAATAAACCCCATTTGGTCACATTCCATGAGAACATCTTGGTCAGTCTATAAACTTTACAGCTAACTCTCATATAAAGCCATTATTACTGAGAGGTCAAATTTGAAGTTAAAAAAAGATTAATCAAAAGCAGGAATCAATGTTTCCATTTTCTTTGAGAGTCATTTTTACACATAGAAAATATATATCTATTCCTAATGATAAAAAACAAAACAAAACAAAAACAAACCCAAATACAAAGCATGCTTAAAAGTGTGTATGAAAGAGAAAGACTGTGTGTGTGTTTTATAAAAAGAAAGAGAGGAGGGTGAGATTATTAAACCTCACCTTCACCACTTCCATCCTTCTCATCAATCCAGCCACCAGATGAAAAAAGCCACAACAGCAAACCCCACCCTCACCTGACAGCAAAGAGATGTAAGAAAGTGGGAACTAGAGCAAAGATACAAGCAATAATGACAACAGAACAATAAAGACAACAGTAAGTGAAAAAAGTGGTGGGGATTGGGTAGTGGTAGTGGCAATAGTAAATAAGGGTGACAGGGAGGGGGGATGAGCAGCTGCTGGGTAGGAGTGGATAGTGGGAAATAAAAAACATGGAAAATACCTCTTCTTCGTCCATAGGCCCGGGCTGCAGTAAGTTAAGTAGAAATGTAAACACAAGGGTTAGAAATAATAACAGAAAGCTGTACACTGTTTAGCAAGGGTTTAAAAAAATCATAGCCAGGATATAACAGGTGAAGCACAAGTAGGGGTAAAGATATATAATGTAGAATCAAAAATTGAAGAATATATGTTAAGTGCAGGGTGGAGAGAGTAAAGTAGGCGACCATAGTCGAGGGTGCCCGAAGGCTCCCTTTTCGATTGCTTACTACACCAATGTGTAGGGGAGGGCGCTACTCCTTTCCCTGGATTGCTCCACTTTACCCTTGATCCGTACCTTATAATGCTGAGTGTTAAGCAAGGAGGCATCAAGTACCACTTTTTGAGTCTTTGGTATGACTCGACCTGGGATTGAACCCAGGTCTCCCGGGGGATTGGCGAACACTGCACGAGAACTAGAAAAGGCGCAACATCAATTAACAGGAATATACCTAAAAGAACAGGCAGAATACGTACAAAATCAGATAGATAAGATTAGAGACTCGGTGGAAGATAGGCAATCCAGGATAGCCTGGCAAACAATAAACGAAGTAAGTGGAAGGAAGAACACAGCCAAAGCAAAATTGAAAGCTGCAAGCCAACAAGAAAGAATAAAACTGTGGGAACAGCATTTCAAAAATCTACTAGGAAACCCACCGGAAATAACGGATGAACCGATCACCAGAATTATTAGTAAGCAATTAGACGTAAAACTAGGTCCTTTCACCAAAGAAGAACTCGACACGGTTCTCAGAAGAATTAAAAATAGGAAAGCGGCGGGGCTAGACGAGATCCCCCCAGAAGTGTGGAAGACGAGACAATTCGACGATATACTGCTCCGGCAATGCAACGCAGTCTATAGTCAAAATAGGATAGAACGATGGACGAAGGGATGCATCCTTCCATTCCCTAAAAAAGGCGACCTCGGACTAGCCAAGAACTACCGAGGGATAACACTTACATCCATAGCAGCCAAAATCTACAATGCCCTACTACGAAACCGCATAGAACCCAAAATGGAAAACATCCTTAGGAAAAACCAAAATGGCTTCCGGAGAAACAGATCCACAACCTCACAAATACTGACCATCCGTAGAATCCTGGAAGGCGTTCGGGCAAAAAACTTACAGGCGACATTACTATTTGTCGACTTTACCAAGGCCTTCGATTCCATACACAGAGGGAAGATGGAGCAAATCCTACTAGCTTACGGCCTACCAAAAGAAACCGTAGCAGCGATAATGATTCTCTACAGAAACACCAAAGTAAAAGTACGTTCACCAGATGGAGACACGGAATACTTCGACATTGTTGCAGGAGTACTACAAGGAGACACACTAGCCCCGTACCTCTTTATCATCTGTCTAGACTATGTGCTTAGGACTTCGATAGACAAAATCAGAGAAAATGGCTTTGAGCTGACTAAGAGAAGAAGCAAAAGGTACCCCGCAAAAACAATCACGGACGCCGACTACGCTGATGACTTGGCGTTACTAGCGAATACGCCTAATCAAGCAGAGACACTACTACATAGTCTGGAACGAGCTGCAGCTGGCATTGGCCTACATGTCAATGCAAACAAAACCGAATATATGTGTTACAACCAAACAGGCAACATTGCCACACTAGACGGAGCCTCTCTGAAACTAGTCGACAAATTCACCTACCTAGGAAGCAGCGTCTCATCAACCGAGAAGGACATCGACACACGACTGACGAAGGCATGGACAGCTATCGATAGGCTCTCGATCATATGGAAGTCGGACCTAACAGATAAAATGAAACGCAGTTTCTTCCAGGCAGCGGCTGTGTCGATACTGCTATATGGATGCACCACATGGACGCTTACAAAACGGCTGGAGAGGAGGCTGGACGGAAACTACACAAGAATGTTGAGAGCAGTATTAAACAAGTCCTGGCGACAACACCCCACGAGACTCCAACTATACGGACACTTGCCCCCCATCACAAAAACTATACAAGTTCGACGAACCAGACACGCAGGACACTGCTGGAGAAGCAAGGACGAGCTCATAAGCGATGTACTCCTGTGGACCCCCACTCATGGATGTGCAAGAGTGGGACGACCAGCACGAACTTACATACAGCAGCTATGTGAGGACACGGGTTGTAATCCTGAAGACCTGACGGAGGCGATGAATGATAGGGAGAAATGGCGAGAGACGGTCAGGGATATCCGCGCAGGCGGCGCGACATGATGATGATGATGATGCAGGGTGGAGGTGTAGCTCAACCAAATAATATTTTAAAGAAGGGAGATTGAACAACCAAAGCTGAAAGAGGAGAGAAAAGTGAGAATGGTAGACAACCAGACTTTGGAGGAGGGGGTAGTGGATAATCAGACTTGCAGGAGAAGAGAATAGAATTGGTCAAGTAGGTTTGCAAGGTAGAAGAGAAGGGATTGGACAACCAGATTTGAAAAGGGAGGAAGAGGTGGAGATGTTTGACCATCAAACTTGCAGGAAGAGAGGAAGACAGAGTGTTGAACAACCAGGCTTACAGGAAGGAGGGGGAATTTGAACAACCAGGCTTGCTGGTTGGAAGGAGGGGGTCTGGACTTTCAGGCTTGCAGGTTGGAGTGGCAATGTGAAAAACCAGGCTAGCAGGAAGGAGGGGAAGTTTGAACAACCAGGCTTGCAGGTTGGATGAGTCTAAACAACCAGGCTTGCAGGAAGGGGGAAGTGTCTGAACAACCAGGCCTGTAGGCTGGAAAAAGTCTGAACAACCAGGCTTGCAGGAAGGAGAGGACCTCTGGACCTTCAGGCTTACAGGTTGGAGTGGGGGATGTGAAAAACCAGGCTTGCAGGAAGGAGGGAGAGTTTGAACAACCAAACTTGCAGGAAGGGAGGAAGAGGAGGTGTTGAACAACCAAACTCACAGAAAAGGAGGAGGAAGGCATTGGACAACCATATTTCCAAAAGAGGAAAGTAGGAGCATTAGACTTTTGGGAAAAGCAAGAGAATATATATTGGTCAACTAGATTTGCCAAATAAAGAGCAATGTGTTAGATGAATCAAACCAAGATAAATATCTATATATGTTGTTAATTTTGAAGAACAGAAAGGGTACCAGAGCTAATATACAATTGTAAAATTAAATGCAGAGCCAAATGAGAAACAGTTTATAGGATGTAGCAATTAGGATGAGACACATGGAGTTATATTAATAAAGGACTTGGACCAATGATATAACTAAACATAAAATTAATTGTTCTTAACTAAAGCACTAAGAGACATTCTTATATATATATATATATATATATATATTATATTACTATTCAAGTTCCTTTCTCCTCTCTCTCAGTGAATACTAATAGTATTACCTATGAATCCACACTTTTGCCTAGGATCAGAGTGTAGTATCTATACCCATGGAAATCCTACTTACATAAAAAAAATTTAAAAAACTAGGTGATATAAAATATGCAGATGAAAATATTTATTTCAAGGAATATAAAAATATATCAAAAAATAATTATAAAAGTAGTAGGTCTCCCATCGAGCACAACATATGATTGCCGAACAGTTCAGTTAAAGATGTGAGCCACAACTTTTATGCAGGTTACTTGTTTAAAGTGGTTAAGGCTCTTGCAATGTCCAGCCATTCACAGTTCCATCGACAGAAATATATATATATATATATATATATATATATACAGAGAGAGAGAGAGAGAGAGAGAAATGGGCTAGACAAGAGTTCCAAATCTGATTTCACAGTGGCTAGCGAGGGCCTTAGCTGACCACTTTGGCATTTTCTCCATCCACAAAAAAGGACAGGTGAAATTGCCTTGTTGATTATTTCTGATTCCGGGTGATGTAGGGCATGACAGAGTCTTCGGCATTGTAGCACTTCTGAGAGATCCTTGAACTTGCAGCACCAATCTAGCTCATTGATGGAGATGTGATTGTGCAGGCAAATCTTTAGGATGGAACAGAGGAAGAAATTGTTTAAGACCTTGAGACTTTGTAGATCAACAAGACAGTTTGATTTCTTTGTTTTTAAATGGCATATCAATTTTTGTGGATTATTTAATGCCAAAGCTATCTTTGTAAAAGAATAACAGTGATACTATTTAGGCCATAACAGGGGAGGATAAGAGGGTTCATACCTTTCCCAAGGGTATTATTCCAAAAGCGAATAGTGTGACTGGAGTCTGAACTCACCCACTTCAAAGATACAGTCTAGCACTTTAGCCATTATACCATGGGGACTCTCCTGAAAGACGCATGGGTTAGGACTCAGCCATAGAGCAAAACTGACCAGACTAGTGCTTGATAAATATGGTAATTTATACTGAGAGTTATCACTGAGCAGTACCAGAGACCTACTTGTAATCAGAAGGAAGCTGGAAGGGCTTTGTTTAGACAGCTCAAGATTACGTCCTTGCCTTGACCATTAGCTATGAAAGTAGTACTCCGATAACAGGTGTTTCACTATTGTTGGAACAGAGCAATGGCCTCGCAGATCTTCCTTGTTGACTTTATTCTCTTTTCAGATTATTGCTGGGAAACAATTAACATTGATATATTTAATCAAATATAATGCAATCATGCCTTAGACAATGGAGCAAAGTATCCATTATATGAAGACATACTTCAAGATTATTTAAACAAGATACAGAAGAAAGTTCAATTTCAAAACATTTCCAAAATGAGTGAGAGTTTCACTTTGGTCAAGAATTTTGAAGCTCATGGCACTTGTAAAGATTGTAGAGCAATGGGTTCCTTACCATCTAAGCCTTCAATAAGAATCCAATCACCTGAGAGAAATGTGGATGCATTATCAACAACATTGTTTGCCTCATTCACCAGTGCCTTTAAGTGAACAGCAGACACCTGAAGCATGTATTCTTGGACTCCTGACATTTTTGGTTCATATTTGAGACTAAATAGTTGCAGATCCTAAAATGTTATCCTTTTACCTTTCAATAAATGTAATTTCCATCATTCAATCATTTGTGGTCCTTGATTTATGCCCAATCATTTTGTTTTAAAAATTGTGACACACTCTGTACTTGAAGTGAGACTTCTAATGTTTTGCCACTGAAAATGATCAAGAACATTTCTTACAATAACCATTACACTATGCATATGATTTTTTTTAAAATCATATTTTAATAGTACTGATCTGTAATAGAGCACAGAGATATTACAGTCATCCTATTAGAAATTATGGACAGACAAAGAAACAGACAGAAAAAGTCACATCGTTAATTGTATAGATTTGAAAACTAATTTCTGAAAGTTAAATAAACTTCAAAGGCTGGAAAGTTTGTAAAGAAAGGGACCATTTAAACAGCAGGCAAACTTTACAGATAAAAATATCCATAAAAGTACATGAAAAAAGAAACCATAAAAGTTACGATAAACGTGTGTTAAAAGAATAAATATCAGATTTTCAGATAAATAAATTCTATATGGAGTGAACAAAAGTATACATTATATATAGTGTATTTAGGCAGCAGATTTTCTTGTAGGTCTATTTTATTAAAAGGTGATGGACAAGGATTTAGAGCTAAGTCTTTTTATTGGACTTTTGTTGGTGAGCAAGATGTTGCAAAATTTATAGATCGGATAGTAACTTTAGAACATAGTAGTACACATATCCTCAATTTTTAAACTCCCTTCACCCACAGTTATGACATCTCACCTGCTGACAAGAAAAGACTAATAAAAAGCTCAAAACCAAATCCTTGTCTGTTACCTTCAATAAAATATGCCTACTATATATAAATATAAGAGAAAGACGAATAATAAATCTGACAGTATATGAAAAACAAAATATTTTAATGACATTCACTATATAAACATTGTCAACATTTCAGTCTGACTAGCATCAGGACAGTACAATTGTCATTTAATGTTTCATCTGAAAAACTATTTTCAAAGTGTTGAAGCATGCAAAATTTTTTTTCATTTGTAAATATTTTTTCTGGTGAAACATTACACAACAACTGAACCACTCTGCTGATGGTTGGCAAGCCCAAAATGTTTGCAATATTTACATAGAGAATACATCATTTGAATATTTAGTCTTTCATATCTTATATATAACAAATGAAAATAATGGTTTAAAAAGACTGAGAAATAAAACTGGCCAACAGAGCAGTATAAATCTAAAAAGAATTAACATTTTCCCTTCTTACTTGTGCCTAATAAATTCATAGTGTCATGTCTTCCATAGAAGATGCAGTCACCTGAAAAAGCTTTAAAGCTTAAAGTTTCATCTGACCATTGTGCTTTTTTATAGAAAACATGAAATTATTAGCCATGAGACAAAAGGTTGATTACTTGGTTATTTTGTTTTACGATGTTATCAAACTTTTTCAGGTCATTTAATGCTAATTTGAATTTCAAACAATACAGTTTAGTATAAGTATAGTTTTTGTTTACAAACAATTAAATTTCAAACAGTTCAGTTTAGCATAAGTACACAATTTAAATGTTAAAACACTCATATTTAAAGCAATTCAATTTAGCATAAGTACGCAGTTTAATCCTGTTTGACCCAGAGATAGGTGCTACCACTCCGGGCCAGTGTGAACCTGGGAGTGATGGCAGTGAAGGGGTACTCCGCATTCCCCAAAGCTCCAGCATTACTGGAACCTCACCAGCAGATTGAGTGAGACAAAAATAAGGTGAAATCTTAATTCCTTTTATATATATATATATATATATATATATATATATATATAATCTATGTGTGTGTGTGTGTGTGTGTGTGTGTGTGTGTACACATTATGACCAGATATTGAATTTTTTTAAGCAGACAAGATACCAAGTTTAACATGATTGAAGAACTATGAACAAAGAGTGGAATGTTAATTTCCTGTTGAAAGTCCTAAACTGTTTCAGGGGCATAAAACTACTTTAATAAGAAATATTAAACTTTAAATAGTTCTGTAATTTCTATAAATGTTAAATGCAGTTAAAACAAAGTCATATAGGCTAATATTATCACAATTTTGTTGCAGAGGGAGCTAATAGTTTAGTTCCTAGCTGTTTCTATCATCATAATATCTTAAAACATTGCAAAGGTAACAAAAAACATCATGCAACTTTCTGAGACCTAAATTTCAGCCAAATATTAAGGTCACACCATATACGAGATATGAGGGTCACTCAATAAATAAGGGTAATTTTTTTTCTTTTTTTTTTTTAAAGTAAAATAATTTTTTTCCATAAATAGAATTGGTTTATAGCAAAAATTCAAAATTGCAAAAATATTTTTTTTGAAGCTATTCAAAATAATGTCAAATTAAACAGAATGCCCTAGGCTTGAACAGAGGTTTGTTATTAAAGTGCAAAGTATGTGAAATTTATAGAAGAATGCATGATATGTATGCTTTAGTAAGAAAAAAAAAATGTTTACAAATAGGGTAAATATGGATTTGCCACGATGAATCAGAATCAAAAAGACAGTCCATAGAGTGGAAATACAGATTCTCTAGTGTAAAAAAAAAAAAAAAAAAGTAATGAATACAGTAGTCAGTAAGTAAGGTCATGCTTCTGAAATATAAAAGGAGCCATTACTATTGATTTCCTTAAAGAAAAAAAAAATAATGCAACTGTAAAAATAAATAAATAAATAAAAATCCCTATCACCCAAACTTCAGGCAAAATTCACATTTATTGAATGACCCTGGTGAAAACTGTGTGTGTGTGTGTGTGCCTACATTTTTCTACTACAAAAAAAAATCAACAAATAATCCCAGAGACTATTGGAGGATATTTGAGAATATACATTAGATAAAAATAAAACTGTAATTGTTTCTTCTACAAATGAATCAAGGTTGATGGTTATTAATTTCCTGGGAAAAAAAAATTCACAAAGAAATTGGATGGTTATGTTAAACTTTCTCTTTAAAGAGAAAGTGATCTTACGGAGATTATTTACATAAAATTTTTTTAAATAAAAAGATACTTTTAAAAATTCAGATTTTAACTGGTTTATTATTGTGTTCTTTTTTCCCCCTAAATACTAATGCAAGTCAAAAGTTTTGCAATATTTTCGTGTGTGCAAGTTTGTGGCATGTATACCACCATGACGAAAGCAGTGGTTGATAATATCGTGTTAATTGACGTACTGACACATTGTGCATTGCTTCATTCTGTGTGTGATTTGAAAGCTGTACAGGTAAACATACAGCAATCTAATTTGATAGGTTATGCTTTAAAAATTTGAAGTGGTCCATAAAGTTGCAGAAGCAACCTTAAACATTTGTTGCATGAAAGGTGAAAGTGAAGTTGATTACAATATAGTAATCAGATAGTTCAAGAAATTTTACTCCCGTTGCATGAATCTCAATGATCAAGCAAGGTTAGGTAGATCTAAAACTATGGATTCCAAAGACATGCTCCAAGTTAGAGGCAAATCCAGTGAGTAGCACAGAGTTTCAGGTGAGTTCAGCATCTCACAGTCCAGAGTTGTCACTTCTACAACCTTGACAAAAGCATCTGAAGCTGCTGAACTGTGCCTTACATTATCAAAATATTGCAAAAGTTTTAAACTACCCAAGTATTTTTCATAATAAATTTAGCAATGTTAAATTTTTTAAATGAAATCAAATGATCTCTAAAATAAATATATTTTTGATTAATATAATACATATGAGAAACATACAAAATGTAGCAACATACATAAACACCTAGTGTTATTTCATTTGTTCTAGAAAGCAACTAGTCATACAGAGTCCATTCTCAAATGCTTATTGACAACGAGAGACCTTAAGAAGGTACAAGAGTTAAAATATTGTCACAACAACAATTAAAATAAGGATATAAATCCAAGTATATCAGTGTATAATACTATTAATATAGTCATTAGTGATGAAAATTCCAACAACAGCATAAATGTTTCCTACTTATCTGCAAAGGTATTGATTTCTGAAAAGCAGATAAATTTTACATTAAAAAAATTTTTTTTTTTTTTTTTTTAAATTCATTTTTAGTTTTGTGATTTATTTGAATTAAACCCTATACTTTTCTAAGATAAATTTAGCAATATTAAATTTCTACAAGATAACTATATTTTGATTAATGTAATACAAGTACAAAAAACATTTCACTGATTCCAGAAAGTAGCTACTGATATAGAGCACAAGTCCATTGTTAGGCTAAATTCCCAATGGACATTTTAGCTAGCTAATATAAAACCCACTGTCTGACTACTTATTTCAGGCCATAATGGAAGTATTATGTACAACATATTTAGAAATCGACAAAGATGACTTGTTTTGCAATAGAGTCAGCACATACAACACATTTAATTTTTTAAAAAAATGAATATTACCAAAGTTATAATCTCATTTCCATTAAGATATAAATGAAAAATGTACAAGGGAAATTTTACAATGATGGATGGATTGATTGATTTTAACAGCATGTCAATTTGTCAAGGGTTATTTTATGCCTAAAGGTTAGGGAATCACTAATTCTAACTTGTATGGCTGTTGTATTAGTAATGACTGGTAAAATTTGAATTGTTGTTGAGTTAATAATGATTGGCTAATCAGAGTTGATTTCACTATTATATACAATAGATATTCTTTTATAAAAGACATTAGGAATTTTTTCCCTGGCTGATTGATTCTAATGGCATATCAACCTATCTAGGATTATTTTTGCCTAGAAGTTAGATAAATGTATTCATTGTATGTTCATATTTACATTTTTTTGTGTAGTTGTCTGAGAGTTTTATTTTTGTTTTGCACCGGGTCCTATCAAATACAAATAGTTTTTAAACAGACTTATTTAACCCAGAGATAAGACCCTAACAGGCACTACTTATTTAAATCACAGTGGAATTGGGAGTAATGGCAATGAATAGGTACTCCACACTCCCTAGAAGTAGTCTCACTATTAGATACAGTTTAGAGTCACACCTAAGACATCAATTTTGTGTGTGTGTGGGGTGGTTCTTAAGTCTCTGCTGGAGGCACAGCATATTTAAGCACCACCAATAAAACACTTTACAATGTTCCAATGTCTAATATCTATATACATATTTTAATAGCTTAAATAACATTTTGGGGCATTTTTTCATTATCATCAAAATATTTTAACATGGATAAATTTCTGTACAATATAAATGATTATTAACAAGCATAAATTTTAAGGATAATCATATAAACAAATATAGAAAATTTTATAAGATTCACTTCTAATGTGGACATTCAAATACATAAGTATATGCTCTCCAACAATGGTTTTTAAGTTATAAAATTATATACATATAAACACAATCTTCAAATCAGTTTTTCTAAATGTAAGATTGTTTCATAATAGTCTTTAATTCAACAATATGCCCAAAGTTTCATTACTACATGTATCTTATAATAAATTGAATTTTCATAACAAAAGCTTTCAAGTAATTTTTTAAAATTTTGAAATATAGATTAATACAAATAATTAAAAAAATATATAAATGAAGTGCCCTTGGTCATTTAATAATTACAAAATTCAGTTTATATATATATAATTCTGATGAACTTACCAATATAATTTTAAAGTAGACTTTTGTTTTAATTCAACTTTATTTGGTTTCTTAGTTTGATGCTATATCAACCTTTGTGGGTTATTAAATGCCAAAGTCATCCTTATAGAAGAACAGTAGTGGTACTATTTAACCAATAGCAAAGGAAATAAGTGTTCATTCCTTTCCCAAGGGTATTAGTAAAAAAGTGAACATAATAGCACAACTGGAGTTCATATGTATTCATTCAACTTAGATACTTAATGTTAACAAGAAAAATTTTTCTTTTGCTGAAATCAGTTTTGCAAATAATCATTCATCTATGATATATAAGTCAAATACTGACTTACCTGAAGATTGTCAATGTGAAAGAGTCGTGAGTTGTTATTCTATTTTATAGCAAAAAACAGTAATATTGCTCTGCATAGTGAATAGAGCACTATAGAGATTTTACTGATTAAAAATATTTAATTAAATTTTAATTTATATATAACTTAGAATGTACCAAAGCTATAGATGATTCAAAAGTAACCTTACACTTCAGAACAAGAAATTTATTTTAATAAAGGGAAACAACTCCTATGGCTTTATTTGATTTCATGAAATGCAACCATTTAATATCAGTAACATTACAGAAATAATTTCTGTATAAAGCATATATATATATGAGAGAGAGAGGCTGTGATGGGCAAATTGTCGACATTTTAAATTACTAATTTTGCATATGCACTTGGTTTGTTTCAAGTTTTATCAACTGTGCAGCAAACTAGAGTCAGTTGGGTACTGTCTGTGAGAAAAGCAGCACCTTGACACAGTTCACTCCTCCAGAAATTTGGAAACAGCATGCTGTACTGCTTAACATTCACACACGGGAAATTTCAAATACAAAGATTTCTCAGTGTTTGAGTGTCAGTCTGAGGACAAAAAAGTTGGATAGGCCAATGGTAATTGCAAAGTTACGGCAGCTCAAAAGCCTCACTGTTAGGAACTCTTGAATTTGTTGGCGATATCCAGGTCATGATTGACAGCAATCCTAGCAAGTCAATCATGTTCATAGCAAATAACATGAGAGTTTCCAAGTTTCTAATCAGGCTGGTAAGGCATGAAGTCATTCAGTCTTTCTCAAACAAGATGAGAAAGGGCCAATTTTTATCACAGGCCATGAAGGACAAGGGGAAAGACTGCTGCAAAGCTTTTGTACAAATGCAAGCATCTTCTCCAACCAAACATGTTTGCTTTTTCTCAGATAAGAAAAATCTTAACCAGGGTCTGACAGTGAACTTACAGAACAACCATTAGCTTGCTCTGCCCCCACAAGATGTACCAAACACCCAGTTCACATCATGGTGTTTGTGGGGGTCACTAGTGATGGTGATGTTATGCCTCCATTCATCTTCCGACATGACCTCATGCTCAACATGGAGGTCTACATTAAGTGCCTGGAGAAGGTAGTGCTGACCTGGATTAAGAGGGTGGCTGCTGGAAGACCCTAAATCTAGCAATAGGACCCTGTACCATGCCACACAAGCAGGATAACAATCTTAGCGGTCAGAAAATTTGTGACTTCATTACACCTAACATTTGGCTGCCCAACTCCCCAGATTAAAATCACCATGATTATTATGTGTGGGATGCAGTTGAGTGAGAGAGACCCCCCACTTCGAAAAAAACAAACAAACTGTGCAACACCTAGATGAACTCTAGGCAAGGATAATGGCAGCATTTACCAATATAGATAACAAGACTGTCAAGCAAGGCTTGCAGAAGATTCCAAAGTCGTCTGGAGGCCATGGTTGAAGTTAATGGTATATAGTATATATCCACAATTAACAAAAAAAAAAAAAAGTCAATAAAAAGCTCAACACCAACTCCTGTCAGCATCACCACTTTCTTTATTGACTGCTGCACCTGAAACCTTTTCTTTACCAGAAAGCCAGTGGGTTTTCAACTCCATGGACTGTCTTTTTAACTCAGGCTTGTAGTGGCAAACTCAAATTTAGCCCATTTGTAAAGATTTTTTTTGTTTTACTGAAACACACATCACACATTCCATAAATTTTTCATAGTCTGCTCGTCTTAGCCAGTCAAAATTTAATAACTTACACAAGGGCATAATTTCTACTACTTTCTATCATCTTATCAAATGTAGTTTGCAGCAGTGTTCGTAGTAAGTGGAAATTAACACAGAGGTGAATATTGCGGTATACCAAGTTTGAAAGGCGTAGGAGAATTATGCCTGTCCAAGATGAAAATTATAAACCTTCATTGAATTATACAGTATATGTCATCACATAGATTGAACATTATACAGAATTTGGCCTCTATTAATTTTGCTCAGATTAATAGTGATGCCAGATTATAAGTTGCTGTAGGTACTATACAATTGTTGTGTGTATGGTGTTCCCAAAACATCAAAATTTGACTGGGTCAATTGGCATAATGGTTAGAGTGTTCACCAATGGTTAGAGAGACCTGGGGTTCAATTATAGGACAAGTCATAGCAATGACTCAAAAAAAAAAAAAAAAAAAAAAAAAAGGTACTGATGCCACCTTGCTTAACACTCAGTATTATAAGTTATGGATCAAGGGTAGGCGGAGCAATCTAGGGAAAGGAGTAATGCCCTCCCCTACACCTCAATGTAGTTGCTATTGAAAAGGGAGCCTTTGGGTCACTCTCAACTAGAGTCAGCCAACTTACTTAATTTTACTTATTGAAAGAAATAGTTTCAAAAGTTGAAAAAAAAAAAAAAAGCAAAAAAAAAAAAACAAACTAGGATACTGACACTCAAAATACAGTCACAAAGAATGTTCATTATTAATGCTTCAGTACCACAAAAAGTTCCAATGTCAGTCAGGATGCCAAATAATTTCCCTGCAGTACATTTCCACTCCAACCACTTAGCAGCTGCAATTTCATTTTTCAACTAACTTGACAGCCACTGCATAGGCAGAAGCAAAATAACAAGGTAAACCTTGATGCAAATTTTCTTCACTGTTGAGACCATTTAAAGCAATGACTACTACCATGAAGTCCAAATCTAACAGTTTGTAACTTTTTCTTATAGGGAGATGTCGAAGAAAAGGTATTTGTCTCTCTCCTTCCCTAATTTAGATCAAGGCTTTCCAAACATTTTACTTGATGTTTCCATTCACCCTCAGATAAGTTAATTGAATATTGCCAACATTCATTCTTAATCTTACTGGATACGATGATTGGAGGGGGGGGGAAATAAAAAATCGTTTTTAGTTCCAAGATTTGAATGCTGACAAAATACAGAAAAGTAATTATAAATTGACTTTTATAATAAGAGCCATACTAAAAGATACCTGGCAATACTGAAACTGACTTAAGTGAAGATCCTGATCTCTTCAGTCAGAGCAAGATTCTTCATAATTTGATTTTAATCTTATTCATTAAAAATCTTACCATGAAGAAAAATTAAATTTTCAAGCATTGCTTTATAATTTCTTACTATTTGACTTTTTTAAAAATCTATTATTTTTATTCTTATCAAATAATCTTTTGTTTTAAAAACATCTCATAGCTTATTATAAAAAGGGATGGGGAGATATATATATATATATATATATATATATATATATTATATTCGGGTAGCTATGTTTTATGAAAGTATCTTCGGTTAAAAATAAGACAAAAAAGAATTTACAACTCTTTGGAAAGTTTTTCTTGTTTATAAATAAGTATTGAATGAATGCAGAAACCATCTGAAAGATTCACATTTTCAAAAACTTGATTGT
Source organism: Sepioteuthis lessoniana (assembly GCA_963585895.1). NCBI lineage: Eukaryota > Metazoa > Mollusca > Cephalopoda > Myopsida > Loliginidae > Sepioteuthis > Sepioteuthis lessoniana. The sequence goes on from OY757908.1 coordinate 52,470,306, forward strand.
GTCTCGAGCCATTTTCAAAAATGGTAGGATTTGTTTTTATAAGCGTTAATTTTAATAATCTCAAGCCATTTAAAGACTGATGTGAAATGGGTTTTTATATTTTTGTTTTTAAATAAGTTGGTATTGTCATTGAAGCATTGGTTGAGATCATGCAACAATCATGATTCAAATAAAGATGGTGTTGGCCAGTGAGGTACCATTCTTTAAAGGGCTTGAAAGAAAAAAATAACATTGTTTAAATCCTATAAAAACAAAGGATAACATTCTTGAAAATGGCTGGAGACAGTTAAAAGTACTCAAAACTCTTAACCTTTTGGATAATTTCTATATTCATTCAACCCGTTTCCTTGCTTGTAAACAAGAAAAACATTTTCAAAAATTCATATTTTTCTTTGGCTGTTCTTTTGAACCAAACGTACATGCACAAATACTATGTTGAGTCAGGTTTTTTTTTTTTTTTTATTTTCACTGATTATTTTTGGCAGTTTGTATTTCAATGTTAAATTTAATAAAACTTGTCTAAGCTTCACTGAATTGTTAATTCTTTATATTCATATACAACAAAAACATTGTTTATTCTTTATTGTACATCTTTGATAATGAGTGGTGAAAAAATTTCAGTTAGAACCCATTTCTGCGCTCTGTGATAAAAAGGAGTGCAAGAGCAGTAACAAAAATTAATGATTGTGTGTGTGTATATATATATATATATATATATATATATTTGGGGTGAAGTCAAAAATTTCTTTCTTTGTCAGAAGATGCAGATCTAACATTTTTTTTAAAATACAGGGTCTGCTGAAATAAATATTACAAAAAATAGGAGTAATTTTCAAAGGTTTTTCTTGTATATATGAAAATGTACAAATATAAAAAACAAGGTTTTCATAAGATGATTTTATTTATACTTGAATTATTTACCAATGTCTAAATGTTGTTTTTTTCATATTAACCTTTCAACAGGGAGTTTAAATATATGTATTTTCTAAATTTTATTTAAATTAGAAATTTTTTTATCTGTAAAATGAAACAAACAAACAAAAAGAAAAAAAAGTAAAGTTTTAAAACATTCTATTTCCATTAGTGGCATTCTGTTCCAAAACTGTGTGATGTAATTAGTGTTCAAAATTTATTCTGAAAATATCATCTTTAAATAAAAAATAATGTGTGTGCGTGCATACAGCGTGGTATAAAAATAAGGCATCTCAAATGAAATGGAATCTTGCTCCTGTCACATTGTCTTACCTTTAAAATGATCATTAGGATCAGGGTTAGTCCTCATTAAGTCAAGAAGACGGCTTTCCAAACCTGAAAACCTCATGCTGTCATAATTATTGCCTCGATCCTGAGAAGAAAAAAAAAAGACTAATTTAAAATACAAAAGAAATTATGCTTGCCATCACACACCCGTATCCTTGGGAAATATTTCACTATCAGAGGACATAAACTGGTTTTCAAGTGCCAGTGTTTGTGGGGAAATTATAAAAATAGATAAAGAGAAATAGGACCTGATTAGGGTGCTAAATATATACTTTATGATGTAAAATAAAGTGAAGCCAGTAACTTTCAGGTAATAGTACATCATTGGTTGGTTGGTTGGTATTTTATGGCCTATCAACTCTTGTAGGTTATTCAATAGTTTGTAGGTAATTTAATCTTTAAATGAGCTGTTTTGAGCTCATTTGTTTGCATACATTTAAATGGTCTCAAGTATTGCTAATTAGTATGAGTAATTCTATTAAGTATTCCTATGTAATATAATTTACACAGCTGAATGATTTCAAATAACTAATGATAATACTTAGTAAATGATTTATTTGGCTCATAAATGGGCCCCTAACAGGTAGTACCAATCCAGGTCAGACTGAACCAGAGAGTAATGCCAATGAATAGGTACTCCACATTTCCCAAAACTCCAGTACTGGAGCTTCACCATCAGATGGTTTAAGGTTATATCTAGGACACTTGTTGAAGTGGGGAAGATGTCCTTAACAGATGAACAGTTGGCATGATCTACAGCCTCAACTGTCAGGACAGTACATCATAGGTACTAACATTACCTGTGAAAATTCCACACTCCATTATTGCAATTTAGGAATAGAACACTCAATTATCTCAATTAGGGATTTTTTTAAAATATTACATTTTAAAGAATGGATGATTTGTCTTAAATTTTAGATATACTTCATTGGTGAAAGGCTGCTTTTCCAAAGAATATTCTTAACTTAAAATATTCAAGTGTTTTTTTCTTATTACTACTATTTATATGATAATTTTGTATATGACTATAAGAAACTAAAATTGGCATATCTGTGAAATCCTTAGTAAACAATTATAGCTTCAAGAAACTCTTAATACAAATAATTTGCTCATGCTGTAAATTGCAGCAAACGTCAACTTTTTAAGCCTGATAGAAAAAAAAAAGATATCACTAAAAAACTAAGGGTCAACTTATACAGCAGGACAAAATCCAAAGCTGTACAATGGAGTGGCCAACCAATCAAACAGTACTTCTTACAACTGATATACACCACTAACCCTAAGCCCAGCAAACTGCCACCAACATTCCCAACAAACTTATCTTCCATAAACATATTCATCCAATTAATACAGCAATTAGTATAAAATAATAAAACTGTAATACAATTTAAGCATTGTATTAATGCTATATCACATGTCATTTCCAAAAGTTGATGCACTGACTATAAACATTAACTGGAACGTCACAGTAGTCTACTGTATGCTGGGTGGAGAAAGCCAACATACACACACAGACATGGTGAGCGAAGAAGTCAGGATGTTTGAGGAAGAGCAAAGAAAAGCCAGTGCTGTTACTCAGGCCAAACAATGTGCTTGGACAAAATGGAATGATATCGAACCAATTAAATTATCGTGGAAATCCTTAATTGCAATGGAACCACTGGCGATATCATTCCTTCTTTGCTCTACTTATGATCTCTTACCAAATGTGACCAACCTAAAATTATGGGGATATACCAATTCGGACTTGTGCTTGTCGTGTAAAAGTGATCAGGGTACTTTGCGCCACGTCTTATCTGCATGTCCACACTCACTTCAAATGTACACATGGCGACATAACAAGGTATTAGAAGTGATAATAGAATTGTTAAGAACACAATGTGAGACAGCAAATCAGCAATCAATAACAGCCAAGGACCCATAATTCAGTTTCTCAAGGAAGGTGAATGTCCTGTGAGGAAACAAAAAAATCCTAACATGAAGCTACTGAACGGAGCTAGTGACTGGAAAGTTTCAGCAGATCTCAAGACATCTCTACAATTTCCAGTTCACATTATTCAAACGGAAAAGTGGCCGGACATTGTAGCATGGTCCGATTCAAAGAAGAGTGTCCTCCTCATAGAATTGACTGTCCCTTGGGAAGAAAACCGGGAGGAAGCACACGAGCGGAAGAAAAACCGCTACGAGTCACTGCGTGCTGACTGCGTGGAAAAGGGTTGGATATGCCATGTGATTCCTATTGAGGTTGGTTGTCGTGGTTTTATAGGACACTCAGTCATTTTATTTCTTTCAAAAATAGGAATCACTGGCCACAGTTTGAAAGTTGCCTCGAATCGTCTTCAGAACACAGCGCGATATGCATCAAGTTGGATTTGGTCGAAAGCGAGAAAGTTTTCAGCATGAAGGTAATACACGAGGAATCACCTTTCCCGTGTTATTACGTAAGAAACGGTTACTGTAAACGCGTAATAACATCAACCGCCGAAAGTAAACGCGTTTTTTTAAATCACAAACTGCACTCAGAAAATGAAGATTAACGTCCAATGTAGTTTCTGCATTTAATGGATCTGGCATATATATATATATATATATATATATATGATTCTCTTAATACTCTGTCCGGTGGCAAAAGCTGCTTGGTAGTGCCGGGGGTGGCAGTACCGCCTTGAGCTACCGAAACTGTGTTATCACCCCTGGATGGCGGCTGATGAGGATATGGTATAGCACGTGCTTTCACACGTTGTATGATGAAAAAATATAAAAATATACACACACACACACACACAGCAAGTAGAGATCTAACCCAGAATTTTGAGCAAAAGTCTTGTGGTTGACTTACATGCCGTAATTAGCAGTAGTTATAAGGTTTCAAGTATTCCGACCTAATACAAATAATTTTCACAGGTCTATTTGACCCATAGATGGGACCCTAGCATGTACTACCACTTCAGATCAGAGTAGACCAACAAAGGTAATACCACATTCCTCAGTTTCAGAACTGGAACCTCACCACTTGCCATTACTTTCTGGAAAATCTCCAATTACTCCTCTGGAGGTAATTAAGGTCACTTTGGGAATTGCTAGTATAAATAACTGGTTTCTAACCTGATTATTGACATTGAACCGGGACATTGGCCCAGCGGTTAGGGTGTTCGCCAATGGCCCGGGAGACCTGGGTTCAATCCCAGGTCGAGTCATACCAAAGACTTTAAAAATGGAACTTGATACCACCTTGCTTAACACTCAGCATTATAAGGTACGGTTCAAGGGTAAAGTGGAGCAATCCTGGGAATGGAGTAGCGCCCTCCCCTACACCTTGGTGTAGTAGCTATCGAAAAGGGAGCCTTCGGGTCACCCTCGACTATGGTCGCTAACTTTACTTTACTTTACTATTGACATTGAAGATCAGTAGAAATTCATGACAATATTTAACTTTTATTTTAAAATTTACTAAGACATGTGTCCTGAAAACTAATGACAAATGATCTTGAATATCATTAAAAACTTGCCTGTCTATGCTAATGTCACTGGTTCTTGGTTTAAAAAAAAAAAGTGACTCACTTGCATTTCCCTCTTCACCAACAAGAAGTAACAGATCTGAGGAGAATAGCTAATTAGAGTGTACATAGAGATGCATCAAAATGCATGAAAGCATAAAACAGTAAATTTGCAAATGCACATAAGAGAAAAGAATAAAAAGTTAATTACATCGATCATTACTGCAATTGTCTGGCTCATATTTTTGGCCTTGTATCAGACAATGCTGACTGAGTAAACAACTGTACAGTATGAAATGTAAATGGCTTCATTCAGGACATGAAGTCAAGTAGCCAAGTCCACTTTCTACAACAATAACCATTACACCATGAGGGCCCCTAAATACCAAGGAGGGAAAAAAATGGAATAAAAGTGGTCTGAATCAATTCAAATTTTGTTTTCTCTACTTACCACAGGTAAATATTCCATGCGTCCCGATTCAGTCCACAGCACCACATTATCTGACATCATTTCTCTCGGAATGTTCTAAAGAAAATTTTTACAAAATAAATCAATATTTCAATAAAATCAAGTAGCAAAGGCCAATTAAGACTTACACACGTTCCTTTTCAATTACTCTTAATAATTAACAAACCCAATAAGAGCATTATTTACATGGGGTGAACAAAACATGATAAATTTCCCAAAAGAAGTTCAGGAATAACCTCTCTCTCTCTCATATATATATATATATATATATATATATATATATATATATATATGAGAGAGAGGTTATTCCTGAACTTTTATATATATATATATATATATATACACACACACACACAAACAAGGTCTGTTTGGAAAATATCAATGCACATTTGTGTCATTAAAACAAATTCAAAATGAATACATGAACATACTTTCCTCTCCTATTCCATAATACAAGTCATGAAAACTTATTTTTTAACTTATCTGAAACATTTGAAGTAAATTAAAATCCCAATTTTTAAATCTTATTATAGAGGTCTTGTGTCTGCCTGTCTGTAACCAATACTAAGTCACTGCCAACATCACAATTTCCTTAGCTATTTACATTATATTAGTTTTTAATGTATTAATAATGTCTATTAAAGTCCAAGTCAGATTTGCCCCCAAATAGCCGATGTTATTAATTTGTTTAAAATCCTGCAATGTGTATTACATATAACTAAGAAATAAAGGTTTACATAGTATATGGTGGGGATAATTTGCATACTAGTTATAACACAACCAAATTTAATAAGTGATTAATAGGTATCATTGATTTCTAATATAATTGTTTTATTTTTAAACATTAAAGCAATCTTATGTATAATTTTGTTTAGAAAATAAAAAGTATTTTTTCATATGTATTCTTTAGTTTTTCTAATTTAACAGATTTCATTACATTAAAACTTAAATGCTTGCATCCAGAGTGTGCATATTTTTGCTAGCAGAATCTAATTCTCAAGCTGACATTGAAAGAAATGAATAAGCAATTTTTTTCACCATCTATTTGAACATCTGTCTCAATCAAGTATAATTTCTGCTATGTAGTTATTTACTTTAATTTGAATCAACATAGTAGCTCAGTTTAAATGTTCATGTGTCACTGTTAGATACTTTAAGTTTTCATACATAATGAATATCTGTCTTACACTACAATTAATCTATATTTTCTTCATGAGAGTTGTATAGAAAATGATTTCAAATTAAAAAAGGCAAGAAGGAGATGATATCTCACAGAAATTACTACTGACACCAACTATGCAGATGATCTAACACTTCTTGCAGAGACTCTGCTGTATAGCATGGAGCAGGCAGCAAGAGGCACTGGTCTCTAGGTGAAGTCAGATAAAACTGAACAAATATGGTTTAATAAATATGGTGCCATCTCATTAAATAAAAAGCTTCTAAAATTAGTGCACTAGTTCATATACCTCACCAGCAAAATTTCATCAACTGAAACCAATGTTAACATATGCATGTAAAGCATGGAATGCAATTGTCAGATTATCAACTATATGGAAATCTGATCTCTGATAAAATAAAATAGGAATTCTTCCAGACTGTAGCCATGTCAGTACAACTAATTGGTCACACTACTTGGACTAAGAAAACTGCTGGAGAAAAAATATGTAAGAACAACACAAGGATGCAGTGTTCAGTTTGGAACAAATCCTGGAAGCAACGCCCTACTAAAAAAGCAGCTATACAGCCACTTATTTCCTATCTCACAAACCATCTAAGTAAGACAAGCAAGATATGCTGTGTACAGTAAGGACAAACTCATAAGCAACGTTCTCTAATGGACCTCTACAAATTAACACATCAGTTGTGGCTGACAGCAAAAAACTTACATTCATCAGCTCTGTGTGGACACAGGATACCACCTAAAAGACTTACTAAGAGCGATAACTGATGAGGATGGATGGCAAGAGATATTCAAGGAGATCTGTGCTGTCAGCACACTTTGATGAGGATATGCACATGCTGGTGCAAAAACAACAGCTGTAGCCAACAAAGTTTTCATCAGATGATAACTCTGAGACCAATCCTGGTTTCAATGCCAAAACATCATTACCACTAACACATAGTACATCAGCAGTATGTTACAATACCACCAAACTTAGTTTTCCATCACATGATTGGTTTGGTATTAAGGTATTGTGACCATTGTGGTTATTTAATGCCAAATTCTCTTTATACAAATGTATTAAATAAATATGGGTTGTAAATACATTTTGTTATTAACATTTTTAAATGAGCCTGAGCTCTTCCTGGCACACAAATTGTTCCAGGTATTGCTATGTATAACTAATAATTCAATTAAACATCAGTCATTTGTTTACACACAGCTTAAATGTCAAACAGTTATATTTGACCCATAGATAGGACCCTATCAGGCGCTACCTCTCCAAGCAAGAGTGGACCTGGAGTGATGGCAGTGAAGAGGTACTACGAATTCCCCAAAGCTCCAGCATTACTAGATCCTCAGATTGTTAAGTGTTATATCCAGGACACTCATTGGGAGGGTTTTACCCCTCTGCAGAGAGACTGAATGTCTCATGAAGATGCAGTCTCTTTGTACATTCCTTGTATTCACAAATTTTCATAAACAAAGCAATAATTTAATGATGTAAGATTTGAAGGGTTTTTTGTTTAATGTCATATCAACCTTCATGCTAAAGCCATCGAGTAGAATAGTAGTGGTATTATTTAACCCATAGCTGGAGGAATAAGAGAGTTCGTACCGTAAGATTTGAATTAACTAACACTGAACATCAACAAGACAAATTTTATGAAATTTACATACAAAGACATCGTAAAAGATCTCAAATGATGAATCATTAATTCAGTGATGTTAATTTGAATTGTATGACAAGATGATAATGTCATTGGAAAGTCAAGATAATGTTCTCCATAGTTCAAGATCACATGATTGATTTTATAAAATGACTGAGTTAAAATTAAGAAGTTACTTACTAGTTACACAAGCAATTAAGATCTTACTCTCTAGATACCAGTTGCATATGCATTCCAAAGAAGCAAAGTATACATTGCTTATCTTTTTAAATTATTCTCTGAAATTTTTTAAAAGTTTTTATTAAGTTTAACATTATTTCTCATTTGTATTATACAGCACTTCAAAGAGTCTTGCTGTATATCTATTGTCATGAGAAACTTGTAAGCAGATAATTGCCATTAAAAATCTGTACCGGTTATACAAAATTCAATTTGCAGTAATCTCTTTCCACAATAAAAGAATATGACACTTTCCATCAAAATAGGGACTGAATTAGGGTAAAGATTACAGTCAGAAACATCCAGATCATCAAAATCAACAGTGACTTCTACTTGTGTGGAAACCTACCCAGAGTCAGGAGAGGCAAATAAAGAGTTACTGACTGTTTTAACATTTTTGCATGCAGTAAATATGCTGTTTTGTTTTGTTTTTTTTAAAATTCTGTTTCAGTAATATTCATTGCTTATTACCATCCTTCTTGAAAGATTTGCATAGATTTTCTAATGCAAATAAAAATTATCATAATTCAATGGCATAAATTTTTTTTAATTTGGTTTGGTTTGGTGGCACATCAACCATTGTAGGTTATCAATGCCAATACATATAAACAGTTCTATTTCAAAAAATTCTGTTTAGCATAAGTATACAGTTTAGTTCTATTTGACCCATAAATAGGACCCTATCAGAAGCTACTACACCAGGCCAGAGTGGACAAGGGGTACTCCACATTCCCCAAAGATCCAGCATTACTGGAACCTCACCATCAGCTTAAGTGTCATATCCAAGACACGTATTGGGAGGGTGTTATTCCTCTGCAGAGATGTAGTCAGTGTATTCTACCACTACAGCCAACTGGGAAATTTTTTGAATTCATTAAATTTTGCTTTGAAATTTACACTTTATAGTTTATTGTATATACAAGCACTTAAAAAAAAAATTCAATTAAATATTTCAGAAATAATGTGATGCATTTAATTCCATATCTAATTAATCTTATTTATTTTATGCAGTAGTTGATTGGTTTATATGTTATATCAACCCTTGTAGGTTATTTAATGCCAAATCCTGTTTATACATATAAAATTTGTAAATGTATAGTTTGTAGATGACATTTTTAAATGAACCAGAACTCATTTGTTTGCACATAGTTAAATTATTTCAAGTATTGCTATGTAACACTAATTAACATCAGTCATTTTTTAGGTAATTTTATTTTCTAAAAAGTTAGCGCTAATTTGTTGGCACACAGTTAAATGGTTTCAGGTTTTACCATCTAACACCAATAATTCTAGTCAACATTATTCATTTATTTGTACACAGTCAAATGGTTCCAAGTATCAGTATGTAATACCAATAATTAAATTTTTGCACACAGTTAAACGGTTTCAAGCATTCCAATCAAACAAATGATTCCTTAGTATTAATTAAATGGTTTCAAGTATTGCTATCTAACACTAACAATTCAGTTTAACATCAGTCATTTGTTTGCATAGAATTAAATGGTCAAACAGTTCTATCTGACCCATAGATGGGATCCTGACAGATACCACTCTGGGTCAGAGTAGACCTGGGAGTAATGGCAATAAAGAGGTACTCCAGAGTTCCAGGACAGGAGCCTCCTCATCAGATGGTTTAGTGTCATATCCAGGACACTTGTTGGAAGAGTATTAGCCCTCTGCAAAGATCCAGTCAGTGTATTCAACAGACCCAGCCGACTGGGATTCTATACAGTAGTACTGATATATGATTTTTTTTTTTTTTTTTAACTAGTCAATTGAATTTCTTCATATTCTTGATGTTAAAATGAATCATCTGAAACATTACCATCAAGAATATGAAGGAGTTCAAATAATTTAACAATATCTCGGATGTTAAAAACTGTTAGGATAATATAATATCATTTTATCAAAGAAATCAGACTGATGCAGCACAGGTAGTCACAGTTGCAGCAGCTGCAACAGAAAGTTTGGTCGGGGTTTAATAGCCCAGTGTTGCCTTTATACCTTGAACAGACCTTCAGCTGTGGCCACTGCAATCATACCTGCCTGTCTCACATTGGCCTTATCAGTCATGAACATGCCGGCAGTCAGCATTGACTGGTTGTTCTTGATTTTCATTTTACAAAGCCAAGCCATGGTGAATATAATATAAATTATAATAATATCTAGTTTATAGCTGTAACTTGTATATATGTTAATAAAAAGATCTAGAATGTTAACTTCTTGAACACTTAACTCTTCTAAAAGTGTGACACTATTATTAACTTCTGACAAGTCATTGTCATCAGCATTATTCTTACTTAACACATTTCCTCTGATAATATATATAATCCATCAAAATGTTCTCTTCCAAGAAGAATCTGAACAAATAGATGAGAGCAGATTTCATTTTTTGACAATTACTTTGTTTTTCAAATAGTATACACTTTAATATAGATAGCGACTTATAACAGTATACTGAATACTTTTCAATGTATTGATAGGTTCTCTTTATTCCAGAAATAAAAATGGGGAACTTAAAAAGCAATTATGAGCATTTGATGAGACATGCATTGTCTCTCTGAAAGAACAGACAGTTCATTAATACAAGTGTATAAGTGTGTGTAATGAACCACTAAGAAGTAGGTGAGAGAAAATTATTGAGAAAAAAAGGTATATGCATTACATATATAAGTTAAGATAATGTAGACATAGTCAGTGGTATTTGGTGACTACCAGTTTCTCATCTATGTGATCATTGGTTCGACTGTCTACGCTATAGATGCTCTTTCACTGATATTCAGGACTCTTTATAAACATAGCAAACTGTTATAGACAGGTTTTAATAAACACATAGAAACTGATCTCTCTGATAAAAGAAAACTAATGTATGGTAGCATCATTTGAACTCTAACAAAAAGCCTTGGAGGAAAAAAAATACAAAGTCTTCCAAACTGTTGTTGTGTCAGTACTTTTGTACAGTTGCACCACTTGGGCTCTAACAAAATACTTGGAGAAAGCTACACAGGAACTATACAAGAATACTATGTACTGTTTTGAAAGAAGCACCCTACAAAACAGTGGCTGTTCAGCCACTGCCTCCCCCCCTCCAATCTTACAAAACATCAAAGAAAGATGAACAAAACATGCTGGAAAAGTGTAAGCAATAAGCAATGTTCTCCTAGACTTACATCAGCTCTGTACAGACACTGGATCCAGTCAAGAGGACCAACCAAGAGCAATGGGTGAGAGGAATGGGTGGCAAGAGAGAGAGTCAAGGGAATCTATGCTATCAGTATGACTTGAAGATATATCACGTATTCAAAAGTCTTAGTATTTGCTGTTTTAACATTTATTTTTATTTATAGCTACAGATTTTTCACATGATCAATACTGAAATGGAAAGTGCCATCTACCTTCCAGAATTTGGGCAATCATGGCTCTTCAGTTTCCTTTATCAGTAAACTGTTTCTTTCTCCATGATTTAAATTCAGTTATCTTTCTTCAAGACTGCTCGTTCATCACCATGACTAGAAAACCCAATCTTCTTTGCTATTTTACCCATAGTTGTAAGAAGTGGATTCATGCCTTTTTTCAAGAGCATTAATGTAAAGTGAACACAAATGAACCCAATTAAAACTAACATTGATAATTTTGCTTTTCACATCAATAACAATTACATCACCCCACACATGACCAGTCTTAATTCAAAAATAAAGATTTATACACAAACCTGATATGCAAGCACAACATCTCTTTGGTCGTCAACACTTGTAATCTCAACAGAAGTTTTGGCCCCAACAGCAGCTTGGTGTGGCATCTGACCAGGAAACGAAGTGCTCCGATGGAATTTCGAGGCTGAAATCAAGGAGGTTTGGCCCAGTTGAGCATGAGTTTGATTTGAATGCAAGGGACCCTGATGTGGAAGTGGAGCTCCCTGGGGAAGATGGCGGCCCTGAGGCCCCACAGGCTGGCCGCCACCTTGCTGTTGTGGGGCCTGTGGAGGAAAGATTGGTTTTTTGATGGGTGCCACCGGGTTGATACTAGGCATTGACCGCCTCTGCTGCTGCTGCTGTTGTGAGGTGGTTGGGGGTGGTGGCTGCTGCTGTTGCTGCTGAGGGGGGATACTACCCCAGGGGGACGGGGGTTGCTGTTGCTGATGATGGTGGGATTGGGGCATTGCTACATTGGGGCTCACTACAGGGCCTTGCCCTTGATTTCCCCCAGCTCCTTGGCCACCACCCCCGGCACTGCCTCCACCTCCGCCCTGTTGAGCCGCAGCCGTGGTCCACAGTGACGGCTGGGGGGCTGAACTCCAGGCTGGGTATGTCTTAGAGTTGTTCAATAACAGACTGGCGTGTTGTCTTTGCTGCTGCTGCTGTTGTTGCTGCTGCTGTTGCTGTTGTTGTTGAAAATTGTGATGGGCTGTGATTGCACGACGTTGGGGTGCTGTTGCTTGCTGCTGGGCAGCCATGTGCCCCAGCCCTCCTAAATGGGGTGCAGTTGTGATTCCTGTTCCAAACAAGGTGTTAGGATTGGGCGGGAACTGCTGGAAAGTAACCGTGCCATTCAACGATTGAAACCCTTGTAGGAACGTGTCTTCAGGTGACGCTGTCGACCAGAAGCTTGGGACGACTGAGGCTGCTGAAGACGATGATGCAGATGATGATGATGAAGATGAAGATGATGAAGAACAGCAAGATGTTGATGGTGCAGCTGCAGCAGCTGCAAGAGAAGTTACTCCTACGGCTGGGCTTGGTGCAGCAGGGTCAGCTGTCAGACCCAAGTGCAGAGGAGAAGAAACAACAACACCTCCAAGAAGTTGATCTGCACCTGATGTTGGCTGAGGCTGTGGAGGTTGAGGTTGTTGTGGCTGTTGTGGCTGTGGGGAGACCGGGGCTGATCCCTGTGGGGGACTGATTCCTTGCTGTGGTTGTTGCTGTTGTTGTTGTTGCATCTGAATTTGAGATTTCTTTTTACTGCTTCCACTAGTACTGTTGTTGTTGTTGTTGCTGCTTCCACTGCCAACTCCACCTCCACTGCTGTGAAGATGATTGTTAGAAGCAGAATTATTTCCAGCTGCTGCAACTGATGTAGCCTGAGTGCTTGTCCCACTGCTACCACTGCCGTTTCCAGCACCGCTACTGTTGCTATTGTTGTTATTATTAACCCCACTGCCTGCTTTTCCACTGCCACCACCGCTGCTGCTGCCGCCAGCAGGGGTACCGTTGTCTCCTACTACTACGACCCCACCTACTCCGTCCATTCCTATGCCAAAATTTTGTAAGCTGTCAAGTATCTCACTTTCAAGCTGATGAAGATTGTTGCCAGTAATGGGAGAAGTATTGTTGTCGTTGACGACCAAACTAAGACGTGTTTCACTAACTGGGCCAGGTAAACTCTCAGAGCGGCAGAGACCGTTGCTACCGTTGATAATTTCGTCCCCACCCTCTGACCGTGACAGAGTTGTGCAGTTATTGTTGATTTTTTGTGTTATATCCCCACTGAAGATATCTTCTACCACACTGTCCCCTCTGACTGTAGACTGCTTGGTGACAGGGCAGCATCCTGGCTGTTGAGGGTGACTGTCGATGCTGCTGTGGGGAGGACTACTGCTAACAAAATCTGAGAGCCAGGGCACCTGATGGTTGAAAAGATGGACACTTGGGAAGAGAACTGATGATTGTTGTACATAGAAGAGTTCTGGGAAGAGAGATTCTTCCAAAAGACCTCCATTTTGCATTTTATGATCAACTTTTTCTGGGAATGGTGACAATTCTAAGGAGGAAGAGGACTGGGTTTTGGAGAAAGAGAGAAAGTTTTTTGATAGAGATGAGGATTGCAAATCAAATGTTTAAAATAAAATCTGATAATACTTTGGCGATCCTCTACACAATTTCAAGAATCACTTAAAAAATACTGGGCTCTATATTAACACCCAAGATATTCATTTCTCTTGATAATGTTATACTTATTTCTAAATAGTTTTTTTTTTTGGCTTATTTTTGTGAGCAAACAAAATTCAAAGTAAACTGTACACAAACTGTGAATTATGGCTCTATTAAGAAAATAAAATTATTTGAAATTAAAATAATGAAAATAATGTTTCTTTTGCTTTCTTTTTCTGTGAGATTAAAAATAATTTACATCTTTTCCTTCTTTATCTAAAAATATTTTATATAAATAAGAAAAAAAATGAATTATGTTAATGGCCGAGCCATCAGCATGCCCCCTGGTGGCCGTTGGAAAAAGAAGAAGGGGTGTATCAACTTGAATGGAGGGTAGGAGCTCTTTTTTGGTGTTTTTGGTTTAATGTACAGCTGTGCTGTCACCCTCACAGTTATGGGAGGGGCAGCACTTCTTATTCTTCCTGGATAGCCAGGGAATTTCTTTAACTGTTCAGAAATTCTGTTGAGATCTGAAATGAAACAAACGAAAAATATGAGAAAGATTCTAAAAAATGAAGAAATAAAAAATAAAAAAATAAGTGTGCAAATACAGAGATTTTAAGTAGTTATTCACATTTCTCATTCACAAAAAGAAGATTATAACAACAACAAAATGAATATGAGATGGTAGCAAACCCATAAAAATTCTATGAATCCTCCTAATTTAGGAATCTGATACCAATTCATATGAAATGGTACTTCTTCACAGCCAACATCAAAAGGCAAAAAAGAAAATTTTGAAAGTTGAGAGTAGGGTCAAGCAGATGGGCCTCATGGGCTGCTGGTTGAATACTCTTGAAAGTTATGACTAGTTTGATCTTCTATCCAGACCACAAAAACTTTGTACCAGCAATAGGAAAGTTTTGCTTTATTATTCAAGAAAATTAAAATTGCTACGAAAAGAATATATATATATATATATATATATATATATATATATATATATTACACACACACAAAAGTCATTCAATAAATAAGGTGAATTTTACTTGAAGAGTTGGCATTTAGAAGAAATGTTTACAATTGCACCTTTCTCAAAATCATTAGTAATGGCTTCTTTCAAGAAATCTGTCAGTATCACCTTATTTACTGACCACTGTATCTGGAACTTTTTCTTTACCAGAATTAGTGTGTTTCTAGTTCATGGACTGTCTTTTCAAATCAGTATCATAGAGGCAAACCCATGTTTAGCCTTTTTGTAAAACTTTTTTTTTTTTTTTAAACTATAAACACGCTTCTCCATACACATTGCACAATCTTCTGTAAATTTCACATGGTTTGCACTTCTCAGCCAGGAAAAATTTAATAAAAGAGCTCTGTTCAAGCTTGTAGCACTTTGCTTAATTTGGTGCCGTTCTTAATAGACTAAAAAATATTTTTGTGAAATTAAGATAATCTTTGGTATAAACCAATTCCAAACAATACAGAGTTTACATGAAAGAAAATTATTTTACTATTATTAAAAGAATTCCTTTTATTTATTGAATGTCCTTAGTTTATATATCTCACACACAATATGGCAACAGAATTGTACACCTGAATGAATTAACCAAAACATAGCAATAATAATCTAAACACCACAAAGAAATTCATTGTCTGAACAAATACAATGTTAAAAACTTTTTTCAAAATTATAAAGTAACATAAGATGAGTTTGGGTTTGGTTGGGTTTTATGACATATCAACCATAGTGGGTTATTTAGTGTCAAATCCTCTTTGTATATATACATATTGAATATATGATTTGTAAACACATTTTGTATATGACATTTTTAAATGAGCCAGAGCTCTTCTTTTGGCACACAGTTAAATGATTTCAAGTATTACTATCTAGCTCAAATAATTCTATTTATCATCAATCATTTGTTTGTGCACATTTAGATATACATATATGATTGGTGAGTGAATAGTTTGTAGGTAATTTCATTTTTAAATCAGAACTAATTTGCTGGCACACAAGTATTGCTATTGTTTCCACACAGATCATTTCAATTATTGCCATCCAACACTTATAATTCTATTCAACACCAATCATTTGTTTGCACACAGTGAAGTGGTTATAAGTATTGCTATGTATCATTAACAATTCATTTAAACATCAGTCATTTGTTGACACATAGTTAAGTGATCAAACAGTTCTATTTCTAACAATTCAAATCAACATAAGTCATTTGTTTGCAGTCAGTTTAAATGCCAAACAGCTCTATTTGACCCATAGATAGGACTATCAGGTGCTACCACTGCAGGTCAATAGACCAGGGAGCAATGGCAATGAAGGAGTAGTCCACATTCCTCAAAGCTCCAGGACTGGAGCCTTACAATCAGATGGTTTCCGGTTATATCAAGGACACTCATTGAGGGAGTCTTACTCTTCTTCAAAGATGCATTCAGTGTATTCAACAGCCTCAGCCACCTGGGCTCAATAAGATAAGGTAATGATGTTAATAATAAAAATATCTAGGAATTGCTATATTATCCACTACACTACAACTGTGTGCTCATAGTATTCCAGCCATCTCACACTCTAAAAAGATATAATAGAAATGATTTGTTCAAAGCCACTTAGTGGGTGGATAAGAGTGCTGTGCCTTGCCTTGTGTTTCTTCTAGTTTGTCAATAAATTTAAATAAAAGTACTATAAAGACAAATCTAAATTCTTATGATGAATAATAAAATCCTCAACAACCAAATAGAGAAATAATCAGCGGACAAACACATGAAAGTAAAGAGTAGCATCCAAAGATATATTCATCTCTCCATCAATCTCTTTAACTGATATAAAAATCTCACTATGCTGGTCTTGTTTTTCTTCAGAGACTGTATAGAAATACATAGCATACAAGGGGATTTTTTAATATAGTATCAAGTCTTTTCATCAAATATCCTTGATGCTGTTTACAATGCTATATGAAGTATTGTTTCTTGAATACAGTATCAAGTCTATTCATCAAATATTTTTTTAGGTATAATCCAAGTCATGATAAGGTTAGGCCTAGAAACAAGGTAAACTTGGACATTTCAAAAACATTGTGTAATGAATGACCCTTTGTTTTTCTTGGTGGAAAATTTATCTTAAAAAAGTTAATAACACAAGTATATATATATAGAAATGCATAGCTTCACAAACAAAAAGAGAAGGGACTTCTCTTCAATACTTAATGCATAAAATTTAGTGAGAAGATGAGATTGCATAAATAGTAAATATCAAATTTATTAAAAAAACATTAATAAATTGTATGATCGTTCAAAAAGTTCTAACCCTCACCCAGAAAGAAGAGCATAGCTGAATATTTTTGCTTTGGCAACACACTAACACAACTAGGAAAATCTAAATTAGTTTTTCTAGTTTTAAAAGTGGTAGTGTGTAGCCATAATAAAAATGTTAAGCTATGATTCTTCTTTTAAGGTGAGACTTAGAACTCTTTGAACAATTCCCCATATTATATATATATATATATATATATATATATATATATATATATATATATATGACTGACACTTCTTTACAGAAGAAGGCCATCTCAATCTCACAAAAGAGTACCCTTGGGAGCATATGTTATTTCTTAGGTAAAATTCAACCTTGTAAGCCCTGTCACATATAACAAAAATAAAATAAAGGAAAAAAAAAAAAAAAAAAAAAAAAAAAAAAAAAAAAAAAGGAGGAGAAGTCTTCAGCAGAGACATTAACACAATGCACTTTCATAAAGCTTCTCAGACCTGCTGTAGAACCAGATACTTAGTCACAGAAATGACAGAAATTACCTATGTCATAGTTGTCATCAATTATTTTCTATATATCATGAAGTGGAAGTGGTAATTACAGTTCTGTTGAGTAGTTATGAAGTAATAAATTTCATTTATTTTTAGATAAAACATTATCAGCTTCTGAAAATCCTTCATCTTAATTCTAATTGCTCTTCACTGCAATTATTCAGACTATCAATCTACAGCCAACAACAAACTGTGCAAATTGGACATTAAAAAAAAAATCATATTACTACTACGACAGAGTATATGTATGTATTTATCCAACCCCTCCACCACAAGCAGGATACGACACAAGGTCAGTTTTTAAATGGAGTTTAACAGGTTTGAATTCAGAGCTTTCTTTCTCCTACACCAGTTGCCAAACTAAGGTTAAAGAGCCCAGTCTGTCCTACGATTCACCCATAGCTGGAGTGAGAACAGTTGGATGCATACCTTTCCTAATGGTATTAGCACTATGTGAAATGCCAACTATCTTGTCTAGAATTTGAACTCTGGTCAGCGTGTCCATCTGCTATGATACTGTTACACCATGATCTTTCATCTAAATAGTTCTATCAGCTCAAATCAGTAGAAAAGCTAATATAGATGATTAGGTTTCCTGAAACAAAATAGGTAAGTATTCAAATCTTTTTCTGATGCTTTATTTTTTTTTTTTTTTTTTTAAATATAAAGTCAGAACCAAAGAGCATCTGAATAGTTGCAGTATGAATAAAATATGAGTCATTGGAATATATATATTTGTTTTTTTTTTTTAAGATGAATTGTTATAAACCAATGGACTTTAGTTGATTCAAACTAATTTCTTCATCTTTGTTTTTCATTTATTTTTCAACAGTTCAACTGCTGTACACTTTGGCTTCTTCAGGTAATGTTTAAAAAAAAAAAAAAAAAAAAAAAAAGGTTGTGGGAATTAGTTAGAATTAACAAATCTATAATGATCAATAATATATACCTTGTTAGCAATGTCTCATCTAATGGAAGCAATGTCAACATACATAGGTAAAGCATGGACTGCCATTGACAGGATAACAACTTCATGGAAATCTGATCTCTAATAATATAAGATTTCATTATAGCTGTAACCATGTCAGTACTACAGTATGGTAGGAATGCTTGAAGAAAAAGCTAGATAAGAACTACACAAGGATGCTGTATACGGTTTTGAACAAATGCTAGAAGCAGTACCCTACAAAACAGCAACTGTACAGCCACTAACCTCCTATCTCACAAACCATCCAATCAAAAGGAGCAAGACATGCTGGTTAGTGCCAGAGATGTAGAGACAAACAATAGATATTCTTCTATGAACTCCTACACATGAACACACCAGTGTAGGCTAACCAGCAAAAAACTTTCATTCTTCAGCTTTGAGTGGACACTATGAAGGTTGTTCAAAAAGTTCTAAGCCTCACCAAGAAAGAAGAACCATAGCAGAAAATTTTTGCAGTGGCTACACACTATTACTTATAAAACAAAGAAAACTAATTCAGATTTTTCTAATTTTATAAGTAGTAGTAGTGTGTTGCCACAATAAAAATCTTCAGCTAAGCTCTTCTGTTTAGGTGAAGCTTAGAACTTTTTGAACGACCCTTGATACCATCTAAAGGACTTGCCAAGAAAAAAGATAGATGGCGAGGGTTTGGTTTGGTGGCACATCAACCATTGTAGATTAATTAAGATTATTAAATCCATTTTTATACATATAAACAGTTCTATTTCAAAGAATTCAGTTTAGTATAACTACAGTTTCAATGTCAAAAACTGTTCTATTTCAAGCAATTCAGTTTAGCATAAGTACGCAGTTAAGTTCTATTTGACCCTTATCACATGCTACCGTTATGGGCCAGAGTGGACTTGCGAGCGATGGCAATGAAGCCATACTCCACATTCCTTAAAGCTCCAGCATTACTGGAACCACACCATCAGATTGTTTAGTGTCATATCTAGGACACTTGTTGGGGTTGGGAGGTCTTACCCCTCTGCAGAGAAGTAGTCAGTGTATTCTACAACCCCAGCCGACTGGGCAAGGATGGTAAAGGAGAGTCAAGTGAATCCATGTTGTTAGCATGCTTGGTACAGCCATTTCCCATAACACAAACTATCCAAGCAAGACATGCTAGAGAAGTAAGAATGAACACATGTGTACATACTACCAGTGTTGACCAGCCAGCAAAAACTTACATTCCTCAGCTCTGTACAGACACTAGCTGCCATCTTACCAAGAGCAATAATCAATCGGGGCAGCTGGTGAGAGAGAGAATCAAGGGAATCCATGCTGTCAGCACACTTTGATGACGTTATATATCTTATTCATATCACTTATACTCAGTAAAAAAATTTTTTAAATCAGCTTCAAAAATTTTCTTAATCAACATTTACTTTCTGGAATTACTGTCCACATAGAATTTCAATATTTTGTTCTTTTTTCCATCATCCACAGCTGATAAATCAATAGCTCATAATTTATACATAAAGAGACTTGTCTAACCCTCTCTCCCAACTCTCACAAGTTTAATCTACTGAATTGACAGTACCAGTGAAATTTTCATCTCTTAGAAGCTGTTGCAGGTATTAAATAAATTTGAAATAAGCTCCAAATAGTAATAATAATCAACTCTCTCTCTATATATATATATATAAACTTTTTTCCCCCAGTCCATATATTGTCATGTTAAAGCAAACATATATAAAATTAACAAGTGAATTTTGGCTTGATATAAACACCTGACCTGGAATTAAGTAGGCAATGACATCAACAATGTCAATATCCTACTACTTGACCACACATAAAAATGGGAATGCTAAGCAGATTGAACAGATCCTAGGGAGACAGCCAGGTAGTGACACTTAGATACTAATCAAAGCATACATACTCCATGATCCAAGGAAGAAGTGTCAATCTATATATAAATAATCATTTTTGACAGATTGTATACGAATTACCCTTATCATCATCAAGATGTGCCAAAAGCATGGATTCCCTTAAGTCACTCATGATCACAAGTCTTGGTAAGTCCTCTAGACAGCATCTATAAGGGTCGTTCAAAAAGCCTCACCCAGAAAGTAGAGCACAGCTGACCATTTTTATAGTGGCAACACACTACCACTCATGTAAGTTTTTGCAGGTCAGCCTACACTTGTATGTCCATGTAAGATTTTGCTAAACTAAGACATTTTGGCCTCAGGGAGCTATCTCCCCAGGTCTTTTCCGGCTTGTAGGATTAAGTCTATCGCTTGGTGCTTGAGACACCCAAAAAGGAAAATGCTGGCAGAATCAAGAATTTTTGCACCTGCCATGCATGAGTTTCAATTTGTACACAGCCCCTACCAGAAAACAGCCTTGCGCCACATTCTGATAGAGTGGGATGTCAGATAAATCTCAGTATAGGGTTATTTTTACCAAGAGGTTTGGGAATTGGGTTCACTGTAAACTTATATTTTTGTGTAATTTCTAATGAATATTTTTGCTCAATTACGAGAGCAAATATTCCTATCTAATACAAATAATTTGCACAGTAGTATTGTATCAAGTATTTCTATCTAATACTAATAATCATGTTTTCAAGCAATTATTTTGATTCAATAAGACATTTTTTGTATGGTTTCAAGTAGCTAATAAGAAACTTTAGTAAACAATTGTAATGTTAAGTAACTATTCTTAAAACAAAAAAATTACTGTTATATGGTATCAAGTATTTAATACAAGTAATTTGCAAACAGATCTATTTAACTCCTAAATGAAACCCTTACATATACTACACTCCTTAAATCTCCAGAAGTGGAGACTCATCATCAGATGCAGTTCAGTATTATACTCTGGACACTTGAATTTTTTTGGAAGGGATTACAGATACAGTCAGCATAGTCTAAGCCCCATTGACAGGGCTGTCTGATCAGAGTGTACCTGGGAGTAAAAGCAATGAAGGGGTACTCCACATTTACCGGATCTCCAGAAGTGGACCCTCACTATTTGATGCAGTTTAGAGTCATAGCCATTTTTTTGAAGAGAGAGTTTTACTCCTCTGCAGGAAATACAGTCAACATATTCTAGACAGAGAAGAGACTTGAAAAGAAATCATCAACATTGTTCACTACAGGTAGTCTTATGCCTGAATTAATTTTGCATAAATAAGAATCAGTTACTTAAGCACAGTTAAAGAGATTAGTTGGCTTTCGTATGGAATCAACAGACTGGTGAATCCATCTGTTACCAAGTACAAGTTAGTGACCTAAAATTAAACAGAACACAGCATGTAACCTCAATACAATATAAATTCATCAAAGCTAATGTGTATATGTGTGAGCTTGCATATTATAAGACATACATAAAGTAAAAAGTACATAAGATGAAATTCTTAAACACTAAAATTTCCACTCATTTTAAGAGCCGAAATTTTCAAAAGGAACAGACTTCCCATGAATCAGATATGAACATACAAGGATGGGATGAAAAATTCACAAAATGACTGATAAGATCCAAGCACTGCAACACTGATGGATGAAGTGTAAACCACATTTCATCCATCAGTGTTACAATGCTTGGACTGCAAAGTGACTATGTTGAAAAATAAACCAAATTTAATCACATTCTATGCAAGTATCTAGTCAGCCTATGAAGGTTTTAGTCAACCCTCACACATTGTGCGTATATGTATGAGGGTGTGCTAAAAAGTCCATATGAAATATCTGCTGTTGGTGATTTTTTTTTACTAATGAGATCCAAGTACTGCAACACTGATGGAAGGATTTGTAACCAGCAAGGAGGATTACTTAGAAAAAATAAATCTAAATAGTTCACATTTCATGAGAGTATCTTGTTCACCCTATGAACTTTTCTATAAACCTTTGTATATATATTTACATGAGCAGAATGTGAAAAAGGATCAATTATTTTAAGCAGAATTTAACAGATTTGAATTCAGAGTTTTCCTTTTCCTAAACCAGTAGTCATAAGGTTACAGAGCCTAGTCTGTTCTACTAGTTACCCATAACTGGCAAGAGAATAGTTGGATACATATTTTTTCCCCAAGGGTATGAGTACTATGTGAAATGTAATCAGCCAAGATTTGAAGTTTGGTCACTATATTTGCTACAATAAACATTACACCACAAGCATTTTGAGTGAGTGTGTGTGTATATATATATATGTATATATATATATATATATATATATATATATATATACACACACACACACACACGGTTAGAGGCTTTGGCTTGGCATTTGAGTCAACCGGGTTTCGATCCCAGCTACGGGAAGCTACTGTCTAACCACACTGATGAGTTCTGATAGAATGAAACAGATCTGTCTGTGGATGACTATATATATATATATATATATATATATATACACACACACACACACATACACACAAGAATGCTGAAAAGTTCATATGATGATGTCATATTTACTGTCGATAACTTTTTTGAGCAATGGGATCCAAGCACTGCAGCACTGATGGAAGAAGTGAGTGGACCACAAAGGAGATTATGTTGAAAAATAAATTTTATTTGATCACATTCAATGAAAGTATCTTGATCAGCCAACTTTTCAGCCAATGCTTGTATTATATTTCCAAAAGGAAAAAATCTTCCAATGAGTCAGATAAGTATATACACATACAATTAACTCAAAAAGTTTTTATATAGACCAGCATTTCCCAATGGGACTGATACCACTCCCTTGAAGAAGCAATAAGTTATGACCAGAGGTTAGTGAGCAAAATAATATTACAGGGAAGTCTCAAAGGCTTAAGAGGAGGGTGAGCAAATTTGGACATCATCAGTAAAGATAAGTGTAATGGTTATCGTCGCAGGATATGGACACGGCGACACGAGTTCAAATCCTGGACCTGACTGATTGCATTTCACATAGCACTAATACCCTTGGGAAAGGTATGAATCCAAATATTCTCCCTCCAGCTATGGGTAAAGAGTATGGCAGACTAGGTTCTTCAGCCTTGGTGAGGCAACTAGTCTAGGAGAAGGAAAACTCTGAATTCAAACCTGTTAAACTCCAAGCAGAGGGGTTGGGTAAATATAATAAGTGAAGAACAGACAGTTGCCAAATTTGATTAGATTTTAACATCTTTTAAATAAGTGTATTCCATTCACTTAGACCTGAAGATCTTCAGTATAGACTTGACATCTTTCTTGGCACAGATTTTTCAATCAAAATGGGCTCTTAGAAAAGCTGTGAAGGAAAATCTGTCCCTAGTGACATGAAGTTTTCCTTGATGCCTTTTATTTCAATTAGCAATCTCTTTAATGTGATTAAACAGCTGTGTATCAAAATAAACCACTGTCTGTTGTTAGGCACATAAAAGCAGTAATCTAGCATTGTTTTGATCTTCATCAGTTGCCTTTATTACTTCAAGGTAGAAAGTGGTAAGCAGTAGTAGCATATAAGAATTATTTTAAAAAAATGATCTACACTAAGTAGAATACATTAATTATAATAAACAAATCTAACAATCCAGATGATTTCCACAGCATATCAACCTGTCTAGGGTTATTTTATTCCAAAGGGGTTAAGGAATAGTGTTCATTGTACAGTCATATTAACATTTTTGTTGTAATTTTTTCTTCAGTCTTTTTCTTTTTTTGCAGTCCTATAAAATACAAATAATTTTAAACAGATCACTCTCTAGACTTTCAGAACTGGAGCCTCACAATCAGATGCAGTTTAGTATCATACTCAGGATACGTGGGGGGGGGGCTAACAATCCAGAACGAATTGGTGTCGTTAACTAAGTAATGCTCTGTCTCCAGATAGTGTTAATGAGTTATGTCTACTTTGAAAATTGGATGTTTGGAGTATTAGATGATCAAGACAGATGAGACTTGACTAATTTACATGTTAATTGCTATGTTGGGTCATTGATCAATCATAACTAACCTTCTGTTAGGACCATATGTATATTAGCTTCACACAAGCATGAGAATAGTTTATCTTGTTACACTGAAAGTGTGAAGATCAAAAGGCTGCAAATTTTAACACTTGGTGATTAAAAGAGAATTTCAACATATGTGACAGTACTTTTTTAGTTTTCCTTACTCAGATATAATGAATGCCGGGTTTTGAACACCTTAAGTATGGATGGTCAAAATTGACAAAATTTGATATTAACCTCCAATAACAAAAGCATATTCCCAACATTAAACACCATCATAGGAAAGACAATACTTTAATTACAGAAGAGAGAGAGAGAGAAAGCGTAAAAAGAAAAACCACTAATCTGGCAGAATACTGAAACCACAGATGT
This sequence comes from Sepioteuthis lessoniana, assembly GCA_963585895.1. Lineage (NCBI taxonomy): Eukaryota > Metazoa > Mollusca > Cephalopoda > Myopsida > Loliginidae > Sepioteuthis > Sepioteuthis lessoniana. The sequence goes on from OY757908.1 coordinate 52,495,546, forward strand.
TGGAAAAAAAATAAAAAAATAAAAAAAGAAAGTGTTTTACCAGTATATAGATCAGAAAGGCCATTTGTAAAATAAATTTTAAAAAAATAAAATAAAAATTTAATTTTAAATCCTAACATAACTAATCTGATCACCTATCACAAACAATTAAGACACCTGAAAAAACAGCAGATGATCTAATTCGAAAAAGATTTGGATTAAAATAAACTAATACTGATAGGGGTAGGGTTCAGTTTGAGCAGTGTCATCACAGACATCACTCTTTACAAGAGGCAAGAAGCATATCATGTCCTATATACAGTGAGATCCTGATATAAGATAGATTCTCTCTGGTCCCAAATTAGAACCTGTGTTAATGTATATAAAAATAGACAAAACTCGGATATAAGATACTTCTTATCAGGTCCCAATAACTCTCTTATATCCGGGTTACACTGTAGTTGAAATTAGAAAAAAATTGGCTATATTTTAAAATTCTAAACCTTCTCACCATCCCCTTGAACTGCCTGCAGATTAAAAGGCAACAGGAGACAAAGAAAGTGATAAGTAAGAGATTAAATGCATTTTTATTTATTTATTCATCTATTATTTACAAGCTAGCAGCATAATTGACTAAACATTGGAGTTGAGCTAGAGAGACTGAAAGGTTTGAATCCCACTGTTTTAAGTGCTACAAGCTGAAATTTGGATTAAAATGTAAACAAATAGAAAAAAAAAATTCTAAACTTACAGACTACTTAAGCATCTTAATCACTTATTACTCTGAGGAGAGTTTACTTGGGTTAGTGGATTGGATTCAAATTAGGAAAGTACACAGTATGACTACAGCAACTAAATTAGTATATAATACTACTAACAGGACATGTATAATAAAAAAAAAAATAAAAAAAAAGAAAAGAAAAAAGTTCAATCCAAAATAGAGGAAAAGACATCCAATTCAGTTACTTATATAATATATGAAAAACATTTTCACCATAAAAATTGTGGTTTATCTATATCTGAATATATACTTGATAAAAACCTTTGATATCAAAAAACTTCAAAAGATAATATTTATGAAAAATATTTTCAACAGGAATTCTACCAAACAGTAATGATGTCAGAATGGTTGTACAATTTGGACTCTAAAAATTGCCAAGTGGCTACACAAGGATGCTGCATGTTTTAAACAAATCCTGAAAGTAGCACCCTACAAAATGGCAGTTGTGCAGCCACTCACCTTTCATCTCACAAAACATCCAAGACAAACAAGATATGCTGGATAATACTGGCAAAGTAAGAACAAATTCATAAGCAACTTTCTCCTTTGGACTCCTATGCATGAATACACCAGTGTAGGTCAACCAGCAAAAACTTACATTAATCAACTGTGTGGATGCTGGATATTGCCAAGATGACAAGCAAAGAGTGATGACTGATAGATGGAGATAGTGTCAAGCACATCCTTGCAGTCAGCATATTTAGATGAAGATCTTTAATTTCACTAACAAGATCATTATTTAACACAACATATTCAGAACATGCCACTGGTTGGTTAATGATGGGTTTTTTTTTTAAACAAAAATGAGTCAGTTGAACATCTTCCTGTTCTTAATGTTAAAAATGGATCAGCTGAAACATTAAGAATATGAAGGGAATCAGTGTTTTTTTTTTTAGTCCTGTTGTCAGGGCTTAGAATACACTGAATGTATCACCTGCAGTGAAAGTCAGTGTGTGTGTGTGGGGGGGGGTCATGTTTGGTTGGGTTTTATGGCATATCAACCATTATAGGTTATTTAATGCCAAGTTCTCTTTATACATAAATGTTAAATATAAGATATGTAAACATTCTGCTGATAACATTTTTAAATGAACCTAACCTCATTCTTTAGCACACAGTTAAATGGTTCCAAGTATTGCTATGCATCACAAACAATTCATTTAAACAGTCATTTGTTTACACACAGTTAAATGATCAAACAGTTCTATTTCTAACAATTTGATTTAGCATAAGTCATTTGTTTCCACTCAGCTTAAATGTCAAACAATTCTATTTGACCTATAGATAGGACCCTATCAGGTGCTACTGCCCTGGGTCAGAGTGGACCTGGGAGTAATGACAATGAAGGAGTATTTCAAATTCCCCAAAGCTCCAGTAATACAGGAGCCTCATCATCAGCATGTTTAGTGTCATATCCAGGACACTCGGGTGGGGTGGGGTCGTCTTACCCCTCTGTGTATGCAGTGTATTCTACAGCACCAGACAATTGGGTTGGGAGAGGGGATCTAGTGTATGACACTAAATTGCATCTGATGGTGAGGCTCCAGTTCTGAACCCAGAGTGGTAGTACTCGAAAGGATTTCATCTCCAAGTCAAATAGATCTGTTTAAGAATTATTCATATTCAATAGGATTGTGGCAGGAGAAAAATAAATTAAAAAAAAAACTACACAAAAAAAAATGTAAATATGAATAAACAATGATTCCCTAACTTAGAGAAATAAAATAACCCTAGAGGAGATAAAATAACCATTAAAATCAATCAATTTAATAAAATTAGCAAAACATGTGAATACAAGCACAGTTCTTGTCATAAATGACAAGATTTGCATTCAGATTAGCATTTCCACTAGCCTAGAAGTTCACAATGGAGGCATAAAATATATTGGTGAATGAATGAATCAAATGAGAGAAATCCTTTCAAATAACTCAACAGAAAAGGGTAAACACTATGGAAAATGGACACAGCAACTCAAATACCTGAAGAAGACTGTTTGCATTTCACATGGCACTAATACATTTGAGAACGGTATGAATTCAATTATTCTCCATCCAGCCAATGGTACCGAGTAGGGCAAACTGGATTCTTTAACTTTGGTATGGTAAACAGTCTAGAAGGAAAAATGAATTCAAACCAGTAAAACTCAGCTAAAAAATTAACCTTATTTCACATCCTCTTTGCGTGGATGGGTTGGTTTCGTTTCTTTGTTTAATGGTATATCAACCTTCGTGAGTTATTTAATACCAAAGCCATTTTTGTAAAAGAACAGCAGTGATAGCATCTAACCTATAGCTAGGAAGATAAGAAAATTCAATACCTTTCTCAACGGTATGAGTCTGAAAGTGAACTAATAGCACAAGAGTTCAAACTCACTTATTCTAAGACCACAGTAAATACCTAATATATGTGGTGCATTCAATAAGTTTCCAGACTTTTTTGGTACAGGCATTTAAAATTGTCATAGACTCTTGAAAATTCACTATGCTATTGCTATACATCTTATGAGATGACTGACCAATTTTTATGATTTCAGGTTCAAATGAACAGCTACAGCAGCAATTGGAATACACCCTACTAAAGCCTGATTGTCACAGCTGGTGAATGAAAAAAATGCAATCTGGACGTGAGGATACTTTAGAAGAACGATATGCAATAAAATTCTGTTTTAAACTTGGAAAAAAATGCCACAGAAATGTATGGAATGCTTCAGACTGCTTTTCAATCATCTTGCATGTATTGAGCATCAGTTTTTGAGTAGCATAAGAGATTCAAGGAAGGCAGGGAGTCTGTGAGGGATGATGAGAGGTGTGGGAGGAGTAAGGAAGTCAATACACCACAGTTGATAGGCCAAAGGGTTAGGGTTACTATGTTGAGGTTTTAAGGGAGTTCAGGAAGAGATTCCTAGGGAAGAGGCCAGCACTCTTCAAATCGGGTCAGTGGCATTTCCTCCAGGACAATGCACCAGTCCACAACTCCATCCTTGTCGCAGACTATTTGACCAAGATGGGCATCAAGACAGCTCCTCAGCCTCCCAATAGTCCAGACCTTGCTCCCTGTGACTTTTGGTTATTCCCTAAGCTCTGGGGCTGTCATTATGAGACAATTGAGGAGATGAAAGAGGCTGTGACGAAGGTCACTGACATGCTCACACAAGAGGACTTCGATGGGGCCTGCTAGAAATTGTTGGAATGGTACAACAAGTGCATTGCAGCCGGAGGAGATTACTTTGAAGGGGACTAGAGTTTCATGTGTGAAATATCAATAAAAGTGCTATACAAAAAAAGTCTGGAAACTTATTTAATGATCCTTGTATAAGGAGATAATACACTAAGCACATTTTTGTTGATTAGGATGGAAAATTTCTTGAATGAAAAACCAAATACATAAATAAAAAAGAAGCTGGCTTGACTTTTCTTTTTTATAGGACATCAGAAGTACTGGCTCACAAACCTAAATGCAGTATGTTTTTATCAGTGTACACGGGAGAGAGAGGAGATAAAGAGAGACAGGAATTTTCACTAACTTTATTCAAAGAATATTCTACAGTACATACTTACTTGTTCATTTTGTTTGTAAAGGGATTTGTAGGATAAAGTATTAAATAGAAAGATCATGCTGGTGACTATCTTCACAGAGTTACTTCAGATCAGTGAGAGACCAAAGTAGATGATTTTTCAAGCATTTGACCACTTACAGATTGATTTATATCTGACAGGTCAAAGAAGAGAGAACACTAATTGGTTGGGCAGACCAGCCCAGAGACACCAAATGGAATATAACAAGAGCCACATACACCTGGAACAAAGCTAATAATCCACACAACATCTCACTGCTGGCTTCAGCATCAGGTTCTAAAAATAAAGGGTCTAATACAGTAATGTAGAAGCACAATCATCATCAAGATGTGTCAACTGCACAAAAGACCTTGACTCCCACAAACCATCCCTATTGATCTGCTGTTTTGTAGAGTGCAGCTTCCAGGATTTGTTCAAAATAGCACCCAGCATTCTTGTGTAGCTCCCATTTAGCCTAGTCTAAGTGGTGACACCATACATTAGTACTGACAGAGCTACAGTTTAGAAGAATTCCTGTTTTATTTTATCAGAGAGACCAATAGCACAACAAACATGAAAATATGGTTCAGAAATTTACTTGAATAATATAGGAAGAGAAAAGCAGGTCTTTAATAAATAATAAAAACACTAAATGGCATATCAACCATTGTAGGTTATTTAATGCCAAATCCTCTTATATATGATTTGTAAACGAGTAGTTTGTAGTTAACCTTTTTAAATGCACCAGAATTCATTTATTTGCACACCATTAGATGGTTTCAAATAATACCATTTATTGCTTGTACACAGCTAAATGGTCCAAGTACTGCAACAAGACTAATAGTTCTGTTTAACTTATAGATGGGACCCTAACAGGAAGTACCATTCTGAGTAAGTATAGCAATGAAAAATGACTCCACATTCCCCAAAGCTACAGAGCTGTAGCCTCACCATCAGAAAGTTTAGTGATATATCCAGGATACTCAATGGTGGTAGTAGGGGGTCTTGCCCCTCTACATATTCTACAGACACAGCAAACTGGGTTACAATCACTTTGAGTAGACTAGAAACCTCATGTCCAATGGAAAATGATTATCTAAGGGCTCTCATGTATAATTGATTTTAACAGTATATCAACCCTTCTGGGATTATTTTATGTCTAGAGGTTAGGGAATTATGTACATTGAATATTAATATTTAAGTTTTTTGCATAGCTGTTTTGTAAGACTTTATTTTGGCACACAGTTATATCATCATCATCATGTCGTGCTGGTAGCACAGATATCCCTGACCCTCTCTTGCCACTTTTCCCTATCGTTCATCGCCTCAGGCAGGTCTTCTGGATAACATCCTGTATCCTCACATAGTTGCTGAATGTAAGTTTGTGCTGGTCATCCTGCTTTTGCACGGCCATGTGTGGGGGTCCATAAGAGTACATCACTTATGAGTTCGTCCCTACTTCTCCAGCAGTGTCCTGCATGTCTGACGGTTATATAGTATCAAGTATTCCTATCTAATACAAATAATTTGCACACAGTTGCATGGTTTCAAGTGTTCCTATTTAATGCTAATAACTAATAGACAATTTTATGGTTTCAAGTAACTATTCTTAATACAAATAATCTGAACAATAATATGGTATCAAGTATTCCAATCCAATACTTGTCCCAACATATATTTGACCCATAGATGGGACTCTAACAGGTAATACCACTCTGAGTCCAAGTAGAGCAGAGTGTAATGGCAATGAAAAGGGCACTCCATACTCCCCAGACCTCTAAAACAGGAGCCTTATCACCTGATGTAGTTTATTGTCATAGCCAGGACACTCTTTTTTGAGGGGGTCTAACTCCATTATAGGGGATACAGTCAATGAATTCTAAGCCCTTACAACAAGGCAGTTTGATTGACTGATCAATTGATTTCAACACCACATCAACTCATATAGGGTTATTTTATGCTTTGAGGTAAGGGAATTGCATTCATTGTACATTCATATTTACATTGTGTAGGCCATGTATTTGCTATGACAATAATCATTACACTACAAGCACTTCCTATTGATTGTGGGGATCTCTTTACTCATTATGGTTAATGAGAAGTTTATAAAAGATATTGTGTGAGCAGTTTCATAGCTACGATTCCTTTTACACACAGAAAATGGGAATCAATCCCAGCTGATGTTTTAATCCTTTTGCTAGCTTTTGTTTGAGGTACTAGATTAAAAGACTACAATTCTATTTAGAGTGTTCCTTCAAAAATAAGAGTACAAAAAATTTAAAGAAAGAAACATTAAAAAAAAAAAAAAAAAAAAAAAAAAAGAGAGAGAAAAGGTTGCTAGGTTCACATATTATTCATGTACTGATAACCAACTGCTCACAAAGCCAAAATATACCCATTGAGGAAGTGAATGGAGGCTTTCTCATCAAGAACAAGCCAACAGAAGAGCTAAGATGACAAATTGTAAATCATTTTAATCAAAATGAAGGAAAGACTGCATCATAAAACAGTACATTGATCATTGGTGTCTATGGGGCAGCATAGCTAAAAAGTGAGCCAGAACAACGTCCATCACAGACAATGTTTTCAAGAGTCATATCTGAACTGAATCTAGTACCAATGGAAGATCACCTGGTCCAATGATTGATTGATTGATTTTATTGGCATTTCAATTCTTCAAGGGTTATTTTATGTCTAGAGTTTAGAGAATTGCATTTATGTTTACATTTTTAGTGTAGTTGTTTAAGGTTTTTGTAAAGTCCTATCAAATACAAATAATTTCTTGAGAGATTAATTTGATCCATAGATGAGACTAACAGGTACTATGACAACAATTTTATCTTTGAGAATTAAACATTTCAATCTTTCTCCTAAATAGTCAGTCTCATCTCTCTTGTTGGATCCCAGATTTACAGCTATGCCAAAAGAGGATAATGCCATGATTAGTAATCACTCTAATTAGGCAGTCAACATTTTTTCTAACCATGTATTTACTCAACCCCTGACCTTAAGCAGAGTAAAGCTGGTTTTAGTTTGTTTTTTTTTTGTCTGAGACTGGTTGCCAAATGAAGGCTGAAGAACCTGGTTAGGTTGTGTTATTTTATTTGATGACCAGAACCCAAACTGCTTGACTATTTACACATAGCTGGAGAGAGAACAGATGGATTCATGCTTTTCTTCCAAGGGCATTAGGATGAAGTGAAACACAAACAGCCTCATTCAGGATTTGATTTCTGATCACAGATTCCACTTCCTCTCATGATAACCATTACACATTTTTAAGTAAAGTCAACAAAAGCCTTATCACAATAAAGAAAACGTTTTTAAAAATTTACCTAATACTTGGGTTTCTTTGTTAAATAGCATATCAACCTTTGTGGGTTATTCAATGCTGAAATCATCCTTGTAAAAGGACAATAGTAGTACTATTTAACCCATAGTAAAAGATTGGGCAGTTCTATTCAACCAATAGATGGGACCCTAACAAGTACTACCACTCAGAATCAGAGTGGACCTGAGAATAGTAGAAATGATGAGGTACTCCGTATTCCCCAAACTCCAGGACTGGAACTTCACCATCAGATGCAGTTTAATGTCATAACCAGGACAGTAAATGCTTTCAAATAATGCTATCTAACGCTAATAATTGTAGTCAACATTTTTCATTCATTTGCACACAGTTAAATACTTTAAAGTATTGCTATGTAATTATTTGTTTGCACACGGTTACATGGTTTCAAGTCTGGTAAATGATTAAACATTTCTATTTGACCCCAAGATAGGACCCTATCAGGTGTTCCCACTGTGGGTCATAGTGGACTTAAGAGTAATAGCACAGAAGAGGTACTCCAAATTCCCTAAAGATCCAAGACTGGAACCTCACCATCAGATGCAGTTTAGTGCTATATACTTATTGGAAAGGTTTTGGCAAGCAAACTGGGCTTTTTTAAGCAGAGTAAAGATGGTTTGAAGTCAGAGTTTTCCTTCTCTTAGACTAGTTGACTTACCAAAGTGAAAAGAACTCAGTCTGCCCTATTATTCACTCATAGCTGAGAGTATGAAGAAAGGGAGATGGATTCATATCTTTCCAAAAAGGTATGAGCATAAAGTGAAATTCAATCAACCTCATTCAGTGATTAAACTTTGTCCACCATATTCATACATGTAACTATTGCAATTCATTTGCTAAATTTTGGCTACGTTGTCATCACTGTCAAAGTGCAGATATTATTAGAGATAATGTACACACAGAATTCAAGTGCATCTAATGCAGACAACTATTTTCTGGTCTAGGGATTTAACCAAAAATTTTCAAGGAATTTTGAACATATACCAGGAAAATGAATAAAATGGTACACGCCAATGCCCAATAACACTTCAATATCTCTCGCACTCTTTTTTGTATTTTTTCTTTCTCAAGTCTAAGCATGCATGGAGAAAAACGCTCATTTTCTGTCGTAAATCTTATTTGTAACCTGTCAGAATTGTGTTTTTTCTATTTCATTAATCAATAGACATTCAAAAATAATGCTGTTCTATAAAACCCAATGTCATTTTTCTAATGAGTGAGCAGAATTAATTTACCTCTAAAGAGAAACCTAAGACTGCTCAAATATCACATTATTTAGAATTTATATTGATAAAAAAAATTTGGCCTACACTTCCAGTGACATGGTTACCTGTCCTTTATTCTACCTACTGGCAAGTGAACACTGGTCAAATACACTGAAAGGCACAACGTCTATTAATGATAGTATAGATTAAATAATGATAACATAAGTCATTAAATAAAAACAAAGTTTGTTGAGTGACCATCTGGTGTCTTGTAACAATAAACTGCAGGCTTCGTTGTAAAGCTAGACGGACAATGTACATATCAATTATGCAGATGGTCTAGAAGTTTTATCTGTCCACAAAAACTTTGAGAAAAGAGCAGCTCAAGTCCATGTACAGCAAGAATTTCGGCATCAACACACTGAAATCTGATTAGGCATATACACATACACAAAAACCTCTACACAGCTCAATCTCTCTCACTCACTATATATATATATATATATATATATATATATATATATATATATATATATATATAATTTAAATGTTTGTTACTAACCGATAATCTCAAGTTTTATACCACTAATTGGTTTAAAATTTTCAAAGAGTATTTTATTCGAATTCAGCAGTGTTTTTATATACTTATCCAAACATATTGCAATAATCAAAAAAAATATTTTTGATAAGTCGTTTTTCTCTGAGAAAAGCCGAATGCGAAAACTTTACTACCATTTTCCAAGAATTTACACATGACTTTTTTTATCTGCTTTGTCACCTTTCTTTTTTGGTTGACTTCAACAGAGACACTAAACTTTGAACCATATTTCATTGGTTCAGTAGAAAGTAAATTTTTTTTTTATTCTAACAAATTGTTTACAAAATATTTTATATTTTTTCAATATTCCTTTTTTTGTTTTACTTCAACGAAAGACATCCATTAAAATGTATTCTTTCTAAAACCATATTTCGTTGGTTCAGTAGTAAGGAATTGTTTACTAAATATTTTCTATTCTTTTTCAATACGTTAATTTTTCTCTTAAAGGTCAAAGAAAGACATTTACCAATGAGTTTTCTTTTGTTTATTATTATCAATAAGACACTGAACTTTAAACCATATTTTGTCAGTTCAGGAGTGATGAATTGTTTACTAAATATTTATTTCCTTTTTTAAACATGACTTATTTTTCACTAAAACCTCAACGAAATATATTTCTTAACTTTTCTTTAGTAAATAACCTTTAAGCCTTATATAGTTTGTTAAGTAGTAAGTAATTTTCTTATTCTAACAAAAAACCGAATTTGAATAAAATACTCTCTAAAAATTTTAAACCAATTAGTGGTATAAAAGTAGAGATTATCGGTTAGTAACAATGTGTGTGTATATATATATATATATATATATATATATATAAAAAAATACACACTTGTTTTTTTACACATACACACACATAAATATGTATGTACATATAAATATGTGAATACACATATATTAAAAAAAAAAAAAATATCTATATATGTGTACTACATATA
>OY757908.1:52516146-52698646 GCA_963585895.1 Sepioteuthis lessoniana
ATAAAGTGGATTTGGCATTAAACAACCTACAAGGGTTGATATGCCATAAAACCCAAACCAACCAAACTAAAATATTTACAATGTAAGAAAATAAGAAGGAAAGAAAGAAAAGGCAAAAGGAGGCATTTGTAGCGTAATTGTTGTTGGCATAGGAAACGGACAGGGTGACTTGTGCTCAAATCCAGGATGAAGTTGTTTGAATTTCGCATTATTGAAAGGTATGAATCCAACTATTCTCCTCCCAGATAAGAGTAAATAGTCAGCAGACAAAGCTTTTTAACCTTGGTATGGCAACTGGTCTAGGAAAAGGAAAACTCCAAATTTGAACCTGTTAAACACTGCTTAAAAATTGACCCTGTGTCACATCCTGCTCGTGGCGGAGAGGTTGGGAAAATGCTTGCTATTACTAAGTAGTCACTCATCTAACAAAAGAACAGGTTCATTACATCTTAAATTTGATGATCTGAGGGTAGGGAATTGATGTTTTCAGTGTGACTTGACCATTACTTGTGAATAAAAATTTCCTTTTTTTTGGTGGATGGATGGGCAAGTTAAGGAATCACATTCATATTTACATTTTTTTGTCTAGATGTTTCTTGTGAGTTTTTCTTGTGCACACTGTTCTACTGAATATGAATAGTTTTTAATCAGATCTACTTGACTCACATATAGGACCCTAACAGATACTACCACTCTGGGTCAGACTGAACCTGGCAGTAATGGCAATGAAGAGATATCTATGTATATTTTATTTACAGTTGCAAGATGATTTTTTCTGTGCTACAAGACTTTCTCTAAAGTAGATTTTACTTAAAATGTTTATCATGGTCAGTGTTTCGGTGTGTTGAGAGAAATGAACAATTTTTGTCCCTGCCCACAGGCAAAAGTGAACATGTCACCACTTTTGTAATCTCAAACTTGATAGGTTTGGTTTTATGGCATATCAACCATTGGAGGTTATTAAATGCCAAATCCTCTTTATACACATAAATTAAATATATAAGATTTGGTTTGGTTTGGTTAGGGTTTTATGGCATATCAATCCTTGTAGGTTATTTAATGCCAAGTCCTCTATATTCATATATATTGAATATATAAGATTTAGTTTGGTAATCCTTGTAGGTTATTTAATGCCAGATCCTCTATATTCATATATATTGAATATATAAGATTTAGCTTGGTTAGGTTTTATGGCATATCAATCCTTGTAGGTTATTTAATGCAAAATCTGCTTTATGCATATATATCAAATATATATGCTTGGTTATATTTTATGGCACATCAACCATTATGGGTTATTTAATGCCAAATCCTCTTTATACACATTTACTGAATATATATGATTTGTAAACACATTTTGTTAACATTCTTAAACAAGCAGTAGCTCATATTTTTTGCACACAGTTAAATGGCTTCAAGTATTTCTATCTAATACAAATAATTCTATTTACTATAACTATTTGGGAAGAAATGGGGTTCTTATGCCACTACAAAGATGCAGTTGGTGTATTTTACAGCCTCAGCCAACTGTTTTTGTTGTTGTTTTTTTATTTATCTGCCGTCTATACTTGACCTTTAACCACTCTGTTGGTGGGGCTGAAAATATTCTACAGAGAGGTAAGAACCCCACACACACACACACACAAAAAAAGGGTGTTGAGTATGACACTAAAATGGATTTGATAGTGAAGCTCCCGTTCTTAAGAACTGGGGAGTGTGGAGTACCCTTTTATTGTGACTACTCTACGTCCACTCTGACTGGGAGTGGTAGTACCTGTTAGAGTCATCCCATCTATGGTTCAAATAGATCTGTTTAAAAATTATATTTAATAGGACCGTGTGCAAAAAAAAACAAAAAACGAACAACTAGACAAAAATGTAAATATGAACTTACAATAAATACAATTCTCTAACCTGTTGGCATAAAATACCCAAGATGGATTTACATGCTGTTCAAAGAAACTGACTTTAGTAGCTTTATCCCTGATATGAGCCCTGTAGAAAAAAAAAAGTTTTATAATTTTTTTTTTCTCTTACATTGCAAATATTTTATATAATCTTTCTAGGACATATTATCTTACTGCTGCTGCTGCTAGCTTAAATGGCATTTTTTATTTTTCCCATCAAATTTAGATGTATAAAATTTTCCATTAACTTTATCAAGAATCTCAAGTCAAAAAATAATTGTATTATTGTCTTAAATGAATTTTATCATGGAGACAAGCTCTGACTCAAGTTGAAGTAGCCGAGTTGGCTAGGGCTGTAGAATACACCAACCGCATCTCTGCAGAGGGGTAAGAAGCCCTCCACCGCTGCCAATGAGTATCCTGAAAACGACATTAAACAATCTGATGGTGAGGCTCCAGCCTTGGAGCTTTCATTGCCATTGCTCTAAGGTTCACTCTAACCCAGAGTTCTTGAACCTGATAGGGTCTTATCTATGGGTCAAATAGAACTGTTTGACACTCAAACTCTGTGCAAACAAATGACTTATGGTAAATCGAATAGTTAGAAATAGAACTGTTTATCATTCGACTATGTGTAAACAAATGACTGATGTTTAATTGAATTGTTAGTGATATATAGCAATACCTGGAACCATTTGACTGTGAGCAAAAATAGAATTATTCGTGTTAAATAGCAATACTCGAAACTCTTTAACTGTGTGCCTTAATTGAATTATTGGTATTACATAGGAATATTTGGAACCATTTAATTGTGTGCAAATGAATGAATAATATTGAAAGAATTATTAGTGTTAGATTTGAATAATTGACACTATTTAACTGTGTAGAAACAATAGCAATACTAGTGTACAAACAAATTAGTTCTAACTCATTTAAAAACAAAATTACCTACAAACTATTCCTATTCAAATGTGTGCAAACAAATGACTGATGTTAAATTGTTACAGTTACATAGCAATACTTGAAACCATTTAACTGTATGCAAAAGAATGAGCTACCGCTTGTTTAAAAACATTATCAACAATGTATTTACAAACCATACATATTTGAATATTTGATATATATGTATAAAGAGGATTTGGCATTAAATTACCTCAAATGGTTGATATGCCATAAAACCCAACCAAACTAAATCTTAGATATTTAATGCATATGTATAAAGAGGATGTGGCATTAAATAACCTACAATGGTTGATATACCATAAAACCAAACCAAGCTGGTCGGAGAAGGGGGTATTGCCTCTCTGCAAAAATGCAGTTGGTATATTCTATAGTCCCAGCCAACAGGACTGAGAAGGAGGGGAAGAATTAACTATCATTGTTGCAAACATTTTTTTTAAATAATTAAACATTTCAAATCAATATTCTATTTCATTATTTTTCTCTTGGAAGGATACTATTAACCTATTTATTTATGCTTCCAGGTTCTGTTATACCAAGGCAGACACTGATCAGTTTTGTTGGCACTGATACAGTGTTCAGCAGTATGAACTTGATTGAAGTCACCTAGTATTCCTGCTGGGTGGCCGAGATTGACAATCTCTTGGCCTCAGGGGACTGTCTCCCCAGGCTTTTACCTGCTTGCAGGACTAAGTTTATTGCTTGGTGCCTGAGGGTAATACTGTTAAGGCCAAGAATATTTTTTTCCTACCTTGAATCTGCGAGGTCCCTACTTTAAAACAACACTGTGCCATATTCTGACATGGTGGGATGTCAGATATATTCTAAGGCTGAGCACCAGTTAAGAGTAAAAGAATTCTCTCTTAGCAGCTTGACATGTGGCAACAATAAAAAGGGTCTAAGTACACATAGAGAGTGAGGGTCATCTGTCTCTCATAATGATTACCAAGAGAATAGGTAAGCACTGCGAGACGGACATTCTTTTACAGTGTGGGAGATACTAAAACAAGAGAATGAGAGACAGATCTCTAGGTATGTATAATGTAAAACCTTTCTGAGCATGACGAATAATTTCTGAAAGAGTAAAAATGGTTGAGATTTAGAATTACAGACAGATGGACATTTAGTCAATTATAAGAAGATATAATTTTAGCCAGACAAATTCATGCATCTCTAGGTGTCCCATATTTCTTGTCATATGCTAGGCAAATTCATGCATAGGTATTTTCCTTCATCTTCCTTCAGATAGGAAGAACTGCTATTGTAATTCTCCTTGACTAGTGTAAATTTCATAGTTATTCAAGAGTTAAGAAAATGCTATTGCACATGGATAAAATGATTACAATAATCATAATAACCATGAAACATTTTTGATTTGTTATTGTCTAAGTTTTTTTCCTAATGGTGCTTGTTCAAAGTTGTTCAGAATATTACATTACAGTGATGTTAAAAAAAATTTTAAAAGATATATATATATATATATATATATATATATATATATATATATATATATATAATGACCATTGGTATAATGATTATAGTGTTCACCAAATGTCTGGGAAACTGGGGTTCAATACCAGGTCGAATCATACTAAAGACTCACAAAGTGGTACTTGATGCCTCCTTCCATAACACCCAGTATTATAAGGTATGTATCAAAGGTAAGTAGAGCAATCTATGGAAAGTAGTAATGCCTTCCCCTACACCTCAGTGTAGTAGCCTTCAACAATAGTTGGCTAACATACTTTCTTATATATAGTCTGTCTGTGGATGACAATATATACACTCCCCCATGGGGGTTGAGCACTCTGGCGAAGGAATTGTCGGCTGTCGCTAGCGTAATGCAAAGCTCTTCGAAAGAACTGAGCACTCTGGTAGCCAATAGGGTATAAAAAAATGTAAACAAACGGCTGCTGCTGCTGTTGCTAAATAAATATCTTAAAAATTCCCTTAGCCAACGTGTTTGACTTGGTGGCCGAGAGGTCTGAAACTTAGTCTAACGTAAAGTTGGACAGGTTTCGATCCCGGCTTCGAGCGTCCTGCGTGTCTAGCCACACTGAAGAGTTCTGATAGAACGAAACGAAATTTAATCCTTTATATGTATTTGTTGTATACTGTAATACATATACAACTATAAATATATGCAGAAACATCAACCAATAATATACAAATTTCAATCAACGAACGAACACAGTTCTTTATAAAAACATAATCTCTCACACTTTATTCTCGAAAGAGTGATAGTTGTTGTGTGTGAGCTGGAGATGGGGACAGACTGCTATATTGACCCCAAGTTTTTCTCTTGACCATAGCAGCATTTCTTTCTCATCTCGGCTTGGGGTTGCTCAACCGTGGGTCACTGAGGGCCCAAAGCCCTCAGTCTGCAAGCTGGTTCTCGCGCTTTGGCATCCTGTCTCCAACTGACTCAAACCATCTGTGCCCTGGTTATATTATTGTTTAATGCCCACCTGCTTCTGCTGTTCTTCCGCTTATTTACACAGGTGTATCTCTTGACTGACGGCTCGGTCGAGGGTCAATCTATTCTATTATTTTATTTATCATTATTTTATTTTCTTTCATTATTTTATTTTATTTATTATCATTTTATTTATTTTTTTTATTACCAACATTTCTAATTGGGCAAGATGCAACAAAAGGTCAATTTTAAAATGAAGTTTCAAAGGTGTAAATTCAGAGTTTTCCTTCTCATAGACTGATTGCCTTATGAAGGTTAAAGAGCCCAGTCTGCCCTACAATTTACTCATAGCTAGAGAGAGAATAGTTGAGCTCATGTCTTTTCCAAGGGTATTAGGGCTGTGTGAAATGTGAACAGACTCGTATTCAAAGGCAAGTTTATGGTAATGGTTTTTGTAGGAAATGGAATCAGTGACCCAAGTTCAAATCCTGGATGAGACTGTTAGCGTTTCACATCACGCTTATGCTCTTGGGAAAGGCATGAATCCATTGATTCTACTCTCCAGACCTGCTTCTTTAGCCTTGATTAGGCAACCAGTATAGGAGCATGAAAACTCAGAATTTAAACCAGCTTTACTTAGCTTAAAAATTAACCTTGAGTCAGATCCTGCACCTGGTGGAGATCTTATGTAAATATGTAATTACATTTGACATGCAAATCAAAAATTACATCCCAGCAAAAATTGGCCATATTTTTTTTTTAATGCAGCAAATGACAAACTAATTCTTACTGGATGACATATGTAATTACACACACACACACACACACACACAACGAAATTAATGATTTTCATTTAGGGTAGCTGTACAAAAACCTTTCGTACATTTCAATCATGTGTTTTGTTTTTAATTTTTTTCCCCCACCTTTTCATAGATGTGAACTAGGTATTTCAGATAAGCTGCACCTTTTTTAATGGCTTTAGATATCAACTTCTCAGAAAAAAACCAAAAAAAACCCCCAACCGGTTTGATAATTAACTCGTAATAATAAAAATATTCATGTCTACTTTCTTTTTTGCCCAGCCAACTGGGCCTGTAGAATACACTGACTGCACCTTTGCAGAGGAGTAACCCCCCACCCAATGAGTGTCTTGTATATGACACAAAACAATCTGATGGTGAGGTTCCAGTAATGCTGGAGCTTTGAGGAATGCGGAGTACCTTTTGCTATCACTTCCAGGTCCACTCTGAGGTGGAATGGAAGCACCTGATAGGGTCCTATCTATGGGTCAAATAAAATTAACCTGTTTACTTATGCTAAACAGAATTACTTGAAATAGAACTGTTTTGACATTTAAACTGCATATTTATGCTTAACTGAATTGTTTGAAATGGAACTATTTAGAGATTTAACTATGTGTAAACAAAATCTACACTTATACTAAACTGAATTGGTTGAATTAGAACTGTTTGACTAAACTGAATAGCTTAAAATAGAAATATTTTTGACAAACTGTGTACTCATGCTAAACTAAATTCTTTGAAATAGAACTGATTATTTGTATAAAAATGGATTTAGCATTAAAAAACCTACAAAGGTTGATATGCCATAAAACCTAAACAACAAACCAGCCAACTTACTTTCTTTTAGTCATACTAATTTCTTATAATCATCCTACTACGATACTTCACTGTACCAGAGACATCATCATCATCATCAGTAGCTGGGGGGGAGGGGGACATAAGTATAACAACTTCACTAGGTCGTCTCTACCCACCTCTAGTCTGTACCTTCCTATTGCACTTGACAGGGTAGGGTCAGAGTCAAGCCCAGGTGTCATAGGCGTCCTAAAAAGGGAAATGCCGACCAAATTGAGCAATATTTGTCCCTACCCAGCTATAAGTGAGACGTTGTGTGTGTCACATTTCATACTCGCGGGGAGGTGGAGAAGCAGAACCTCTAACGATGTCCTAAGAAGTTTCCGATTCGATCAATGACGTCATTTTTTTTAAGTACGAAAAGTTTGTTTCTCTAGTCACATTTCCGATACAGGACATTTACACTAACACGCCACATAAATAAAATAATATCTACCCCCCCCCTCCCCAAAGGAAAGGAATTCTAACTTTCGGGTTTAGAATAATGAAAAAGCGGTATTAACCCAGAGTGTGAAATTATATATATGCACCCCCACACATCATAATATGTAAATGTATAAATATGAAAAAAAAGGTATTCAGAGGATTTTATTGATAGATGAATCATTTCCCAACGTTAAATGTTTCAGTTTTAACATTAAACCATTATCAGGGCAGTTATACGTGATGAATCTTCTGACTTATATTTATTTGCGTTTCATTTTTTTAATTAATAAATATAGAATATATATCACATTAAAAGCCCTGATGATGGTTTACTGTGATAAAACGGACCGTTTAACGTTGCCAAATAATTCATCTATAGTTATTATCCACTGAATATCTTGTTTTTTCGTATATAAAAGTGTGGTTACAAGAATTCAAAAAGAGAGAAAGAAAAAAATATTTTTCTCCCACTTTGTTATAAACAACAAAGTGGGAGAAAAATATTAAGAACGAAAAAGTAAAAAAAAAAATCAATTATAAAACAAAAAGAGAGAAAAAAACTTGTATAAAGAAAATGGTTGGGGAAGAAAAAGTTGATCGTATTAAAATAAAGTTTTTAAAAAAGATGGAAAAAAGGTAACATTTTTCAAAAAAGGCAAGAAAAAAAGTATTGTAAGAAATGTCATTAGATTCATACAATCCAAAAGAATAATTCTTTTTTCTTTCTTTACTGAACAGTTACATTTAAGTCTCCAAAATTATATATCTGATATCTATCATAACTCCACAATTTCTTAGAGGGTGAAGGATGGAAACGTAAAACAAAAATGAACTTTTGGTTGGTTTCTTTGCTTAATGGCATATCCATCTTCATCGGCTATTTAATGCCAAAGCCACCTTTGTTGAAGAACACCAGTGGTACTATTTAACCCGTAGCTGGGAGAAATAAAAGAGTTCATACCTTTCTCAAGGGTATTAGTCCGAAAGTGAACGTAATAGCGCGACTAGAGTTCGAACTCACTACGATGTCGTAGTCTAGTAAATTCAGGATTTAATAGTTCAATATAAATACACAATGAAAATGACTAAAGTTTATTCTTAGTGGGATGATATAAAAACCTTTATTTCACACACACACATTATTTGTACATTTCCACAGAAATATTACTTAACTATTGTAATAAGCTCACAAGTACAAAAAAAAAAGAAGAAAAATAAATAAAGAGGGGTATATTTCAATAAGAAAATTCCTAACTTAAATATCCAACATGTTTTTTTTTTCTTTTCTTCATATTTTTTTCTTTTTCTTTTCTTTTAAATGAAATATTTCTAACGGTCGTATTTTTCCGTGATGATTTATCTAAGATAAAACTTTTTCTTTTTGTTACTTTACTTAAATATTTTTGATAAAAAAAACAAAGCAAATCAACAATAAAAAGAAACTAAATATATTCTAAAGTTTAAAAAAGACAAAAAAATAAAAAGAGTAAAGAATTTTTAAAATCTTTTAGCTTAAAATGAAAGAAAAAGAAACAAAACATGACATTATAAACGGACAGAAATAAAATTACATAATAATTTCAGAACTTTTCTTTTTATTTGTCAAATTTCCAGAGATGAAGCTTGATAATTTTTTATTACTTTGAGTACGTCTTCATCTTCATTGTTATATTCACAACATTTCCGCCGATGCGCCCTTCGGCCTTCTTCAGGTATTTTATGTCGAACTCGGGACCCCACACAGAACTTCAAACTGAACCCTTCATTTAATCCACAGGAGTAGATGGTTCTAATTCCGTTGACCATCATCGGGTATAAGTGTTAAGCTACAGTAAATATTCTTTGTTATTTACCAGTAGTCTAGATTGAACCTGCCACTGCCAGATGATTTCACTTAAAAGCTCTAGCTTGAGACATGGTGCAACGGATACAGGCATTTGGTTAAAGAGCTTCTAAATGAAATCACCTGGCGGTTGCAGGTTCAATCCCGACTATAGGTAAATAACTAGGATTACTTACTATAGCTTAATACTTGTACCTAGTTATGACAAACAGAATTAGAACAATCTACCCTGTGAATTAAATAAAGGGTTCGGTTCGAAGTTCGTGTGGGCTCTTGTGTTCGACATGAAACACTTGAAAAAAGGCGTATCGATCGAAAATGTGAATATAACAATGAAGATGAAGAAAATAGTTTGAAAAATGTAATAAAAATTAACTTTTTTTAAAAATAGTTTTTTGCATAGTTTTCTTAAGTTTTAAAACTAAAGGAAAAAAGAAAAAATTCTTGAATGTTAAAACTACCAGGAAAAAGAAAAAATATATAAATCATTTATTTATGAAATAAATGACTTTTGATTTTTATCTGTTTTTCAAGTTTTTACTCACTTCTCGGAAATCCCACACAGGATAATTTTCGAAGTTCTCCATTCTGTACTCTCCGTCTGTACAAATCGGCATTTACCGGTTCCATTGATTCGATATTTGTATCCATCATTACTTTTCTGTATTGTTTAAGTGTTGATTGTCGTCTGATTTGCAATCGCCATAAACACGGTTACAGAAAGTGTACAACAGAGATACCTATCGGAAGTAGGAGTCAAAAAAGGAAAGATAACTCTACAGACCAAAGCTTACATTTTAAATTACATGCAAAAAGTGTCTATGTACCTATTAGTAATTTATCCTGGGCGCCTCCAGTGGTGTAATGGTCTTCATGCTAGACGAGAAAAACTTCACAAGTGAGTTTGAGTCTCACTGGGTGCCCCATTCATATGGCTTCGTGCCACATCTAAGCAAAAAGCTTCGTAAATTAATATTAGGTGTCTCAGGTGGTGTAATGGTTATCCAGCTAGACTAGCAAACATTCACAAGTGAATTCGAGTCTCATTGGTGCTCCATTCATATGGCCTTGCGCCACATCTAAACAAAAAGCTCAGTAAATTACTATTATATAGCTATCTGATCCCACCACAAGCACAGAAGGTGGTAAAAGGTTGAGTTTAAAGGTATGATATACAGATACACGTTTATGTATAAACTGGGACAACTATTGCTCAGAATGGAATTGACTGATCATTCTATGCCTCGTTAGCAGAGCTTACAATATGCTGTCGTCTCAAATGGGTGGGGTATCCTGGCTATGACATTAAACTGCATGATGTGTGATACAGCTATCCTGGATGGGGGAGAAATAATAAGTGGATTCCAAAAAAGCCTCCCCACCAGGCAGCATCTACCCCTTTTCTAAAATGGTGTAGAGGCCGAGCTTATTGCCTTATGTTTAGGGCACCTTGAAGGGAAATAATGAGGGAAACTAAACAATTTTTAAAACTGCAACACAAGAGGTGTGCTTCCGATGTAGCACCCCACATCAAAATATAATTTTGCGTCTATTTAAGCTTCATGGGTTTGGTTTGGTTTGATGGCACATCTACCATTGTAGATTATTTAATGCCAAATCCATTTTTATACATATAAACAGTTCTACTTCAAACAATTTAGTTTAGTATAAGTATAGTTTTTTGTTTACAGATAGTTAAATGTCCTAACAGTCCTATTTCAAGCAATTCAGTTTAGTATAAGTACACAGTTTAGTTCTATTTGACCCATAGATAGGACCTTATCAGGTGCTACTCCTCCAGGCCAGAGTGGAACTGGGAGGGATGATAATGAAGGGGTACTCGGCATTTCCCATAACTCCAGCATTAATGGAACCTCACCATCAGATTTAGTGTTATATCCAGGACACTCATTGGTAGAGGGTGGTCTTACTGCTTGGCAAAGAAGAAATCAATGTATTCTACTGCCCCAGCTGACTGGGCAAAGCTTGGTGGGAAGCTAAAAATATAAAACTAAACTGTATCTGATGGTGAGGCTCTAGTTCTGGAGATCTGGTGAGAGTATAGTACCCTTTCATTACCATTAATTCCAAATCCACTATGACCCAGAGTGGTAGTACCTGTTAGAAGTTTCATCAACAGGTTAAATTGATCCATTTTAAAGTTATTTTTATTTGATAGGATTGATTTTAAAAAAAAGTCTAAACAACAATACTGTTGTGGGAGCTTTACCCATCTCACTATAATGGACTCTTCTCACCATTTTTAGCACTGAGAGATTTCACTGCCAGGGAGGCAGATCAATATCGGTGTTATCCAAACAGTATGAGACTTCTTACCTTTTCTATGTAACTCTATCTTTCTTGTGTAATATAATATGTTATGTAATATCCGTGTTTGCGTTTTCATTAGTGACCCTTTTTGAGGCCACAACATACAAAAAATATAAATAAATGTGTAATAAATGTGATTTCATAACTTCTTGGCATAGTATAACCCTAGACAGGTTGACAATCAATCATACTTTCTTCTTTTGAATATCCATCTGAAAAAATCAGCCATAAGTAACAAAATAAGCAAAGAAAAATATTTTAAAGACCTGGTCATCCCACTGTGAACCATTTGTGGAATAAAGGTTTTTATGCTCATCTCACAAGCTATTGATGATAAGTTCAATATTTATTGAATACTAGACATGAACCTGTTATAACAGCAATCCCTGATTATATTGATGCTTCTGTTTAGGATGAAAAAAGTATTTTGATTAACCTTTCATAGGTATCTCCATTGTTTCAAGAATTTCTTTAAGAAATGACATTCAGTGTGAATAATAATTTATGAGGAAGTCTCACAATGTATTAACTATAGCTTTAATATTTATTGGATACTAGAATATCAATCAACCTGTTATCATCTACAGCCCTCTGCTCTACCAACTGAGCTATTGAGAGCAACCTGTTATAACTGCAATCTATTCCTATACAACAGGAGTCTTTCATATTTATCGCTTTTGTATCATTAAAAAAAGGACATTCATTGTGATTCAAATATTCTTGCAAATTTGATTGGAGATTGCTTAAATCTCTGAGAGCATTTTAAGTGTATTGCTCTAATAAAACTCTTACTATAATATGCTGCTTTTGTTGACTTATGGTTATATGTATATAAATGTACAAACATGAGAATTTCAGTCATTTATTCATTTGGAAAAGGTCTTTAGATTAGCTACAAATCAATCTCATTATTGTTATTTATCATTAAATTTGTAAAATAACCTGAGATACAGGTTGACATGTTAAAATAAGTCTAATACTACCAACTTGGGTGAAATGGTAAAGGGGAACAAAACAACAACGATAAGGAACAAATAAACATCATAATCACTGAAGCCCAGTTGGCTGGGGCAGCAGAATAGGTCAAGATTCGGTTTGGCTTTGTTTCTTTGTTTAATGGCATATCAACCTTTGTGGATTATTTCATGTCAAAGCCTTCCTTGCAGAAGGCCAGTAGTGGTAATATTTAACCCATAAAAAGCAAGTAAAGTTAGCGACCTTTGTCGAGGGTGACCCAAAGGCTCCCTTTTCAATAGCTACTAAACCAAGGTGTAAGGAAGAGCGCTACTCCTTTCCCTGAAGTGCTCAACTTTACTCTTGATCCATACCTTATAATGCTGAGTGTTAAGCAAGGAAGCATCAAGTACCATTTTTTGAGTCTTTGGTATGACTCGACCTGGGATTGAACCTCAGTCTGGCAGGCCTTTGGTGAGCACTCTAGCCTCTAGGCAGCTGGTGTTATGTACATAAATCTCTTCTGATTTACTAATATATTCCTCACTAACTCACAAGCAAAAAACAAAAAGTAAAAAACGAATAAAACACCGCAAATGTACATTTCAAAAGCTGAATGTTGTTTAGACGATGGCTGAAACCAAAATGAATAAAACTTGTCACTGCACAGGTAGGCTCCGCACATCCTTCCAGTTGAAATGAAACTTTATATTTACAATTTAAAAGACCCTTTTCTTTTCTTTTTTTTTTTTTTTTTTTACCCAATCAGCAACCTTCCTGTAGCAAATTAAATAAAAAAAGGAGGCAACAATACAGCAAGTAATTTAGAGTTCTTCCTCCTTACAGTGCAAACAATTAAGGTCCAGAGCATAATTTAGTGTTCTTCCTCCTAGACTTTGAAACCTTGGGTCAGACCATCACATGTCTAAATACTCCTAACATCTTAGAATGGCAAATGCACATATAGACTTGAATGGCCTTACAAGAAAATATATGGTGAACGACTACTCACATGAAAACCAGTGCAGCAGGAGAAAAATGTGTTTTCAGTCCCAGCGACTTCTACAGGTTACTGCGACTCCCTCCTCTCTGTGTCTTCTCTTCACCTCTTGAACCAAAAAGAACAACATGTGACTTTCACACAGCTTCAGCTGGGCCATCTTCAAGTGGGCTAGATACATCATTGTCACCAGGGCTTGAGCCTTGGCACCTGCCTGACCTCCCCTTCCTCTAATCCCCACTTTAAGCGACCTTTGGGTCATTGACCTTGTATCAAGTCTTGTCTGGTGGAAGGCAGCGACAAGTATCGGCTCCAAGACCTGGAGAGAAAAACATTGACCATGACGCCTGCAGCATTCAACATTGCACAGATCCATTGACCCGTGAATCACTACCCCACCTACATTCGTCTTTTTCAATGCAGACATTTCTTCTTCCCAATCGACATGAACTTTGGTTGACTGTGTAAGTCGGTGACTCACCCCTACCAACACAAATATTGGAACATTTTATTTCTCGTTTTTTACTTCCATTCAACACACATCAAATTTCTAAAATTTAATTCATTCCTATCAATGCAACTACAAATATTTTCTTCTTAATTTCACAGACATTTTTATATTCACCAACACAAATGTTTGAACCTTTTGTTATTTGTTTATATAATTGCTAATTCTTTTTCTCTTGTCTTGTTTGATTTGTGACTCTGTGTTTTGTCTTTTCCTTGCAACAATACACTTATAACACTTGGTAGATAAGAAGGTTCATATCTTTCTCAAAGATATTAGTGTGAAAGTAAACATAACAGAATGACTGAAGTTTGAACTTGCTTCACAGGATATTACAGTCCAACTCATTAGCCACTACACCACAGGAACTCCTTCTCTATAGATAAGATAGATCTATTAAAAATTATTTGTGTTTGATAGGACCACAAACTGAAAAATCTCCTAAGAGCAATTACTCAGAAAATCTAAATATGAATGTACAATAAACATGATTCCCTCGTCTCTAAGCATAAAATTGTCACATAACAGCTCATAGAAAGTTGAATAAATAAATGAATAAATAAATAAATAAAGCAGGCAGTAATATCCAAATAAGAAGGCCGAGGCATTCAGGTAATTGAAATAATTAGGGAGGACTGGAGGTCCAAGGATCTTGTGCACATGCGTGGAGGGAGCAGAAGCGAATTTTTCTGCCCGACATGACAGACAGAAGTGAGGGGACGACTAGTAGCCTTTTGGGAGTTGATGGCGAGATGTGAGAAGGTTAAGATGTCAGTGGAACACCAGCGACAAAGATGTGAGATGATGAAATTGTCTAGTTGATGCGGTTGTCTCATGTTTCCATACTCCCTTTCTTCCTCCCAGCAACTATTTCCTTCCTATTAGTAAGTAAACATTTGTGTAGTTTAACAGAGTTCTTGTGTTTGTCAACTTGTTACCACGACAAGTCACAACAGGGTTGAAAAACTCTTTAGTACTGCGATGATACAAAATAACCCATGACTGGTTGACATGCCATTAAGATCAATCAGTTGATCAAGTAATCAATCAGAGCTCCAGAATTCAAGCCTCACCATCAGATTCAGTTTAGTGCCAAACCCAGGACACTCCTTTTGGAGTGTCTTACCCCATTGTGGTAGAGGCAGTCAATGTAACCCCACTAACAAAGCAATAAATCTCAAAGGCAACAGAAAGTAGGTAGCTACATTAGTATTAATATGAACAGGTGTGTTTCAGTTATAAATAATAGCATTTATTTATTTAGGTGCTTGCACAGAATATCACTGGAGTTGGGGCCCTGTCATTGTGACTAATATACTGAACTTCAATATTGTATTAAACGAGTTTGAATTTAAGTCATGTTAATTATTTTCTAGACATGAGACTAGCAACCTTGAAGAAAGAGCACCGCTTTAAAAATTAGTTTGTTTTTTTATTCTGTAGGCTTTGTTCTATTAATTTTTTTTTTTTAAAGATGAACTTTACTTTTAGGTTTTGGTTTGGTTTGGTCTGGTTGGTTTTATGGCATATCAACCATTGTAAGTTATCTAATGCCAAATCTATTTTTATTCATATGAATAGTTCTATTTCAAACAATTCAGTTTAGCATAAGTACACAGTTTAGTTCTATTTGACTCATAGATAGGACCTTATCTGGTGCTACCATTCTGGGCCAGAGTGGACCTGGGAGCAATGTCAGTGAAGGGGTACTCTGCATTCCCCAAAGCTCCAGCAATACTGAACCCTAACCATCAGATTGTTTAGTGTCATATCCAGGACACATACTGAAGGAGTCTTACCCCTCTGCAGTGATACTGGCAGTATATTTTACAGTCCAAACAACTGAGCCACTTACTTTTAGGTTTTCCTTTATCTTTTATAATTTTTTCTCTAAAGAAACAAAAAAGTATCCCCACAAAGTAAATCTTTTTTTTTCATTTCACAAACACCTGGTTGCTACAGTTCAAGTGGAAGACAAATTATTCCTCATATAAATCTACAAAAAAAAAATACAGTTGATTGGTTTGTTGGTTGCTTGTATTTTATGGCAAATAAACCCTTTTGGATTATTTAATACCAAATCCTGTTTTATACTAATATATAAGATTTTTTATTAGAGAGTTTACACTGCAGTTGGCTGGGGCTGTAGAATACACCAATTGCATTTCTACAGAGGAGTAAAACTCCCACTCCAAATGAGTGTCCTGGATCTGATACTAAACCATCTGATGGTGTAGCTCCAATTCCGGAGCTGTGGGGAATGTAGAGTAACCTTTCATTGCCATTAATAATTACTACCAGGTTCACTCTGATCTAGAGTAGTAGTACCTGTTAGCTTCACCATCAGATGCAATTTAATGTCTTACCCAGGACACTAGTTCTATTCAACTCATAGATAGGTGTTACATTTTTACGTACAAATTATTCAAGAACACTGAATTAAAACATGGAACTGGGCACTAGGAATTTAAGTAGGGTTTATGTAAAGTAGGATAGAGAAATGCTTCTACCCAAAAAATAGTTGCTTAGCTCAAGTCTTGTTATGACCAAAATAATGTCAATGTGTCTTCACCGCATTTGTCATGGCTGCAAATCATTTTTTGGTGTTGTCCCCAGAAAAAGTAACTGTCAAGGAAAGTAATGTTCCCTCACAATTCGAAGGAGAGCAACTCTATATTATTGTTTGTTAGGTTGTCCCTATTCAAAGAAGTAGGTCTTCTTCAGGTCAGAGTGAACCTAGGAGTAATGGCAATGAAGGAGTACCAAAGCTCCAGGACTAGAGCTTCATCATCAGATGCCATTTAGTATCATATCTAGGACACTTGCAACCCTGATAGCTGGAGGCTGTTGAATACATTGACTGTATCTCTGTTGAGGGTTATGATATGACACTAAACTATTTGAGGATGAGATCATCATTTTTGGAATCAAAGCTGAGGACCTGGGAAATGTGAAAAGAACCAAACCAAACCAAACCAAACCAAGACTATCACTCTCAGTGAAATTTATATTAAAGTTACCAAAAAAGTATAAAGTATCATGCTTACATTCACAATCCAGGTGAGACTAATTTTCTCTCATTTGCTTTATATGTTTACAGAATAGTTGAGTCAGGACAGTCAGGAATTCCAGTTAGCAGTACAGTCAGTGCATCAGTTGTTGGAAATGGTGTGGTTTGGTTTAATTTCTTTGTTTAATAGAATATCAACCTTCACAGTTGGCTGGGGCTGCAGAATACACCGGCTGCTTTTCTGCAGAGGGCTAAGACCCCCCTCAACGAGTGTCCTAGATATGACTAATCTGTGTTGGTTGAGATAGAACTGTTTCGACTGCGTACTAATGCTAAACTGAACTGTTTAGAATAGAACTGTTTTAACATTTAAACTGTACTTATGCTAAACTGAATTGCTTGAAGTAGAACTGTTTTAACATTTAAACTACATGCTTATGCTAAACTAAATTGTTTGAAATGTAACTGTTTTTGTATGCTAAATTTGAAATGTGTGAAATAGAACTGTTTTTAACATTAAAATTGTACTTATGCTAAACTGATTTGTTTGAAATAGAACATTTAACTTTTGAACATTTGACATTTAACTGTGGGCAAATAAAAAAACTATACTTATACTTGACTGAATTGTTTGAAATAGAACTGTTTGACTAAACTGAATAGCTTGAAATAGAAATGTTTTTGACAATTAAACTGTGTACATAAGCTAAACTGAATTCTTTGAAATAGAACTGTTTATTTGTATAAAAATGAATTTGGTATTAAATAACCTACAAAGGTTGATATGGCATAAAACCCAAACAAACAAACCAAACCTTCACAGATGTACATATTTTTATTTTTTAAGTAAGGAAATTAATATCATGAATTGAATTACTGTTGTGGGGACACATCCTACCATACCCCAAAGATGGTCTCGTCCAACCTAAACATATTCTCCGAGCTTAGCTCACTCAGGGTAGACAACTTCTCTATTTTTTACGAAAAGTGTTGATCTACGTTGTTATTATTTTTGGACTACTTGTTACAACTGTTAAAAATTGTTATCTCGGTAAGACTTTGTTTTTTTGTAGAATTTTTTTGGAAGTCTTATCGAGAATTCCTTGATTGTGACTAACTGGTTTTCTTTACTTGTTTTTGTCACTTGTTATCAGACTTTTTGTTATATTGTTTTAAACGTCGGAATATATTATTTGCATTTTTGTTTTGTTGCCTTTCTTGGGGTTCTACCTGTTTTTTATTGTGTATAGTGTTACACTTGTATTTTTTCTTTTAGTTAAAAAAAAAAATTCTAAACTTTTTCAGCAAAGAGTAGAACCCCCCCCTCCATACTAGCTTTAGGTGGAGGTTGATTTTACCCTCCTGGCTGCGAAATTTACCGCAGCCATGGAGGGGGCAACAACGACCTCGATAAATTCGAACCCCCCCAAAAATGACGAACCGACAACACAGAGCCTAATAGGGGCAAATTGGCCTTCGCTGCCAATCCCCGCAGATACTCAAAGCCAAGACAGTCCGATACCGCCGGCACAGAAAAGCCCCACAGCCTGGAAGGGCCAGCAGAGAGGAGCGGACGATTATGAAAAGGACCGGGTGGGCAGATATGCCCAATACTTTAAGGGCAATGAGATACTGCCCATCCCGGAAATAGCAGAGAAGATAACACCAAGAGTCCTCTCGCTGGTCGTTTCCGACCTTAAAACTAAAAGGCTGGTGGGGCTCAATAAAGATTCATTCGAAGAGCTGCTGAGGAAGTCAGGCATCCCATGCCAGTACTTCTGTAGAAAAAGTTTCGCCACATGGGATGTCCTGCTTCCCACAGAACAACAAGCGGCCAAAACAGCTGAAAAAGACATAATAAGCAAACACTTCAGGCTACAGCCGGAATATCAAGGCACCCGTAGGCTCCGCGTCACGGTCTGCAATGTCCCGGCCATTATTACTGGGGAGGTCCTGGCAGCATATTTAAGTGCCTTTGGCCAGGTTGGTGGAGGGAAGACGCCCCAGGTGCTGGGGGTGTAAACAAATTGGCCACATCGCCCAGTTTTACCCCCAGCGCCCTGAAAACAGAGAAAAGGCAACAACAACAACAACAACGAGGGACGCAGTGGCCACCACCACCACCACAATCAACAAAGAAGCAGAGGCCAAGTGCCCGGGTCCAGCCAAGCCCAAATCCAGTAATCAAGAGGGCTGGACGGAAGTGGCCAGAAAGAGGAAGGGGTCCCCTAAGCAGGGGGAAAAAAGCCCATCCCCTCCTCAAAAAAAGGCCCAAGCAGCAGCAGTAGCAGTAGCAGTAGTAGCAGCAAAAGCAACACCAACACCAGAACCACCTGTAACTCCGGCATCAGCCACACCAGAAACACAGACTCCAGCAACGCCCGCACCAGTAACATCGGCACCAGCAGCATCACCCAGACCTGCAGCAACAACACCGAAGACATCTCCCAAAAAACACAAAAAGAAAAACAAAGTAAACGCCCCGGAAGAGATGGAAATCAACGTTAAATTGAAGAGGAGAAGGGACAGCGGGGAGGGGACCGCAAAAAAAATATGCCCCGAACAATCCAAGGCAGGTCCCTCCTCTCAACCACAAAAACAACAAACTCCTCCACCTCTACCTCCACCACCCTTTCCCCCCTCAAATCCTACAACCCACACAACCACCTTATCAAATGTTCACCCTCTCACCCCAACAAGAACAGTGCCTCAAGAAATATCACCAACCCTATCAAATCCCACTCCCAAGGTCACAATCAGTCGGTGACTTCCAGCTGCGAAAGGCACTAAAGCCGCTGCTGAGTCTGGAAAAAATCCAGAATTTGAACGTTTCAAACCCTGTAAATTTTAGGAGTGCAGCCATGGTGACCACTTTTGTCCGGTCAGCTGGCGACCGTACCAAGGGCGTATGGAAGTTCTTGAGTACGGTCTGTCAGACTGATACGGGCATAAAGCTGGCGGAGTTGGAGCACTCCTCCCTTAAAAAATGTATTCCTTTTTGTTCGGGCAGGGTCCCTATTTTGGTTCACCCGTCCCTTTACAGGTCCCTAAAGCTGCGGTTCCCCATAGATGTCGGCGGAATCACCAGGGACAACCGGGTGACAACTGAACTCGGCACCGGTTCCCTGCGTCAGGCTGTCGGCATCCTCACACCCAAGGATTTCCGGCCCATAGTCGACACTGAGTAAGGTAAGTGAGATTGATGGCTTTAAACCTTGCCAGTTTGAATGTGAGGGGACTGAGGGATTCAAGCAAGTGTGCGCGCTTGCTTGGTGAACTCAAAAACCTCGGAGTGGATGTTGCTGCAGTGCAGGAGACCCACTTCACTTGCGATGCCGACTGTCGGGTGCTGGAAAGCGACTTTAACGTTTTCTCAGCATACGGCAGCCGCATCAGCGCTGGGGTCTCTTTGCTAGTTGGACGCAGCCTTGATGCTGATGTTGACGTTGTTTTTGCAGGTGACGGGGGCCGGCTGGTTGTGGCCGATGTTGCCGTGAAAAGTTTCAAGTTTCGTCTGGTTGCGGTTTATGCGTCCAATATCGCTGCGGAGAGGGTTTCCTTTTTTCGTCGGTTGGCGCCGTTCCTGGACGATACGAAGCGGCTAGTCTTAATGGGTGATTGGAATGCGATCCTTGATCCCAAGATAGATAAGGTCGGGCGGGGAGCTAGGCGTGCGGGAAGGTGAGATAGCAGCCTTGTCGGCTTCATGACTCGTCACGGTCTCGTCAACAGGTTTCGTCTTGATCACCCAGGGCGGGAGATGTGGACGTGGCTAGATAGCTCGCCCTCTGCCAAAGTAGGTTCCTACTTGGACAGAGTGTTAGTTAGACGAGCTGACATTGATTTCGTTAGTTGTCCCACGTTCCACCTGATAGCGTGGACTGACCATAAGCTTGTTAGGGTCAGTCTGCGGTTAGCCAATAGACCTAGTCTAGCCGGCTACTGGAAGTTCAATACCTCCTTACTGGAGATACGGGACTTCCGGGACCGGCTGGAATCCCTAATTCAGCGGGCGTTAGTGGGGGCGGTTACCGGGAATAGGTGGTGGGCTTCTCTCAAATATAGGATTAGAGACTTCGCCACCAAATACGGTCAACAGCTCAAACTAGATAAGGCCAAGGAGGCGAAGTCTATAGAAGATAGACTTTCCCGGGCGGTGGCTGGGGGGGGGGACTCCCTAGGTGTAGAGCTAGCTAGGAGGGACCTTGAGCGTGAGAGTAGCGAGCGCTACAAGGGATTCGTAGTTAGATCTAGGCTAAATAGAGCTCTTAACGAAGCTGTGAAAACGAACGCGACTGCTCGTGAAGAAGAAGTGCGAAGGTTCCCCGATCGGTACATCGCGTCTGTCAAGACCACGGACGGGCGACTGCTGCGATCAGGTCGTGAGATGCGTGATGCCTTTCGGGCGCACTTTCGGGATCGCTTTGCTCGCTGTCCTGATCTCCCGATCCGGGAGTTTCGTAGCTATCTTGCCGACTTCCCCCGCCTTGGGGTGGCTGAAGCGGCTAGCTGCGAGGGTGTGGTTACTGAATGCGAAGTCCGTGATGCGTTGAAGCAGGTCGGCCTCAACAAGTCGCCGGGACTAGATGGTTTGCCCTACGAAGTGTACTTGAGGATGTCGCACATGTTTGTGCCTATTCTGACGGATGTGTTCAACCATTGGTTCGCCCAGGGAGCCATCCCTGGTAGCGTTACCAAGGGCGTGATCACATTGCTGAAGAAAGGTGGCAGGCATGTTTGGGAGGGGCTAGACGACTACAGGCCCATAACTCTGCTTAACACAGAGTTAAAGATTTTGGCCCGGGTCTTAGCTAATCGTTTACAGCTTGTCATCAGTGATCTGATCGGCCCTGAACAGACCTTTGCTGTGAAGGGAAGATCGATCCAGGACAACCTGCACTTGATTCGCGAGGTCCTAGAGGGGATAGAAGACGACACAGAAGCCGCGCTGATCAGTTTAGATCAGTCCAAGGCCTTCGATAGGGTCGACCATCGGTTCTTGGCGTCTGTTTTGGAGACTGCCGGATTCAAACCGGAGTTCCGCAGATGGATTAGTATGATGTACCATAACCCTCAGGCAGTGGTGCAGGTGAACGGAAGGCGTTCGGAGGTATTCGCGGTCGAGCGTTCGGTCCGGCAGGGCTGCCCCCTGTCTCCTCTTCTCTATGTCCTCGCGTTGGAGCCCCTCCTGCGCAGGCTTAGGGATGAGGGGACAAGTCCGTCCCTGTGCGGTATACCTTTTGTTAGCAGCCTTGCTGCAAGGGTTTCCGCGTTCGCTGATGACATCACAGTCTTTGTGTCCCGCCGTCTGGATATAAAGGCTGTGAAAGAGGCGGTTGTCGAGTACGAGCGGATCGCAGGAGCCAAGGTCAATTTTGACAAAAGCGAAGGTTTGCGGCTTGGTGCTTGGAGGGGTAGCAATACTCTTCCAGGGCCCTTCCGCTGGAGTGACGGACCCGTCCGCATCCTCGGGGTGTGGTTCGGGCCCGACCTCCAACTGGAGCGAAATTGGTTGGAAGTACAAACCAAGGTGAATGCTCAGGTGGGAATCTGGCTTTCAAGGAGGTTGTCCTTAAAGGGCAGGGCGGAGGCGTGCGCCACGTATGTCTTCCCTCTGATCCTTTACCGATTGGCTGTACTTCCTCTGCCTAAGGCACGTCGGTTGGCACTGCAACAATCCCTCTCCAGATTGCTCTGGGGAGTGCAAGGCCGATGGTCCGTAGGCAGGTCTGTATCCAACGTACACGCAACGGGGGTCTAGGTATGCCTGATCTGGAGAGCCACTGGCTTGCTGAAAGACTTGCATACCTGGGCCGGTCCTTGACAGGGGACGCAGTGTGGAGACGAAAGGCGAGTCGGACTTTTCCTCGCCTCCAGTCAGACCCAAAGGCTGAAGGTCGACGTAAGCCTTTGGGCGAAACACTGTTTGTCCGCGAGTGCCGAAAGGCCCTTCGTAACCTTCTTAGGTCCAGTGACCTTTCATGGCCTCGGAAAGAGCTATATCGGGAGTTAGTGGCGGGTTCCGCTTCTGATCCTCTTAGCGAGCGGCGAGGCTGGACGGCGGAGGAGATCCGCTCTCACTGGAATTGGGCGCCAGGATCGAGCTTCCTGAACAACTCCGAGTTCTCGCTCACCTGGCGACTTGTACGGAATGCGTTACCCCTTCTCGGCTTGAACTACAAGGCAGGCCTGGCAGACATGCCCGATTGTCCTCGCTGCGGCAGTGGATTAGAAGAAACGGCTGAGCACGCCTTCTACTATTGCGAGGGAGTTCGCCCGTTTTGGGATCACGTCGGGGAGTGGACGGCTCGCATCGAACCCAAGCAGCTCGTGCTGCTCGACGTTGTTTACGTCGTGGACAACGTTCTTCCTCCGTTTCAGGGTGAGAAGCGTGTGGTGTTTCTCGCGATCCTAGCTGTAGCTCGAATGGTGATTTGGACTACGCGAAAGAAGGGATTGTATGACGATGCAAACTTTTCTCATCGTGATCTGGTTTTGTATTTTCGGCATCTGCTGAGGGTCAAAATCAGATGCGATAGAAAACGCTTGGATCGCATAACATTCAGCAGAAGGTGGGTGAATGCAGTGAGCCTGGTCGTGCGAAAGGGGGCAACGTTGGAGTCATCCTTCCCTCCTCTGCCCGCTCATGGCGTCTACGGTACGGGTCCTTCGGGACCCCACCCCCGGTAAGTAGGCAATGTTTTTTCCCTTGTAACCCAGTTAGCAGTATGTTGTCAGTCATTGTCCCTGTCATCTAGTCATTAGTATTCAAGATCTTCCCCATCCCCATTATTTTTGTACCTTAACCCGTATCCCAGCCCGCCTTTACTGAAGATCTTGAACATTCATGTGTATAAAAATCATATTACCTGTTTGAATCAACCCATACCGCGCCCGACCCCTTATTTCCTTTTACCCCTGTAGATTAGGATCCCTGCCCCACCTAGGGTAGGTCCGGCTTGTTTTCAGTTCTTTTCGCCCCGGAAAACAGTCGGCCTCCAATTTTATAGACGGGGGGATGGGAGGGCAACCAAACGG
This sequence comes from Sepioteuthis lessoniana, assembly GCA_963585895.1. Classification (NCBI taxonomy): domain Eukaryota; kingdom Metazoa; phylum Mollusca; class Cephalopoda; order Myopsida; family Loliginidae; genus Sepioteuthis; species Sepioteuthis lessoniana. The sequence continues at coordinate 52,540,198 of OY757908.1, forward strand.
GGTTTTTTCCTTTGTTTCTGTATATATTTCGGGTTTTTTTCCTCCCATCCCCATCATATGAATTCATTTGTAAAAATCTCAATTTGTAAATAAAATCATGTATCACTCTCAGGGTTTTAAGTAGGCCTTTCTTCATCGAGCAAATGTGGTATTTTGGTGGCAGCAGCGCGCATGGCGACGGATGAATGACTATATATTGTATTGTTGAATGGGTCGGCGAATGAGGCTAGCTAGGTCCCACTAGTTAAAACATAGTTATTGCAAGACCGCACCCTTCCCCTTCCCCACAAAACTTAAGGCCTTGTGCCTTCCTGTAATTTGCAGGAAATAAAGGTAGACAACTTCTCGTTCCTTACGAGACATTTGACAGACGGACTGCAAACCGAGCACGGCTAGTACTTCTTTTGTATGACTTCCTTTTTCTACTAATACAATAATATTTACTTATCACCCGTTGTTTGATTTGTTCTTCCACAGGTCTTATTTGAAGATCACAACAATTACCATGACCAGAAAATTTGCCGAACACCTACGCACGCCATACGGGGACACTGGACAGCTGTTTCAACCTTATTAGGTCTCATCAGCAGTATATACCGTAATCTCCACCACTGAAGATCAAACCAGCAACCATAGATTGCAGTGCCGAAACTCTACAACTGAGCCACACAGTTCATATCACAAGTGACGCCAAATCAACTTGTCAAGGTAATTGCGCTGCCATATAACCTAAATATGTCTTGCAAGTTACATCTGTACTCTTTCTAAAGGACATGGTCACCACCCAGGGCCACGTCTTCCCAAGAAGCCTAGAAGTACACATCCGTGTAATTTTTATGACCTAAAGAGCAAGGGAATAGTGTTATGAAATAGCCGAGGGATTTCGGTTCATGCCTTTGAGTTTAGTTAGGCTGAGAACCTTTCGGCTCAGCACATGGGTTGGTTGGGTGTAAGATTGAAGCCGGTGTTAACGCGGGTGCGTGCGAGCGGATGGAGATGTCACTCAGATGTCATAACAGTCCGAGACGATACTGGGTGACAAGGTGCGGGTGACGTCACGCACCGGAAGCACGCGGAAGTTTGTGTGAGAATTTGGAAAAAATAAGAGTCGGGTTTTGGACGCCAAACGAGAAGGATCAATTTTGGAGCTCGCAGGCGCGAGGCGAGTTTGCGCCCTATGGGGGGGCGCTCGAGTTGGGGGCCAAATGAATAAGACAGCGTCGAAGATTGTGTCTCTCCTCCTTACGTCGAAACCTTTAACTCAAAGTTAATAAAAAGGTTTCGTACCTGAACAAGAAGTAGTTACGTGTTTTTGAGATTCCTGTTCTTTATATGTTCTGTAGTAATGAACATTACATGTCTATTTCGCACATGGCCATATTCGTGTATATGGCTACGCAACAATGGATGTACATATTTTTTTTTTTTAAGTAGAGGAATTAATATTGTGAATTGAATAAGGTTGAAACAGCTGTCCAGTGTTCCCGTATGTCGTACGTAGGTATTCGGCAGATTTTCTGGTCATAGTTATTCAATTCACAAACCTTCACAGGTTATTTAATGCTAAAACCATCCTTATAGAAGAACAGTAGTGGTACTACTTAACCCATAACTGTGGGGATAAGAGGGTTCAAACTTTTCAAAAGGGTATTAGTCTGCCATAGCATAACTGGAGTTTGAACTCACTTACTATGATTTTGCAGTCCTTTACATTAGCCACTATGCTACAGGAACTTTCCCCAGAAAACGTATAAGTATATTAATTTATATTAGTTTTATTATTTTATATTAATTTCTATGTTAATTTGTTAAATATGTTCAAACATGATTTCAAGTGGGAAATGTTTGTGTCAGTCTGCTGGACTTAATAAGTGGTGTAGTAATTTACTAAGCATTTTGTTTCGATGTGACAAAAGGCCATATGAATGGAGTACCCAGTGAGACTCTTGTGAAGGCTTGCTCACCATTACACTACTGCAGGTACCCCAGTAAATGGTGTATATCAATTGTTTGGAATACCCTTCTATTAGTAGACCACTCAGAAGTAAAGGTTTGAATTTTAGCACTGCTGTATAAGTTGACTTCTAGTTTTGTAAAGATTTTTTCAGCTGGCTGAAAAAGTTAACTTGTACACCACAGTTTACAGTACTTGAGGTTTAGGTTTCTTTGTTTAATGGCATATCAACTCTTTTTAGGTTATTTAATGCCAAATCCATTCACCTAGAAGAACAGTAGTGGTACTATTTAACCCATAGCTGGGAGGATAAGGGGGTTCATACCTTTCCCAAGGGTATTTGCCCGAAAGTGAACGTAATAGCGTGACTGGAGTACGAACTCGCGTACTACAATTCCGCAGTCCATCGCTTTAACCATTACTTACAGTACTTGAAACTATATAACATTGTACAAACATTATTATTATTATTATTATTATTATTAAATAGGAATAGTTACTTAGGTTTTAAATACCTATTCCTATTCAATAATAATGATAATAATTTGTTTGTTGTGTCTAATAGCTTAAAAATAACCTCAATAAATAACCTAATAAGGGTTAGTATACACCAGTCCAAGCTATGGTTATAACTGATAATATCTGAACAAAGAATGGTAAGACATTAGTTAGATGGAGCTACCATTAGCACTTGCCTAAGTTCACTTGCACCACACAGGTGCAAAATGTGGGAGGTATTTCTGTTGCATCCTGTACAATCAAAAAGGATATTATTAGGTATCATTTATAACCAAATTCTATATGATATGAAATAGTAGCAGTTTAAAAATAAGTATACCCCTTATATGCATTTATGGCATTTTATTTTTAGTTGCAGAGATATTGTGATTTTTAGGATCAAAATATTTACAGCTTTTAGTATATCATGTCATTGTTGTGTATGTTCTTCTGGTTTGGAAAATATATATAGAATAATAAAATTTTTCCAAAAATTATAAAAGAAAAAAAAATAGATAAAAAATCTTTCTTACAATTTATAAAATTTGTTTAAACAAGTTTTGGCACATTGAAAATAAAGAAAACAAGTGTGGTCAAAGATCATGAATTCAGATAAATGAATTTATGCAATTGTAAATTCTCTTGGATTTTGTGATAAAAACAGATCACCCAATCCTGGCCAGAAGATTGATCAATAAGAAAAAAATGAATGTGTCAACCAGTGAACTTCACCATTCCAGCTGATTGGCCAGAATACTGAGAAGAGTCCTGGAGACCTGAGGATACTTGCTATTACTCAAGTGAAAGACTATCAGCTAACACTGGAGTGAAAAATTCGCAAGGAAGGAAATAATTATAACACAAAACAATGCCATAAGAACCAACAATGTTAAAACAAAAATAGATAAGACAACAGAAGTGCAAGTATTGATTATATGATGATAAAGACAAAACCATTAATCTCATAATAAGCAAATTAATCACATAATAAGCAAATTCAGTAAACTAGTACAAAGAGAATAAGACACAACTGGGTAGGGAAAGTAATCCACTGGGAAATGTAACAAGAAATTGAAATTTGACCATACTAATAAATAGTATATGCACAAACCAGAATCCATCCTGGAGAGTGAGATGCATAAAATTCTCTGGTTTATGAGATACAAACAGATCACTAAATCTCATCCAAAAAACCAGACCAAGTAATAGTCAACAATAACCCCCAAAAGAACTTGCTGAATAGTAGACTTTGCCATCTCAACAGTCCACAGAGTGAAAATTAAAAAAAAACTAAAATAGAGACAAATACTTAGACCTTGCAAAAGAACTAAAAAAGCTATGAAACATAAAGGTGACTGTGATACTAATTGTAATTGGTGCACTCATAACAATCTCTAAAAGCTTGGTAAGGAGACTGAAAGTACTGGACAGCAGAAGATGTGGCAAGACTATCCAAACTACAGCATTACTAACATCAACCAGAATACTGAGAAGAGTCCTGGAGACTTGAGGAGACTCAGATTCCAGTGAAAGAACATCAGCTAATACGAGTGGAAAAAATTCGCGAGAAATATAATAATAATTATAATCTGGAAAGGAGACTGGAAGAAGTGGTGATAAAAGAAAAAATCAAGCCCTTATAGACCACAGCATAGTTAAGATCAGCTTGAATATTAAGAAAAGTATTGGAGACCTGAGGAGACTTGCTGTCTCTCAAACCAATCAGTTAAATCTGGTGTGAAAAACTCACAATAATAAAATAACAAAAAACAAATAAATATGGAAAGATTTATTTAGTTTTGTATTTTTTGTAATAATATTAATTTTGCTCAAATTCTATCAGTTTTTAAGCTGGAAGGAAAACCAATGGTCTGGAAGACCGGGGTTCAATCCCAAATCGAGTCACACCAAAGACTCAAAAAATAGTTCTTGATGCCGCCTTGCTTAACACTCAGCATTATAAGGTAAGGATCAAGGGTAAAGTGGAGCAATCCAGGGAATAAAGTAGTGCCTTCCCCAACACCTCGGTGTAGTAGCTATTGAAAAAGAGCCTTCCGGTCACCCTCGACTAAAGTCGTTAACTTTACTTAGCAACCTGTTCTTACTCCTGTTTAATAAGAAATTATGTTATTGTAATATGGTAATAACATAATTACTGGTCAGTGGTTCTTTGATGAGATCAGTTTGTGTAACCGGTATGTGTGTGTGTGTGTGTGTGTGTGTGTGTGTGTGTGCGCGCGCGCGCGTTAAGGGAACCTAAATAAATATCTTCAAAATTCTTGCTGAATTCTTAGACTGGTACTAGAAAACTAACAGCCATCTCTAGAGACACGCAGACGAATCTCCGTGGCATAATAGCGAACGTGCTTGACAGCGTCATCATACTTCGAGGTCCAGTCGTGCTATTATGTTCACTTTCAGACTAATACCCTCTAATTCCGCCAGCTATAGCTTAAATAGCACAACTACTATTATTCAGAAAGGATGGCTTTGGCATTGAATAACCCACGAAGGTTGATATGTCATTAAAAAGAAAGAAAGAAAGAAGAGAGACGCTACCACCGTTCACGTGTTTAATTCAGAAGGAACTTTGTCACCGTTTACACCGGTTTCCTAGGATAATGGCTGCATTATCGGAAAGGGTAACCCCTTAGAAAATAATCGTTGGGAAAATCAACGCCCCGAGGTCGTTTCCTTGGCTGCAGATGGGGGTTGAGCTCCGCCCCACAATTTAGAGCAGACGACACGTTAGACTTGACCTCTCCCTGGTAAGTAATTCTAGTATTTTAATGTGTGTTCTTTTATTTGTGTAAACTAAATAATTAAAATATATGTTTTTATTGTTGAGTTGATCACATATGGCCTAGACAAAATATTACTAAAGATTACGTTTAAAATTTTTTCATTTATTTCAAAAATTTTATTTCCTTAAAACAGCTATTTTGGTATTAATTTTTTAAGAATGAAATATCATATTTTGATTACAAGTTGGTTTACTTGTCTCTTTAGCGGCATTTCAACCCTTTGTGGGTTATTTAATGTTGCCGTTTTAATTCAAGTTTAATCAAAAGTTTGTTGGTAAATATAATTTTTTTCTCAAGAGATAGACTTGATTGTTGAATTTAGATTTTTTTTTTTATATGATCATTTGTAAAAAAAATTATAGCTTTTTAGTAAAAATAATTATATGGTTTCAAGTATTTTTATCTAATACTTATAATGTGCGGAAAATTATATGGTTTCAAGTAACTATTCCTATTTAATAATAATTTGTTTGCACACAGTTATATGGTATTGCAAATTTGTTTGCTAAATATGGAAATTTGGGCTGCAAATATGTTGGTTAAGTTGAAAACAAAAGAAAGTTAGTATCGGGAAAAACATGAACAGATTGAAATTTTATAGTATTATATTACTGTTGCAAACAAATTGTTCTGTTTGCAGCTATGTAATATTATACAAGAATAAACATATATTAGTCCACTTAACTGAAGTCTTTGTGTTGTTATATACCAAATATTAACTTCACATGGCTCTGGTTCACTGCTGGAATTATAGCAGAGACAATCTTAATGTTTGCTAGTTACTGAACTTTGTAGAAAAAAAGAGCAGTAGACATGTCTTTGATATGTGGCACCAACACATTGGAAGCCAGTGATTGGTTAGTTTTAAAAAATGTACTGACCAATTATATGTGTCATGCATGTCCTTTAGAAAGTGGGGTCAACCACGGGAAACAACCCATTTGTTTTGGTTATATATATTTTTATAATGGTTTCAAGTAGTCCGGTATAATACAAATAATTTTCTAATACGTCTATCTGACTCATAGATGTGACCCTAACAAGTACTACCACTCTGAGTTAGAGTTAACCTAATAGTAATGGCAATGAAGAGATGACTTCATAATTCTTAGAGCACTAGAACTAGATCTTTACCTCTGGATGTAGTTTTATGGGGGAGTCCCCGTGGTGCAGTGGCAAATGTGCTGGACTGTCACATTGTAGTAAGGATTTGTCCCACCTCCCACCAGTTCAAATTTGATTTAAGAACTGTGACATAGTAGTGTGTTCAAACTCCTGTCATGCTATTATGTTCTCTTTCAGACTGATACTTTTGGGAAAGGTATGAAACCCCAGCTATAGGTTAAATAGTATCATTACTGTTCTTCTACAAGTATGGCTTTGGCATTAAAAAAAAACCCATAAAAGTTCATATGCCATCAAGCAAAGAAACAAAATCAAACCAAATGAATAATTCTATTTACAATTAATTATTTTTTTGGACAGTCAAATGGTTTCAAGCATTGTAATTTAAAATCAGTCATTTGTTTACACACATTTAAAAATGTTATACATATATGATTTGTAAGCGGTTAGGTTGTTGGTAATTTTGTTTTTAAATGAGTTAAAACTAATTTGTTTACACACGAGTTTTGCTATTCTTTCTACTCAGTTAAACTATTGCTCTCTAAAAGTTAGTAAAGTTGGCAACCTTAGTTGAGGGTGACCCATAGGCTCTCTTTTCAGTAACAAGGAGGGGAGGGCATTACTTCTTTCCCTGTATTGCTCCACTTTACCCTTGATCCTTACCTTATATCGCTGAGTGTTAAGCAAGGTGGCATTAAGTACCATTTTTTTGAGTCTTTAGTATGACTCGACCTGGGATTGAACCCCAGTTTCCTGGACCATTGGCAAACACTCTACTCACTAGACTGACAGTGAAGTGGTTACAAGTATTGCTATTTATCTATGGGCAAACTAAGGATTCTGCCCTGTTGGCTGGAGCTGTAGAATATGCCAGTGTCCCTTTGCAGAGGGGTAAGCCCAGCCTTTCTAACAAGGCCACCTGTTGGCTATGGGTGGTGACCTGTGATGCTTGAGAACAGGATCCTGGAGGCTGAGCAGTCTGTGACTTAATAGTCAAAGCAGTCAAGTGACTTGTAACACTCCACTTTGGGTAGTCAGGAAGGCTTGATATGATCTTGACAAGCTCTAGCTCTTATATGATTGTCCTGGACATGTTCTTCAAATTGCTCTTGTAGCAAACAAACACTAAACTGTTTTTATCTTAAAAGGTGCTAGTCGGAAGTGGCTGAGAGTCAATTGCACTGGGATAGCAATACTTGAAGCTATTTAAACTGAGTGCAAACAAACAATCAATATTAGATAAAATTATTAATATTAAATAGCAATACTTGAAACCATTAACTGTGTGCAAACAGATGATTAACATTAAATAGAATTGTTAATGTTAGCAATACTTGAAACCCTTTAACTTGTTTAAAAAAATTTACCAATAAACTATTTGCTCACAAATTATATATATATATATATATATATATATATATATATATATATATATTCTATGGGGGTACAAAATTTAATTAACCTTACAAAAAGACCAAATTTATTCATGTTAAAAAATAAAAATGAACAACTAACCCGTTTCGGTCCTACCTGGTCACAGTTAAACTAGGACAATGATTAAGACAAAAGAGAGGAAATAGACTCTTTAATGTTAGAAAAAAATATGATGGGGAGGGGAATGTTAAATTGTAATCAAATTAAGACCCAATAAACATTCCCTCTGCTTACAGAGGGACGGTTTATTGGTCAAAATATGAATGGTCTCTAACACTTTAAAATGGAAATCTGAGTGGGACCTGCTTAAAATTGTAAACAGGTCCGCACTGTAGGCCAAGCCACAATCATGGTTATTTATTATGTGTTCCACTATAGCAGACCCATATGTGTTATTAATGTGGTCAGCAAAGTAGTTTCCTAGCCTTATTTTGCTAGGCACATGTTGTTTAATTCTTGTGTCCAATCGTTGATTTGTTCTCCCGATGTATTGCAAACTGTAAACACATCTAAAAGAATATATTGAAGCAGTGCTATGTTTTTTTTTGGGGGGGAGGGGGAACATCTTTCTGACCAGATGGCAAAACAGTACATGTGCAAAACACCACATAAATTGGAAGAAAAGTAACACTTTTGTATGCACACAGAAATCTGATCAGCAAAAAATCACTGATATCACCCAGCCAGGGTAGTCTGAGATACACAGGACATTTCTGGGCTGAAGTGACTTTTGTCTTATGAAAGTGAGCAATTTTATCCCTGAAAAACAGATTGAACAACATATATATATATATATATATATATATAACAAACCTGTTAAACTCCACTTGAAAATTGACCTTGTGTTACATCGTGCTTGTGTGAAGGGGTTGGTAAGTATATATATTTATACATATAAACAGGATTTGGCATTAAACAACCCGCAAGGGTTGATATGGTATTAAATCATTAAATAAGTTATTTGAAACCATGTAATTGTGTGTAAATTATTAGTATTTGATTGAAATACTTGAAATTTTATTACTGTGTGCAATTTTTTTATATTAGATAGGAATACTTGAAATTGTTTGTGTGCAAACAAATGATAATCATTATTGAATAAGAATTGCTACTTGAAATCATATAAATGTCTATAAATTATGAATATTAAGAATGATCACTTAAAGCTAATTGTTTAAAAAATGATTATCTTTGGTTACTTAAAAACTAATTGCTTAAAAAAAAGACTTTGGTATTAAATAACCTAAGGGTTGACACGCTGTAAAAACCAACCAACCAACTTAATGACTGAATTATGAAAAAAGACATGAAGAAGTTAATCCAAATCAATTATAATTGAAAAATAAACCTGAAAAAATAAAGATGTTTCTTGTGAATATGCATACTTAGCATAGAGAATAGAATTGGCAACCCAAGTTCCAATCCTGAATGATGCTGTTTCCTTTTCATTTTGCTTGGTTAGGCAACCAGTCTAGGAGAAAGAAAACTGCGAATTAAAAACCAGCTGTACTCCACTTAAAAAATAAACCTTGTGTCACATCCTGTTAATGCCGAAGAAGTTTGGTAAATACATATATCCTGGAATAATAAGAATGCTTTATGACAAAACTTCAGACAATGTTCTGAATTGCTTTTTTTTTTTTTTTAAATTCTCTTTCAATCTTTTAAAAGAAAATTTTCCTTTTTTTTTGTTTTCCAGATCTTACCACTGTCTTTTATTTTTTAAGAAGGAAAACATTTTAACATCACTCCCATATACAGACCTCACACTTGTACCAATGTATAAGTCACAGTTCCCAATCATGTCTACATTTTAGGACCAAGGCAAGAAATCAGGTGAAGATGGCTATAAAAGCTTCATAAGAACAAGCACTACTTCTACTGGTATATTAGTTATGAAAAGAGTCTGTCACTGGTGTATGCCAGGGAAGGCAATGAACAGTTACCTTACAATGCATTGTGGGTAGCAAACCAAAACAGTAATCAGTTTAGTTGAAATTTTGTGTGTCTTTATCTTTAGACTTTTAGACAGATTGATACTGCATATTGGTAAATTCTCAAGTGCTGGGATCTGGTTGGATCAACTTAGCTGGTAGAAAAGATGGATGGAAACAAACAAGAAATCCATTGTATGTCTTTGTCTCGCAAACAATTTCTTGGAGTTAACACTGTTAACACTACTGCTCTTGCCGTTGCAGCAGCACCTAAACAGTTCTTGTCTGCTGCTGCTGCAGGTATGCCCACTTGTTTTTCGCAGCTTCCTGCAGTTCCGCTAATTCCAACCAACTGTACCAACCCGGCAACTTTTAACTTCAATTTCAACTTTGGACAGACGCCGAAAAATTCAGAAGTAACTTCCCCCATTGTCATGACAACAATCTGCACAGATCCTCCTCCTTCTAAAACCTCATCTAGAACATCAACACTAAATACAGCAGCTGAAAAGCCATTCAAGTGCAACATGTGTGGTCAGCAATTTGCACGGAGAGACACATTACAATGCCATCAACGGACACATACAGGCGAGCGTCCATACCCTTGTGATGCATGCCCATTACGATTTGCACGACGTGACACCCTTCAGTGTCATCGTCGAACACATACTGGTGAGAGACGGTTTCCTTGTGATATCTGCCTGCAGAGATTCGCACGACGGGATACTCTACGCTGCCACAGACGGACCCATTCTGGGGACAAGCCATTTGCTTGTGACTTGTGCATTCAACGATTTGCAAGACGGGATACCTTACTGTGTCATCGACGCACACACTCTGGGGAGAAGCCGTTTGTTTGTCAGTACTGTGGCAAACGATTCGCAAGGACTGATAAACTACAGCGTCATCGCAGGACTCACCTGCGGGGTGCTGCTAATGTTAATATCAGTAGTAACAGCAGTAGCAACTCAACTAATTGCAGTAGCTGTGTAAGCAACCCAGATCCAGGCTCGAACAATAACCCCACTCCTCCTGAAGGTGATTCTAATAGCCAAAGCACACAACAAAGCAACCATAGTACAGACAATACTGTAACCACCAACAACAGTAATAACAACATTGTCACCACAAGCAACAACAATGTTGTTTCCCCAGTCTCTCCTTCATTTACTACCACTGTCAACCAAACTAATCACACCACTACACATTCAACTACTTGTAACAGTCAGCATCTTCATCCCAACAGTAATGTTACCATGATGACTCCACAACACCACCCTCCCCATCCACCACAGATGCCCCCAACATCATCAGTTGTCACCATGAGTCCCATGTATCCACAGACAACGGGTGGGTTTATACCCCCATCTTTGCCAAAAACAGACAGGTTCCCTGCAAATATGACAAACCAACTTTGGCAAATATTTTACTGACATCATTTTATTTATATATATGTATGTGTGTGTGTGTGTGTGTGTGGGTTGATCAATATGTACATAACCTGACACAGTTCTTAGAATTGACTAAGCTTTGCTTAGTTTTCCACACAGTTCCCAGGTTGCTTAGGGTACACATGACTTAACCATAAATCCATCTGACTTCATTATAATGTTCCCTCAATGTTATTTACGGAGAATCACTAAATTAAGTGTATTGACAAGGAAAAGAGTTTTTTTTCATCATTAGGCTACAGACAGACTTATTGATTGGTTTGGTTTCTTTGTTTAATGGCATATCAACCTCTGTGGGTTATTTAATGCCGAAGCCATTCTCCTAGAAGAATAGTAGTGCTACTATTTAACTCATAGCTAGGAGGATAAGGGGGTTCATACCTTTCCCAAGGGTATTTGCCCGAAAGTGAACGTAATAGCGCGACTGGAGTACGAACTCGTGTACTACGATTCTGCAGTCCTTCGCTTTAACCATTACACCACGAGGACACCTCCGCAGACTTATTGATGAACCCTATATATTAAATGATCGTTTTATATATATATATATATATATATATATATATATATATATATATATAAAAAAGAGAAAAATAGAAATAGATCCAATGGTATATAAAGATATGAAAAAACAAAATATTCAGAGATAGTATTTTTATATATGATAATATACCAACATTATGTTTTAAATCATCTTCAGAGTAATGTTAAATGTGTTGTTAGGAATGCATCATCAAAAAATACTTTCAAATGAAATGAAGATAATTTGATAAAAAAAATCTAAATGTTGAAATGTTATCATATATAAATATATATAGGCCTAAAACCTAAAATATCCAAATTATATTGTCTGAAAGTCTGTTAACTTAAAGTTTCATGTGGATCACACAACCATCAGACAGAACCAGCTGAAAAAGTGGCTAATCAACCATATTTATTGTGTGAGGAACTGATCAAATGGCATGATGCTTGTTCATATAACACATATATAAAAAATGTTTAATTAATAATTTTGCCAATGGTCTGGGAGACCGGAATTCAATCCCAGGTTGAGTCATACCAAAGGCTCAAAAAATGGTACTTAATGCCACCTTGCTTAACACTCAGTATTATAAGGTATGGATCAAGGGTAAAGTGAAGCAATTCAAGGAATGGAGTAGCACCCTCCTTTACTCCTCAGTGTAGTAGCTATTGAAAAGGGAGCCTTTGGGTCACTCTCGACTACAGTTGCCAATTTTATATATATATATGTATATCTCACATCATATGAACAAATATCTTGGCATGTAACAAGTTTCTCACACCATAAATATGGTTGATTAGCCATTTTTTCTCCTATTTCCATCTAACAATTGTGTGATTCACATTTAACTTAAAGAAACAGACTTTAAGACTACGTAATATATATATATATATATCTGAGTGTGTGTGTGTGTGTGTGTGTTAAAGAATAGGACTTGAAAATCTAAAGTTGGTATTAAAATTATTTTATTTTTTGTGTAACATTTTACTCTTCTTCATGTGAGCATTTTCAAATACTTCTGGAAAGGCTTTGAAATGCTGAAAAAATTCCTGATATTGTTGTTCTATTTGTCATATGTGAATATGTGATGTTAAAAGTTTTATTTTGTGACTGCATTTTCTTAAGTCTCTTTAAAACTAAATTAAATATAATGACATATTCACACATGATAATTAGAACAAGAGTATCAGTATCTTTTTCAGTGTTTCAAAACCTTTCCAGTTGCATTTGAAAATGCTTGTATAATGAAGAGTGAAGCATTATACAGGACATAAAGCAATTTAAACACCAACTTAAGGTTTTCAATTCCTTTTTCTTACCCTTTTATCAGATATTATATACAATACAGTTATATATATATATATATATATATATAATGAATGTGATTACAAAGAATATACTTCCAGCTTATAAACATTTGATTAAAAACATGATGTGAATCTTTTAATATTTATTCACATCAGTCTTAGAACATATTAAATGACTTATTATTATTATCACCTCATTCTGTATTTTCATCATTATTGTTTTTTCCCTTCATATTTCAGTTGCCCTATTCACCAATGTTCTTTAGGTGACATCCACTAAATTTTGAATGGTCCAAATTTTTTTATTTATGATGCACGTTGACTACCTGTGACCTTATAAGCATTTTTGCTCCTGGGTACACATCTTTAGGTGCCATAATACTGTAACATACCCATACATGAATATGTGAAACGTACATATCATGTATATATAACATAGGAATCCTGAAACACAAAAACACTTACGACTTCTTAGTTCCGGTACGAAACTTTTTTTATTACCTTTGAGTTAAAAGGTTTTTCGACATAAGGAGAGAGGCACAATCTTTCTATGCTGACTTTTCCGTCTCCCCCCCATCATGTGCAGCACCTGTAGCGCACAAATTCGTCTTGCCTCACCCAGGTTTTAATCTCAACTCTGACTTTTCTCAGATCTCAGCCCACGCTTCCGGTGCGTGACGTCACTGACATCCCTGGTCACATTCTCTATCTGGGATTTTTATTTTGACATCTTTGAATGACATGTCCGCTCCGTGTGTGCTTGAACACCTACGCTCATGTTTGCACCTAACTAACCCATGTACTGAGCCGAAAGGCTCTCAGCCTAACTAAACCCGAAGGCAAGATATATAAAATGAAATCCCTCAACCATTATATTACAATACATGTGTAAGTGCCAGCATGTTTATATGTATGTGTTTAGGCATAATATATATGTATACATGTGCATGTAGTGGTGAGTGTAACTACAGGTGTGTGATAATTTACTAAGCCTGTTGCTTAGATGTGGCACAAGACCATATGAAAGGGGCACCCAATGAGACTCAAATGCACTCTTGTAGGCTTGCTAGTTAAGCTTGCTAACCTGTACACCAGCAGAGGTGCCCTGTACAGGTGTGTGTGGGCATAGTTAGTGTATATGGATATATGTACATAGATGTGTGTATAGTAGTATCAACAGGAGAGCTAAAACAAGTTCAGAAGGTCAGGCAGATTGTAGAAGATGATAAAATAGAAAGAAAGGACTTCTCAATGGGGATGAAAGGGTTATTTTCTTAATGTTCATTACAAACTCAAGACTTTAGTGTTAGTTTGATCTGAGATTTGTTGACAAGGGTATCATTTTTTAAAGTACTTTAGTTTTAGGAGATCAACACAAGAGGTGTAGGGGTTATTTTTGGGAAGCAAGAGCCTCATGTATTCAAGGAAGCAAGGATAGACAAACAATTTGGATTCAAGGCAGTGATAGGCTATGCTGACAAGCTGATGATATATATAGTTAATTGAAACTATAATTGTTTACTATGATTAATTATTTGAAACTATATAAATGTGTGCAAACAAATGACTATGATTAAATGGAAATAATTACTTGGAACTATATAATTATTAGTATTAGATAGGAATACTTAAAATCATACAACTGATTGCAGTTTATTTGTATGAGATAGGAATACTTGATATCATATAATTGTAATTTGTTTGTATTAAGAATAGTAAGAATAATTACTTAAAGCTCATTGGCTTAGTGGGTAGAGTGTTCGCCAATGGTACGGGAGACCGGGGTTGAAGCCCTGGTTGAGTCATACCAAAGACTTTAAAAATTGTACTTGATACCCCCTTGCTTAACTCTCAGCAATATAAGGTACGTATCAAGGGTAAAGTGAAGCAATCCAGGGAAAGGAGTTGTGCCCTCCCCTACACCTTGGTGTAGTAGCTATTGAAAAGAGAGCCTTGTGGTTGCCCTCGACTACAGTTGCCAAATTTACTTTTTACTTAAAGCTCTAATTGTTTACAAAGGATTATTATTATTAGTTAATTGAAACCATATAACTGTGCAAACAAATGACTTTTATTAAATTGAAATAATTACTTAAAAGCATACAATTATTAGTAGCAGATAGATATACTTGAAACTATACAACTGTGAAAATTATTTGTATTAGATAGGAATACTTGATATCATTTTGTGTTCAAAAAAACTCTAAGGAAACAACTACATGAAAAATGTAAATATAAATGTGTAAAAAAGGAAAGTTGGCAACCATAGGCAAGGGTGATCTAAAGGCTTCTTTTTCAATAGCTACTACACAGAGGTGTAGGGGACCCAAAGGCTCTCTTTTCAATAGCTACTACATTGAGGTGTAGGGGAAAGCACTGCTCCTTTCCCTGGATTGCTCCACTTTACCCTTGATATGTGTCTTATAACGTTGGGTGTTAAGCAAGGAGGTATTAAGTACCATTTTTTGAGTATTTGGTATGATTTGACCAGGGACAGAATCCTGGTCTCCTGGGCCATTGGTGAACACTCTACTTATTAGGCACATATAAATGTGTAGTGAATCCAATTCTTTAACCTCTATACATAGAATAACCCTACACAGATATGTTTGGTACAAGTCCCTTTGCTCTAAGCACATCTTTCAGTACACACATTATATAACAGAATAATTTTTCCTTGTCTTACTATTTTCAATTTCTACTCTAACTACTTTCTTTTTCTTCAGTAATCAATAGCATTGAATATTGACCAGAAAGATCCCTTTGACATACCACATAAGTTTGTGGTGGGGGGGACATAACAGGATATGTACCTGGTTCCTAAAGTAAAGGTAATGCCGGTGTTTCCTCAGTGGAAATGCTGTGTAAATTGTGTGGGTGGTATGTTAGACAGGAGGTGTGTCCATGCATAATGCGTAGACGGGAGGTGGAACCACAAGAATTTGCTTGGGTATCCAGAAAATTCTTTAAACCAGGGAAGATTTCAATCTTGGGAGAGACAAGCAGACAACGAAGAAGACTGGCAGAAGAGCTACTTGATGTTACGCCACTTTGGATGCTGGCCTTGCACCAGGCTGCCCAGGATTGAAAGGCAGAGAAAAGCCTGAGCTGTAAGAGACTCAGGAAAGTTGAGAAGTGAGTAGATACTAAGATGAATCAATGCCTTGAGTTAATGCCAGACTTGCAAAAGCAGAGAAGTGAGAAGAAACTCTGATAATTCAATGCCTTGAGGTGGCCCCATGCCAGACTTGTAAAAGTAAAGGAGTGAGAAGAAACTAGGATTATTCAATGCCTTGAGGTGGCCCTATGCCAGACTTGTGAAAGCAGAACAAAGAAGAAGCTTCACTAAAGATTTGTATCTCACTCTATGCATTTCAGTTGTATTTGATCCCCTCTTACTCTATAGCGATGGAGATATTATTATTATTACTATTATTAGGTTTTTGGTTTTGTGTTGGTTATGTTGGTATTACGTTGGTTGTGTTGGTATTACATTGGTTGTTATCATCTCGCTAAATGTTGATGGAAAATAAAGGTGGTGGAGAATAGCGAAGATGTCATTAGGTTTTAAATGAAGGTTTTAATGGCAGCATGAAGTAAAGGGGTTTATGCTGGTATGCTGCGAGTCTCATAGGAAGGAAAGAAGGTAGGAAGTTGTTAGAGTGTATCATCTAATTTGTTTTTAACTAGGATCCCTTGGTCTAGAAGAATAGACCCAAGGGGTCCATAAACTAGATGGCTCTCCTCATAGTGTATGATGCTGCTACTGCTATTCAGGAGCAGACGATAAGACGTCCGTTCCCATTGAGGATTTCTGAGGAAGAGAGTTTTGCAGGCTTTCTTCAATTTTTGGTGCTGCTAGGAAATATGGTTTGGGCTGAATAGGACAGGTCATCCTGATTAGATGAAAATGTTCGGCAACTCTAACGGTCAAATTAAATCATGCGCCAAACAAAAAATACAAGGTTCTGCTACAACTCTCCCTATATGAACATTTTGGGTATAAAAGGTAAAGAAAAGAAGCAGATTATATTTTTATACATCAGTGTTGTTTTGTTTTCTCTGTATTCAACAGTATTACCAGTGACTCATGACAGATGTGATAAGTAACTTTTGTGGGTTTTTTTGGTGGGGGTGCAGTGATCAAATCTCTATATACAAAACTATAAGATTTGGTGGGTTAGTTGGTTGATTTTACAGTACACTGACCCTATTTAGGTTATTTTATACTGAGGTCAGTGTTTTTAAAATTCTTTTTATAACAATAATCCTTTGTTTGTATATAGTTTTTGTGTTGAAATGTGTCACGAAACAAAAAATCTTATTTATCTCTCCTACTACCATAGCGACGCACACAGTCTTCACCTCTCAGAATGTCTGTCTCCTTCTCACATTCCAGCTCTTTACATAGAGCTTGGTAACTCGCTTATGCAAAATGCCATGCATTTGCATAGACAAGTCAGCTTCTGTACCTGCCCACCTCCACTCGCTTTCGGGGTGTCAAGTTGACCAACCAACTGACTCATTTTATGGAATCATGTATTCCTATCTGATATGAAAAATTTGCACACAGTTATATAGTTTCAAGTATTTATCTCAAATAGTGATAATTTTCAAACAGATCTATTTGACTCATGGAGGAGACTCTAACAGGTACAACCACTGTCAGTAAACCTGGGAGTAATAGCAAGGAAGAAGTGACCCTAGAACTGGAGCTTCACCATCAGATGCAGTTTAGTATCATACTCAGGACACAGATATTTTTTGTTGGGTGAGGATTTAGTTGGTGTATTCTCAACCCTACCAGTAGGGTAAACACAACTATAATAATAACTATAAATTAACAGATGAAAAATAAATGCTGCTTCAGATTCAATTTTCTTTCTGGCTATTGTTTTATTGGGGTTTTGTGTTCAAGAGAAACATGGCAGATGACAGCAGCAAATGGAATGCAACAAGTGGAATGTTGTGGATGAGAGCGGCTAGGAGGACTTTGAGGGTGACAGCAGTAAGTGAAATATGGTGAAAAGTTATTTTTGTTTTTTTGTCTTGTTCTGTCTGTATTTTATACACTAAATGTAACTTATATAGGACAGAGATAAACCAACAAATACTAGAATTTTCTCCACTCAGCCAATAAAAGGAGTGCCAGTTTTTTGTCAAAGCAAAGTCTATGAACTGAGGACATTAAAGGGGGATGATGAGCCCCAATATGGTCACTAATCAAGCAAGTAAGTAATTAAAAAATATATTTGAAAGTGCATTTAGCATTACAATTATTGCCTTAGGAAATAGAATCAGCAACTCCAGTTCAAATCCTGGATTAGGCTGTTTGCATTTCATTTCATGCTAATGTCCCTGGTAAAGGCATGAATCAGTATGTTCTTCCACCTCCCCACTGGACTTAATTACATGGAATTGCTCAGTTTTTCTCTCTTTTTTTCAAATACTTAACTATTAGTACTACAATAAATGCAGGTTTTAAGATGGTCATTGATGTTCATAAAGAACTGTATTAAAATCTTTTATTCCTTCATATCTAACATGCATATCACTTTCAAAATCTGATGTCACAATTATTTTTATCATGAAAGATCCTCTGTATAAACAACATTACTCATACGTGTTTTCTTTCTTATTTGACTCTCTGGTGAGTTTCTGCAACCTCTTGAGACTTCAATTTCTACTCATAGCTACATAGGGTTGGATAGGGAGGCTTGCTTAACATTGTAAGAAATGGAATTGGCAACCTGATTTCAAATCCGGGCCATTTGACAGTTAAACTGTGTGCAACCAAATGACTTATGCTAAACTGAATTGTCTGAAATAGAACTGTTTGATCATTTAGCTATGTGTAAAAAAATGACTGATGTTTAATTGAATTGTTAGTGATACATAGCAATATTTGAAACCATTTAACTGTGTGCTAATAAATGAGGGATGTTGAACAGAATTACTAGTATTAGATAGCAATACCTGAAACTCTTTAACTGTGTGCCTAAATTGAAATATTGATATAACATAGCAGTACTTGGAACCATTTGACTGTGCAAATGAATGAATAGTGTTCAATAGCAAAACTTGTAACCACTTCACTGTGTGCACACAAGATTAATATTAAATAGAATTATTAGTATTAGATAGCAATAATTGAAACCATTTAACCATATAAAAACAATAGCAATACTCGTGTGCAATCAAATTAGTTTACATTTAAAAATGAAATCACTTACAAACCATTCACTTACAAATCATATGTATATCTATTTAAATGTGTGCAAACAAATGACTGATGTTAAATTGTTACAAACAAATAATAGTAAACAGAATAACTCATGTTAGAAAAACTTGAAACCTCTTAAATCTGTGCCAAAAATTGAGCTCAGGCTCATTTAAAAATGTTATAAACAAAATGAAAACCAAATCAAACCAATCTACTTGCTTACAAATGATGTCTATTTGTATATATTTATATTCATATAAACAGGATTTGGCGTTAAATAACCTACCAAAGTTGATATGCCATAAAACCGAACCAACCAACCAACCAACCAATTAAATCCTGGACAAGGCTGTTTGTGTTTCTCCTTATCTCTATAGACTTACCGCATAACCTGGTTTGATCATGGAAGTGCCACTCATGTTGTTGATCTTTAGTAGAAATAGCATAGTGGAACCTATCCCACTCCAGGTCTGATTTGAATTCAGAGTTTTCATTCTTCTAGACCAGTTGCTATACCAAAATTAAAGAGCCCTGTCTGCCCTACTATTTCCCATAGCTGGAAGGAGAGTATTTGGTACATACCTTTCCCAGGGGTATTAGTGCTATGTGAAAGGCAAACAGCCATATTCAGGATTTGAACTTGGGTAACTAAGTCCATTTCCTATGATGATAACCATCGTACCTCAAAGCCTTTGAGAAAAGAATGAACCCATCTCTTCTTCTTCCAGCTATGGGTAAATAGTTAAACAGACTGGGTTCTTTAGCCTTGGTTATGCAACCACTCAAGGAGAAGGAAAACTTTAAATTCAAATCAGCTTTACTCCACTTTAAAACTGACCTTGTGCCTGGTGGAGGGGTTGGATAGATAGATAGATAGATAGATAGATAGATAGATAGATAGATAGATAGATAGATAGATAGATAGATAGATGTGTTCCATCTGTATCCAAGTCATGATTATCAAAACCGACTTCTGAGTCTTTAATTTCACATAATTCTGAGTTTGATTCACACATAATTCTTTAGGGATATAAAAGATAATTATCTCAGATAATTAGCATGTCTAACAGGGACTTGTAGGTTCATGGTGAGTGGACTAAATATCTTCCCTACCAATAATTCTTTCTAGTCCAAAGTGACTGTATTTTTGTGAACAAGTTTCTACAGCAACAGTTTCAATGAATAATAGAAGAATTTGGTATTGAAGTAGTGAGAAACTTCTTGACAGAATTCACCAGTTGGTAGAAAATGTGGACCAGCAAATGGAAAGAAAAATTGTGTAAGCAAATCACTAAAGATTAAAAACATCTTTCCCACAACTAAGTGCCCAATAGTATTTTACTTTGCACTAATTCTCTTGGAAAAGGTATGAATCTATCTGTTCTCTAGACTATGAATAAATAATAGGGCAGACTGGGTTCTTTAACCTTGATTTGGTAACCAGTCTAGAAGGAAAACTTTGAATTCAAACCAGCTTTAAAAGCTGATCTTGTGTCATATAGTGATACAAGGTTAGAGAATTCAAACTTGTTAAATTCTGCCTAAAAAATTGACTTTATGTCATATGGTGGAGGAATTGGGTTAATAGATACAAGGTTTGAGAATTCAAACCTTTTATATTTTGGGTAAAAAAAACTGACCTTGAGTCACATCCTACTCTTGGGAGAGGGGTTGGGTAAATACTTAAATGCAGCCAACACTTGATCACATGAACTCAAGAAATTTTAAACATAGCCTCTGGTTTTTTGTACCTGATACTTAAAAGCTTGTATAAGAATGACCAAAATATGCATTCTGTGCAATTCCTTTTTGTCAAACCTAAAATATTAACTGTCTTATTAGCAAGGATTAGAATACACTGATTGTATCTTCTGCAGTTTGGTAAGAACCACCCCCACCAAAAAAATGTTCTGGGAATGAAGCTAAACTACATCTGATACAGGGTATGAAAGCAAAATATGGAATAATTTTGAAAACATTTTTTTTTAGTCTGATTAGTCTAATTTTTGAAAAAAATATGAATCTAAATTTTCATGATAAGGTCTATTATTCAAGGATTTTTTTCATTAAATTTCAGCCCAATATGAGTGAGCAAGAAAAGTAATGATAAAGAATCTATGATTTGCTTAACGCCAAAACCTAGCCAAAGTTTCAAAACAAAAAGAGCTTTTAAGGAAAAGGGGGAGTGGAAGATTGATCAAAAAACGAAAAGAATGCTTTTTAACTGCTCTCACTATGTCAAGAAAGACTCCACAACATCAATCAGAAAGCACACTAATGAATTGAAAGTCCACAAGAAAACTGTGAGGACAGCAATTAAACAAGATTCAAGCCCAGACCTTAACCCCCTTGATTATGCTGTATGGAATGTTTTAGAAAACAAAACAAATGCAACTTCCCATCCAAATATATTGGTTTGCTTAAGACTGCTATTGAGGAAGAATGAAATAAAATGTCTGAAGAATTTGTTTTGAAAGCGTGGACATAACTGAAAAAGATGGTGGCTATGTTGAGTAAATTGACTGTTTTGTGTCTATCTTATTTTGTTGTTTATTTTTTTAAAAGTAAAATAAATCTTGTTTTGTAATAGAGTCATTTATAATTATACTAGAATATTCCAAATTTTGCTTCTGCACTCTGTACATAATTATTATTTTAATCATCACTAGTATGACTAATATTGTTAGTTATTAAAATATTAATGAAATATTTGAAAATGATGCTAGTTCCCTTTGAATATAAGGTGACTCATGCAAATCAGGGCATTAATTTTTGGGATCACTTAATGTTTTATTGGCATAGGAAGTAATTTCATTTTGGAAAATTAAGACTTAAATAATCTTAATAAAATATAGTCTTAAACCTTTTTGGTTGATTAATTGATTGAGTTGGTTTTATGGCATATAAACCATTGTAGGTTATTTAATGCCAAATCCTGTTTATGTATATATTAAATATTTATGATTTGTAAACATTTTGTTGATAGCATTTTTAAATGAGCCCAAGCTTATTTTTTTTGCTCATAGATAAATGGTTTCAAATATTTCTATTTACTAATCATTTGTTTACACACAGTTGAATGGTTTCAAGCTTTGCAATGTAAGTCACAACTAAACATTACTCATTTGTTTACAAGGGGGGTGTCCTCGTGGTGTAATGGTTAAAGCGATGGATTGCAGAATCGTAGTATGCGAGTTCGTACTCCAGTCGCGCTATTGCGTTCACTTTTGGGCAAATACCCTTGGGAAAGGTATGCACCCCATTATCCTCCCAGCTATGGGTTAAATAGTACCACTACTGTTCTTCTAGGAGAATGGCTTTGGCATTAAATAACCTAAAAAGAGTTGATATGCCATTAAACAAAGAAACCAAACCAAACCAATCATTTGTTTACACACAGTTAAATCATCAAACAGCTCTATTTCAAACAATTCAATTTAGCATAGGTTATTTGTTTGCACACCGTTTAAATGTCAAAAGTTCTATTTGACCTATAGATAGGACCTTATCAGGTGCTATCACTCTGGATCAGACCTGGGAACACTGGCAATGAAGAGGTACTCTGAATCCTTCAAAGCTCCAACATAACTGGATTCTCACCATCAGATCGTTTAGTATCATATCCAAGACTTGTTGTCAGAGTAGGGGGAGGGTCTTTCCCCTCTGCAGAGATGCAGTTGGTGTATTCTACAGTCCCATCCAACTGGGCTAAAACCTTTTTGGGGATGACCCTAAAAATTTTTGAAAATTTGGTTGAAATCTGGCCAAAGATTGTGAAGCTTTATTTATGTGGATGGATAGACAAATATTTGGCAAATTGTCATATGTAAATTGCATTCCAATAGAAAAATAATTAATAATAAATTCCTATTGTAAAATCATTGACATTGCATTTCTATATCATCACCAAGGCAAGCAACCAGCACAGATTCCCTTGACTCTCTTTCACCATTAATCCCTATCGGCAAGTCCTCTAGACGGCACACAGTGTCCACACAGAACTGATGAATATAAGTTTTTGCTTGTTGACAAATGCTGATATGTCTATTTGGAGGAGTTGATAGGAGAACATTGCTAATAAATTTGTCCTTACTTCTCCAGCACTACTCACCATGTCTTGCTTGTCTTGTTTGGATGGTTTGTGTGATGTGAAGTAAGTGGCAGCATTGTTGCTGTTTTGTGGGGTGCTGTTTCCAGGATTTGTTCAGAACAGCATGCAGCATCCCTGTGTAGTTCTCTTCTAGTGTTTTCTCTAAGCTTTTCATTAGAGTTAAAATGATACAGCCATATTCACTTGATGCTGAGTGGAAAGTACTCATTGGTCAACAGTCAGGATCAAATAGTTAGGAAACTATTGAACTCATCTTTAAGAAAGCCCAGTCAGTTGGGCTAAAGAATACACCAACTGCGTCTCTGCAAAAGGGTAAACCTCCCAACAAGTGTACTGGAGCTTTGGGGAATTTTGAGTACCTCTTTAGTGCCATTGTTCACTGGTTCACTCTGATCTAGAGTGATTGCATCTGATAGGGTCCTATCTATAGGTCAAATAGAACTGTTATGCTAAATTGAATTGTGAGAAATAGAACTCTGTGTAAATTTAACTGTGTGTAAACAAATGACTGATGTCTAATTGAATTGTTAGTGGTATATAGCAATACTTGAAACCATTTAACTGTATTCAAATGAATGAGTAATGTTGAACAGAATTATTAGTGCTAAATAGCAATACTTGAAGCTCCTTAGCTGTGTACCCAAATTGAATTATTAGTATTACATAACAATACTTGGAACCATTTAACTGTGTGCAAATGAATGAATAGTGTTCAATAGCGATACTTGTTATCCCTTCACTGGGTGCAAGTAAATGGTTAATAATGAATTGAGTTATTAGTGTTAGATAGCAATAACTGAAACCAGTTAACTGTGTATAAACAATAACAATACTAGTGTGCAAACAAATTAGTTTTAACTCATTTAAAGATGAAATTACCTACAAACAAACAAATGAATAATGTTAAATCATGACTGTTATGTAGCAATAATTGAAACCATTTAACTGTGTACAAAAAAGCTCAGGCTCATTTAAAGATTTTATCAATAAAATGTGTTAACAAATCATATATATTTAATATATATGTATGAAAAGGATTTGGCATTAAATAACCTACAATGGTTCATATGCCATATAACCCAACCAAATCAAATCCTGTATATTTAATATATATGTATAAAAAGGATTTGACATTAAATAATCTACAATGGTTGATATGCCATAAAATCCAACCAAACCAAATCCTATATATTTGATATATATGTATAAAAAGGACTTGGCATTAAAACCTACAATGGTTGATATGCCATAAAACCCAACCAAATCAAATCCTATATATTTGATATATATGCATAAAGAGCTTTGGCGTTAAATAACCTACAATGGTTGATATGCCATAAAACCCAACCAAACCAATCATCTGTATAAGAGTGGTGTCTATTGATGAGAAAATGTAACCATGCTGTGACAAGATAGATAAGACAGAAATACTTGGAACATGATTAGAAATTGAACAATAATGATACTGGTCTGTGGCATGTTGGAAAAATATCCTGCAAACCACAATATCGGAAGATATTCTTATAGTGATATCTTTTATAATGCTTTCCTCAGTGCCTTGTGTTGATTGGTTAGGAAGTTAGGCTGGTTGTTCAGGATACAATTTGGTGGACTTTTCAATTCTTTTGTGATGTAGATCTGATTCTGTTTTATATTCTGTGTTTTCTATTTACAACTTTCTTATACAATTTAATGTTTCAGAATCCTGTACAGAATTTTTTTGTGGTGTCTCAATTACCTAGGAATAAAATGATTTAAATGCTTTAGTGTACTATATACATTATATAGCATTACTCTGAAAAGCCTAGCAATATGGTAAAATTTACTGTCATTAAAAATCTACCACTTAATTTCAGAAAACCTTGCATGGAAGCAAATTTGACATCTTACCAAATTTATCATAGACCCTCAGTTTTATTCCAAACTAGAATTTATTATTGAAACTTAAAAACGTAAGAAATTTGAGGCAGTTTAGAGCATTTCAACTCATCTTAAGTATTTTCACAGTTTATTTTTAGGTGGTGTTCTCAGATCATTTGTGATGTAAGTCTGATTTGATTTGATATTCTATGCAGAATTTTAGCAATGTCTCAATTACCTAGGAATAAAATGATTAAAATATTCTAGTGTTCTATATACATTAAATTTCGTATTTCAGAAAAGCCTAACAATATGTTCAAATTTATTCAGTTACTGTCATTAGAAATTCACTACTTAATTTTAGAAAACTTTGCCTGGAAGCAAATCTGACAGCTTTCTAAATTTATCACAGGTCATCCGTAGTATTCAAAATTATAAGTTATAATAAAAATGTAACAATAGATACTATTTACCAGCCCCTCCACTCGGGCAGGATATGACACAAGGTCAATTTTTAAGCGGAGTTTAACAGGTTTGAATTCAGAGTTTTCCTTCTCCTAGACTAGTTGCCTAACCAAGGCTGAAGAACCTAGTCTGTCCTGCTATTTACCCATAGCTGGAGGGAGAATAATTGGATTCATACCTTTCCCAAGGGTATTAGTGCTATGTGAAATGTAATCAGTATCGTCCAGGATTTGAACTCGTATCGCCGTGTATGTTCCTATTTACATTTTTTGTGTAGTTGTTTTTTAAGAGTTTTTTCCCTTCTTTCACATGGTCCTATCAAATATGAATAATCTTTAAACAGTTCTATTTGACCAAATGTAACAATAGATAAACATTTAAATACGAATAGTTTCTTTATCTGATACCAAAATTTGATTTATTACTGGAAGCCCAGAATGAATTAGACACTTTTTTTTTTTTTTAATTTTTTATTTAATGATGCCCAAAGCAAGCAAAAGCAGTGACTTCATTGTAATGCAGCTTGTCTGTTGATGACCTAGAGGAGCCTAACAATGTCATCTTTCCAGGTTAGCTCATGTTCACTTCGTACTAATGCATAAAATAAAGGTATGAACCCACTTTTCTCTGCATTTTATATGCATACTAAATAAATGCATTTGTTTGAGTAATATCAGTCAAACTGAAAACCAATTTGTAAATTGAATTTAAGTTTCAGCTGAGGCTCTGTTCTAATATCCTTGAAAAAGGCATGAATCCACACCTCCTTGCAATGTAAATTATCTGCTTGGAAAACAAAATCAGCCAACTGAATTTGAATATCAGCTGAGGATTCTTATGTTCACTTTGCATTAAAATCTTAGGGAAAGGCATGAATTCACATATCCCTGCATTCTATATATTTACTAAATATAAGAGTAAAGTGGTGTAATGGCTTTCAGCAGTGAAAACAGAATAAACAAACTTAACTTTTGGTTGAGGTACTTACATTCATTTTTCACTAATATCCTAGAGAGGGTCATGAATCCACATCTCCCTGTATTCTGTATTTGTTCTAAATGGAGGTATAAGGTAGTGTTATTGTTATCTGCATGTGGAAAATAAAATTATCAAATAGAATTCAAATTTTGGCTAAGGCAATTTATTTTTACATATGCTGCATTGCAGATCCTCACAAAGTTAGCGGTTGTCTCAAAAAAGATGTGTCTCTTGCAAAGATCATCAAAGAAAAGTAGATGCAACAAAAAAAGGAGAAAAAGAGGTTGTCACTTGATCCCAGTGACAAAAGAGAATAGACATACATATTAAAAAAACCCACTTTGGTTTACTTTTTGGATCAATCTCATAAAGTATCTGTAAGGGCCCCATTTATGGGTCAAATAGAACTGTTTAAAGATTATTCATATTTGATAGGACCATGTGAAAGAAGGGAAAAAACTCTTAAAAAACAACTACACAAAAAATGTAAATAGGAACATACAATGAATGTGATTCCCAAACTGCTTGGCATAAAATAACCGTAGATGGGTTGACATGAAATTAGAATCAATTAAACAATAAGTTAAGCAACATTTCTGTACATAAAAGCTTAAAGAATAGAAAAAAACCTCCACTTAAAGCAATTGTCTATAGAGTTACCTCCCCTTTCATACCCCAACTTTTCCTAGTGAGTACTCTCTAGCACCTTTTGTTATTGTTGAAGTCATTGGTACTCCTGTGTTCTGATGTGCAGAATTTGTTCTGTTCTCAAGGATTTTTTATATAATTGATCTTAAAAATTTAAAGAATTCTAAGTCTTCAGATATTCTAAAAAACTTAGAATTCTTTAAATTTCTAAGATTAGTAACCAAATTTCTCACCTTTTGGGAAATCATCCAACAACAGTAGACAGCTCAGGCTACCACCATTGGTAGCAAAGCCATCTCATTCTTTGTGAATAGTCGTTGAAGAGGAGATGTTGGTGGTGTAATGGTTATTCTCATAGGAAACGGAGACAGCGACTTGAGTTCAAATCTTGGATGAGGCTGTTTCGATTTCACATCGTGCAAATAACTTTGGGAAAGGTATGCATATAACTATTATCCCTCTAGCAATGGGTCGATAGTAGGGCAGACTGAGCTCTTTGATGTTGGTCTTGGAGATGGAAAACTCTGAATTTAAACCTGTTAAACTCTGCTTAAAAATTGACCTGAAGTATCATCCTGTTTGTGTGGAAGGGTTCGGTAAATATATATATATACTTGCTGACATGCTTTCGGTAATTAATAGGGCAGACTGAGCTCTTTAACCTTGATGCAGCAACTGATCTTGGAGAATGAAAATTCTGAATTCAAATCAAAAGGGCTCTCTTTTTGTTAGTCAAACTACTTTGAGGGCTCTTACTTCACCTCCTCCTAATCGACACATAAATATGAATAAAAAATATTTTAAAGGTCTGAATGAAGGAAAATAAGCATTGCTACAGTGAAACCAACAACTTCTCTGGCCTTCTCTCTATAGATGCTGTTATAGATCATGCTTATCTTATATTTGCATTATCAACCATTCAGACCTTTAAAATAAGTGAGTTTAAACTCTAGTCATGCTATAACATTCACTTTCAGACTAATACCCTTGGCAAAGGTTTGAATCATCTTAGACCCCCTAGTGATGGGTTAAATAATACCACTACAGTTCTTCTAAAAGGATGGTTTTGGCATTAAATAACCTATAAAGGTTGATATGCCATTAAACAAAGAAACCAAACTGAACTATTCTCTCCTAATACTTGTAATTTTTCAAAATATAATATTGCCTGATAATCACAAAAAAGTCAAACTATTAGGTTTGGTTTGGTTTTATGACATATCAACTATTGTAGGTTATTTAATGCCAAATCCTCTGTGTACATATATATCAAATATATATGATTTGGTTTGGTTTGGTTTGGTGGCATATCAACTATTGTAGGTTATTTAATATTAAATCCTCTTTATACATATATATTAAATATATATGATTTGGTTTGGTTTGGTTTTATGGCATACCAACCATTGTAGGTTATTTAATGCCAAATCATCTTTATACATATATATTAAATATATATGATTTGGTTTAGTTTGGTTTGGTTTTATGACATACCAACCATTGTAGGTTATTTAATGCCAAATCATCTTTATACATATATATTAAATATATATGATTTGGTTTAGTTTGATGGCATATCAACCATTGTAGGTTATTTAATGCCAAATCCTCTTTATACATATATATTAAATATATATTATTTGTAAAGTCTACAAAGTTAAATAATGCCAAATATTGCTATGTATCACTAACAATTCAATTAAACACCAGTCATTTGTTTGCACACAGATAAATGTTCAAACAGTTCTATTTCAAACAATTTGATTTACTATAACTCATTTGTGTGCACATAGTTTAAACATCAAACAGTTCTATTTGATTAATAGATAAGACCCAATCAAGCATTCTCACTCCAGACCAGAGTGGACCTGGGAGCAATGGCAATCAAGGGGTACTCCATATTCTCCAAAGATCCAGCATTACTGGAGTCCCACAAACAGATTGTTTGGTGTCATATCCAGGAACTCTCATGGTGGGGAAGTCTTATCCCTACTGCAGGGATGCAGTTGATGTATTCTACAGTCCTAGCAGACTGAGCTGGTCAAACTATTAGTTACAATATGTGATTTTAATTTATGACTAGATATACTCTAGTCCAGATCTGCCTAGTTAGCAAGGCTTAGAATACACTGACTGCCTCCCCATTAGATGGGTAAGATCCACTCCCACAAAAAAGGGGTATTCTGGATATGACACGAAACTGCTTCTGATGGTGAGGTTCTATTTCTGGCCCTCTGGGAAATTTTGAGTATCCCTTTATTGCCATTACTCCCAGGTTCAGTCTTATCTGGAGTGATCGCACCAGTTAGGGTCCCACTTATGGGTCAAACAGATCTGTATAAAAATGTTTGTTTGTTTGGGTTTTATAACATATTAACCTTTGTAGGTTATTTAATGCCAAATCCATTTTTATACAAATAAACAGTTTTATTTCAAACAATTCAGTTTAACATTAATATACATTTTGTCAAAAACATTTCTATTTTAAGCTATTCAGTTTAGTCAAATAGTTTTATTTCAAACAATTCAGTTTAGCATAAGTACAGTTTCAATGTCAAAAACAGTTCTATTTCAAACAATTCAATTTAGCATACAAAAACAGTTCCATTTCAAACAATTCAGTTTAGCATAAGAATGCACTTTAGTTCTATTTGACCTATAGGTCAAGTGCTACCACTCTGACCAGAGTGGACCTGGGAGCAATGTCAATGAAGGGGTACTCTGCATTCCCTAAAGCTCTAGCATTACTGGAACCTCACCATCAGATTGTTTAGTGTCATATTCAGGACACTCGTTGGGGAAGGGGTCTTATTCCTCTGCAGAGAAGCAGTCATTGTATTCTACAGTCCCAACCGACTGCACAAGTATAAAAATGATTTGTATTCAATAGGACTGTGTGCAAAAAACCTTTTATTAACTAATACACAAAAAATGTAAATATGAATATACAATAAATGTAATTCTTAAATTTCAAGGCATAAAATAACCCACAGTGATTTGAAATGATGTTAAAATCAATTTGTTAATCCATGTATTTCTTATATCAAACATTCTCTGAATAGATACTGCAACTTGCAAACTTTTAACAGTAATGATATGTGTATCAGTGGTATATACAAGAGTAATTCAATAAATAGGGGGAATTTTGCCAAAGGAATAGTTGGCAATAGAAAGCACTGTATACAGTTCTCAGAAGCCTATCAACATGACCTTTTTTACTGACCACTGTGTCTGGAACATCTTTCCTGGAGGGCCAGTGTGTTTCCACTGAATAGATTTTTTGAAACATTAAACTTCTCTGTTAGCAAAAATTTGGTTACAGACCTCTGTTCCAGCCTGGGGCACTGTTTAATTTGCCACCATTTTGAATAGCCTCAAAAGAAATATTTTTGCAAGATCAAGATAATTTTTGCTATAAACCAATTCCAACCAATACAGTGTTTACGTTTATGGAAAAAAATTCTGGAAAAAAAAATTATTTTGCTTTATCAACAAAATGACCTTGATTTATTAAATGACCCTTATATTTCTAAGAAGCAAGATACTCACTGCTTACTCTGTAAAAATTATTCAGTACAAAATCAAATATATCTTTATTTATTACATTTAACATATTATTTACTTCAATGGTATCATACTGTTGCATATTGACTCTTGACAGAGCCAGATGTTCCAGCTGTGTCAACAAATTGATTGCAAGAAAGCAAAAAAAAAAAATCAGGAAAGTGGCAATGCATATGTGTAAGCAGCTCATGTGAGTTGAACCAGAAATGTGAAGGTGTTAGGAAATTATATATACACAGATACCCACAGAGTAATGGTCAGTCTCAATCTTGCAGCCAGAAGAAAGTCAGTTATGGAGAACAGCTGCAAGGCACCACCCAGGGGTGTGTGGCAGCCTACAGGAGTCTTCAGTCTCAGTCATCAGTCTGCAGTCTTAGAGTCCCAGAGTGGCTGCAGAGGGCCAAGTAGCCCCCTGGTGAAGACCGGTTGAGAAGGTCTTAAAGAAGAAAAGATGTTTGACCCTGAATCTGAGTATGGCACAATGTGGCTGGGAAAAAGTTATGGATCAATATTGCTGTCCTTCAAGTCCTCAGTGTGTTTTCATCTCCCAATCTCTGTCCCTCTCTCACTCTTACAGCCAACTTCATACCTTTATGAGAGTAATAAAGAGAGATATATTTTTATAAAGAAAAGTGTTATGATTCCTTCATTCATCATTATGCCAGTAGGATATACAATAATATAACACTTAAGGAAAACTCAGTAACTTTATATTGTAATGAACACTTGAAACTTGTAAGCAGACATTTAACTTTGAAAACCTGTGCCTCTTATATTCAAAATTTAATTTTCAGTAATATTTTTCTAGAATAAAATATGACACTTCCCAACAAAATATGCATTAAATTTGGATAAAGACTACAGAGAGAAGTATGCAGAGCATTTAGTGGCTGCTGATTTGGTGTTTAATGATATTTTTCGCCTGTTGTAAGTACTTTAATCTTATTTTTTGTTTGAGTGAAATTTATTGTTATTGTTCTTAACCTAAATAGTTTGGCAAAGCAAACAGAAATTATCATATTTCTATGGTAACAGCCTTTTCAAATCTGTTAAATTTTCCTCCAAGCATTTCATTGAAGTCACAGCGGTGCATCTATACAATAGTACTAATATAGCTACTGCTGAGACCCCCAAAAGGGTGTCCTGAGTATGAAACTAAACCGCATCTGATGATGAGGTTCTGGAGATCTAGGGAGTTCCCCTTTATTGCTTTTACTCGCAAGTCCACTCTTATACCCTTGGGAAAGTATGAACTCTCTTATCCCTTCAGCTATAGGTTAAATAGTAACCCTACTATTCTTCAACAAGGATGGCTTTGGTATTAAATAACACATGAAGGTTGATATGCCATTAAACAAAAGAAAACAAAACCACTCTGATCAGGTGGTTAGGGTAAGGGTTCTATAGATCTGTTTAAAGATTGTTCATATTTGATCAGACTAGGTGTAAAGAAACTCTTAAGTAACAATTATACAAAAATGTAAATATGTGTGTACAATGATTGCAATTCCTCAACCTCTTGACATAAAATAAGCCTAGATGTGATAACAAGCCATTAAAATCAATCAATCAACTTCCAACTGTAGTTGTCAACTGGCCTTACTTAGGGTGGCTTTATGTGTCTGACACTGGTTGTGTGCTGGTGAAATGTCACTCACTCATTAGCCCTTATTTTTATCACTCTCCCAATATATTACTACTCACTATATGGGTATGTAGTAATCTAAATATTAAATAACAGGAGAGAGAGAAAAATTAGCTTTCCAGCATAATTCAAGATTATGTGAATGTAATATTAATGATGAGTTTACCATATTTGATGAGTCGGGAATGCTCACCTAAAATATTCTATACACTCCCAAAAAGGGAGTTTCCATATTGTAAAGGTTAAGGTGCTGGGCCGCAGCCTTGAGGTAAGTGAGTTCAAATTCCAGTCACGCAATTATGTTCCCTTTTTGACTATTATCCTTGGGAAAGGTATGAGCCACTTTATCCCCACCAGCTTTGTGTTAAATAGTATCACTGCTGTTCCTCTACAAGGATGGCTTTGGCATTAAATAACCCACAAAGATGATATGCCATTAAAGAAAGAAACCAAACCAGTACATTCCTAATACATTGCTTTCCTCTCAGTTTGAACAAATTTCAAGTCTGAGTGTCAAAAAAACTTTGAAAATTTTTTCACTCATTCTGAACAAAACAAAAAACAAAATCATGCTACTTATTCACACAATCTTTCCTTTCACTTGTTTATCCAAAATTTTCTCTCATTAGGAAATTTTACAACCAAATTCAAGATAAATCAACCCAGTTTAGTCAGTGGTGGAGAGCAGTAGTATCTGTCCTCTGGTCTAAAAGGGTATAAGAGTTAGGTCTATTACTCGACACCTAAAGCGCAACCTTCAAAGTAGCCCAGTTGGCTGGGGCTGCAGAATACACTGACTACATCTCTGTAGAGGGTTAACTCTCCCCCAATGAGTGTCCCAGATATGACACTAAACAATCTGATGGTGAGGCTACAGAAACGCTTAAGCTTTGGAAAATATGGAGTACCCTTTCATTTCCATTGCTCTCAGGTTCACTCTGACCTGGAGTGATAGCATCTGATAGGGTCATATCTATGGGTCAAAGAGAACTGTTTGGTATTTAAATTGTGTACTTTGACATTTTAACTGAGTGCAAAAAAATACCTTATGCTAAACTGAATTGCTTGAAAGAGAACTGTTAACCATTTGACTGTGTGTAAATAAATGACTGATGTTTTATTGAATTGTTAGGGATACATAACAACACTTGAAAACATTAAACTGTGAGCAAAAAAATGATTAATTGTAAATAGAATTATTCGTATTAGATAGAAATAAGGGAAACCATTTAACTGTGTGAAAAAAATTGAGCTCTGGCTTGTTTAACAATATTCTCTACCAAATATGTTTAGAAATCATATATCTAATATATATGTATAAAAAGGATTTGGCATTTAATAACCTGCAATGGTTGATATACCATAAAACCAAACCAAACCAAACTATCTGTGTGCAAAGGAATAAATAGTGTTGAAATAGAATTAGTTAAATGGTTTCAAATTTTCCTATTTAACACTGTGTACAAAAGTATGAGCTCAGACTTGTTTAAAAATGTATCAACAAAATGAGTTAACAAATCATATATATTTAATATAGATGTAAAAAAAGGCTTTGGCATTAAATATCCAAAACGGTTGATATGCCATAAAACCCAACCCAACCAAACCAAACAACCTTGAAAAAAAAAGAAGCCTATGCAGCTGAGCTATTTTTTAGCATCACCTTCATGAACTGGATACAAGGAGAGAGAGAGAGAGAGTATTAAAGAAACTTTTAAGAAAATGTAAAGACCAAAAAAAGATCTTTAAATTTAAAAGTGGAAAAAAGTTGATGAATAATGAAATGAGAATATAGGGAATTAAAAGAGCCAAGAAAGTGAAAAAGAAATTATTGTCAATGTAAGAATCAGGAGAAAATAAGGGAGAAAAACACCCTCAAATGTGAGAAGAGGAGGAAGATGCACATTAACGGAAGTGGCTCCCGTTAATGTTTTCTTAGTGATGTGGAACTTAGCAGAAAAACCGGTGTATTGCATATTTTGACCCTTTGTAAAAAAAATATGACTAGTTTCCACAGAATTTCAATTTTGCAGTGGACACCAGGAAAAATATTTTTCTTTCTTTGTTTTTTTTTTAAATTTACAAACCTTTTCAAATTAAAAACTCCTGTTATTTAATTATTTGATCTCATTTAAACTTAATTTTAGCATAAAAAGTAATGAAATTTAAAGTGACTTGTTTACACATTTTTTCTCCTGGCTAGTTCATATTTTCAATCCACTGGGGAATTTTACTGAGATATTTGTTGTTATTTAGACATGAAATTCGACTATTTTTGGCATATTTTTTATTCAGACTGATGCCTGAGAAACTCATATAGAAAAACAATATCAGACATTTTAGACTAGTAGGAATTATTGAAATCATTGGGAGACAATAAAAGATTGTCTCTCTTGTGTAGGGGTGTATCTGTCGAGAGTCATGAGTCAATCCCTTAATTCTTGACCTCTTTTGGTCTCAGTTCATTGAATACTAAAGACATGTCTTTTTATCACTGTTTGTTGAACAGTAGAGAGACTTTGTCTCATTAACAGGTGATGGATGTTGTCTCTCAACTCAGCATTTAGATGTAAAACCAAAACTGTCAAGAAAGCATGTACAATTTTTATACTACTTTTAACTATTGCTTGTTCATAGAAAAATATGTGTACATTTTATCTGGCTGGACACATTTGCTTTGGTTTAAATTGGATGGGTTTTATGATATATCAACCATTATTGGTTATTTAAGGCCAAATCCTGTTTTTACATATATATTAAATATATATGATTTGTAAACATAATTTGTAGTTATATCCAGTTAAATGATCAAATACTTTTATTTCTAACAATTCAATTTAGCATAAGTCAACAAAGTTAAATGGTTCCAAGTATTGCTAGTATCACTAACAATTCAATTAAATATCAGTCATTTGTTTTCACACTTTTGAAAGATCAAACAGGTCTATTTCAAGCAATTCAGTTTAGAATGAGTCATTTGTTTGCACTCAGTTTAAATGTCAAACAATTCTATTTGAACCATAGATATGACTCTATCAAGTGCTACCACTCCAGGCCAGAGTGGACCCAGAAGTAATGGCAATGATGGGGTACTCCACATTCCTCAAAGCTCAAGCATTACTGGAACCTCACCATCAAATTGTTTAATGTCATATTACCAGGACACTCATTAGGGGAAGGTCTTACTCCTCTGCAGAAATGCAATCGGTGTATTCTACAACCTCAACTGACTGGGTTCTGACACATTTGTGTATTCTTGTATATTATATAAGTATTAAATGTTCCTAAAAGTAAATATATCTGCTCTCATTGGTCTAGAGGGTAGAGTGTTTGCCAATGGTCTGGGAGACCAGGGTTCAATCCTAGGTCATGTCATACCAAATACTTTAAAAATGGTACTTGATACCTCCTTGTTTAACACTCAGCAATATAAGGTATGTATCGAAGGTAAAGTGGAGCAATCCAGGGAGTAGCGCCCTCCCCAATACCTTGGTGTAGTAGCTATTGAAAAGGGAGCCTTCTGGTCGCCCTCGACTACAGTCGCCAACTTTATAAACTTACATCAGTGAATGTTCACCAATGGTCCGGCAGACCGACGTTCAATCCCTGGTCGAATCATACCAAAGACTCAAAAAATGGTACTTGATGCTGCCTTGCTTAACGCTCAGCATTATAAGGTATGGCCTAAGGGTAAATTTGAGTGATCCAGGGAAACGAGTAGCGCCCTTCCCTACACTTCGGTATAGTAGCAATTGAAAAGGGAGCCTTCAGGTCACCCTCGACTAAGGTTGCCAACTTTACTTACTTTTATATCATTGGATGTACTAATGCAAATATTGGATCTTGGTGTATGGGAACACAACTAAATATCCCTCTTGCATGAACTAAATCAAGCGAATGCTTAGCAGTAGTAAAGATACTTTGTTAAGTCCCAAACCACCAAAAACAGCTCAGTCAGCTGAAGTTGATGAATACACTGACTGCATCTCAGCAAAAGGGTAAGATCCTCCCAACCAACTAGTGTTCTGGATAAGACATTAAACTGCCTGATTGTTAGGCTGTAGTCCTGGAGCTTTGGAGAGTGTGAAGTACACTTTTATTGCCATTACTCCCAGGTCCACTCCAACCCAGAGTGGTAATACCTATTTGAATCTCATCTACTGGTAAAATAAAACAGTGTAATCATTTGCTATGTTTGAAACTATATAACTGTGTACAAATAAAGTTATTAGTGTTAAATAGCCATACTTGAAACCATTTAACTGTGTGCAAACAACAAATAGCAATATTGAAACCATTTAAATGTGTGTAGATAAAACTATTAGTGTTAAATAAGAATACTTGAAACCATTTAACTGTGTGCAAACAAATGAGCTCTGGTTCATTTTAAAATAATAATGTCTACAAACTATTCACTTATAAATCATATATATGATATAAACTGGATTTGGTATTAAATTACCCACAAGGGTTGGTATGCCATAAAACACAACCAACATTAGCATTAGTATATCTATGATACACTGACATTGAATACATTAAAGGAAAGACAAGATTAAGCTCATTTACATGTGCAAGAACATCTAATATTTTAGAAATATATGTAAGTGAGGGAGTCATCTTGAATTAGCAGACCAATTCACATATCTCAGCAGTAGTATCTCATCTTCTGAAAGTGATGTCAACATATGCCTAAGGCGTAAATTGCTAGTGACTGCTATAACCTTATTGATGATGTGGAATACTTATTTCAACCCCTTCACCACAGAGAAGATATGGCACAAGGTCAGATTTGAAGCAGAGTAAAGCCAGTTTGAATTCAGAATTTTCATTCTCTTCAACTGGTTACTTAACCAAAGCTAAAAAAAATTTCTCCCTACTATTTACTCATAGCACAAAGAAGAGAGGAGAATAGATGGATTCATGCCCTTCTTAAAGGTATCAACATGAAGTGAAACACTACTGTAATCTAAGTGGAGCAGAAGATGTTTTGGTTGATTCCCTCCTCACCCTAGACCAATGACAGCATTATTATTTCCATTATTTACTAACACTGAACAAACCAGAAGGAAAGATAGTATAAACTTATTTATAAATACTTTGAACCTTTATACTTTTCAATATATAATATACATACAGGGGGTATTAAAAGAAAAGAATATAGAAATGTTGGGGTTTTATTAGATTTTATGGCATATAGTAGGTTATTTAATGCCAGATCCTCTTTATTCATATATATCAAATAAATATGATTTGAATATACAAATGTGTCTCAATAAGTAGTACTATGAACAAGCAGTATGTAGAAGTGCTGTGTGCGGAATCATAGTAAGCATGCTCGAACTCCAGTCTCACTATTACATTCACTTTCTAACAAATACCCCTGGGAAATGTATGAACCCCCTTATCCTCCTAGCTATGGGTTAAATAGTATCACTACTGTTCCTCTAGTTTTGGCATTAAATAACACACGAAGGTTGATATGCCATTAAGCAAAGTACATCAAAGTACACCAAGCACATATCTTGCTCTGTGAACGAACAGTATATGAAAAGGGGCACAAAAACGGCAAAAGAGTTCCTTGACTTCTTTTGTATTTTAAAACACGTGACTTTAAATTTCAATGCTGAAATGAACAGAGATAAAAGGTATGTCTACTTCTGTCGAAGAGCTGGTACAAAAAGGTGGTGAGAAAAGATTCTGGAATGCTCACATGGAACAAGTCCACACGTCGAATAAGGCGGAACAGTTACTGATTTTATTCGGGAAATTTTACTTCTCTTGTTCTAAAATTGAATTTATAATTTTTACATTGATTATTAGAGTAATGTACTGGGGCATTGGGCTCATCAGTAGAGTGTTCATGAATGGTCCAGGAGACCCGGGGTTCAATCCCTGGTCGAGTCATACTAAAGACTCAAAAAATGGGGTACTTGATGGCACCTTGCTAAACACCCAGCATTACGAGGTAAGGATCAAGCATAAAGTGGAGCAATCTAGGGAATAGAGTAGCGCCCTCCACTACACCTCGGTGTAGTAGCTGTTGAAAAAGTAGCCTTCGGGTCGCTCTCGACTGGGTTCACCAACTTTACTTTTTACTTCATTAGAGTAATGGTAGTCTTTTGGTGTCAGTTTTTTCAATAGATGAGACCAGAGGTTTTCTGACTGAATTATTTGATCTTGGCTGTTAACCAATGAGGTTACTCTGTGCAGCATTTGGTGCAGCATTGCGCCTTTCTTTACACCCACAATGCTAAATCCCATGGTTTCCATTGCTATACGCTTGTGTGGTTCGTACTATACTCTCTTCCCTCAGAGACTGTTATCCAGTGAAACCTTCCAGGAGTGATGGGCGATAGGAACGGGTGGTGAGAAAGAGTCAGTGAATTCCGTGATATCAGTACGACTTGATGATGATGGCATTAATTATCATAAAATTTGATGGTGACTTAAGGCTTCTGAAGTTATACTTATTATTTATTTATTTACTGCTGGAGGAGCAGAGACGAGCTCATAAGTGATGTACTCCTATGGACTCCCTCTTATGGCCGAGCAAAAGCAGGATGACCACCTCGAACATACATACAGCAGCTGCGTGAAGATACGGGATGGAGTTCAGAAGACCTGCCGGAGGCGATGAACGATAGGGAAAAGTGGCGAGAGAGGGTCGGGGATATCCGTGCGGGCGGCACGACATGATGATGATGATGATTTATTGCTGGAAAATGTGTTTCTGGGAGCTGTCGAAAATAAGATAATTTGACTGCGAAAGGGTTAAACCAAACGAAAGCATTTATAAATTAATATTTATTCTCCTCAAGTATTTTCTTTATCTTAATTTCAGTTGAATTTTATCACAAAACTCGGACTGTTATTTTACAAATTGGAAATAATGTGTTATGTGGGTAGTGTGTGTGGCAAATTTGTGTAACGAGTTACTGTATATCAAAAGATTGCTAAATATTTTAACAGATAGATCTTCCGGACATTGGAGGACAATTGGTGCAAGGGAGAATAATACATATCCACCAAGCCTAGTCGACTGGGACTGTAGAATACACCGACTGCATCTCCGTAGAAGAGTAAGAACCCTCCTCCCAACAAGAATCCAGGATATGACAATAAACCGCCTGATGATTAGGCTCCAGTCATGGAGATTTGGGGAATGCAGAGTACCCCTTCATTGTCATTGCTCTCAAATCCACTCTGACCCTGAGTCCTATCTATGGGTCAAAAGAACAATTTGACATTTAGCCTCTGCGCAAACAAATGATTGATATTTAATTGAATTGTGAGAGATACATAGCAATACTTGAAACCATTTGTCTGAGTGCCAATAAAACTATCAGTATAGAATACTTGAAAACGTTTACCTTTTTTTTGCAAAATAGATTTATTAGTATTACATAGCAATACTTGTAACTATTTGGCTGTGTGCAAATGTGTGAATAGTGTTGAATAGAATAATTAGAGATAAATTGCAAAAGTTGAAGCCACTTCACTGTGTACAAACAAATGATTTATATTAAGTAAAAATATTTGCGTTAGATCACAATAATTGAAACCATTTAACTGCGTAGAAACAATAGCAATATTTGTATGCAAACAATTTAGTTCTAACTCATTTAAAAATAAAATTACCAACAAACTATTCACTCACAAATCGTATATGTATAACCACTTAACTGTGGGTAAACAATTGATTGAAATTAAATTGTTACTGTTACATAGCAATAAATGGAATCAATTAACTGTGTTCAACCAAATGATATATAGTAAATAGAATTATTCGTATTAGATAGAAATACTTGAAACCATTTAACTGTAGGAAAAAGAATGAGCTCCGGCTCATTTAAAAATGTTATCTACTAAATGTGTTCATAGATCATAGATATTTAATATATATGTATAAAGAGGATTAGGCATTCAATAACCTACAAGGGTCGATATGCCATAAAACCCAAACCAAACACATCTATCGGAGTGGTTACAAATTATTGGTAATGGTTAGTGCTTGGGAGGTATTCAGTCGAGTTACCACTCATCAGCATATCAAACACATTAACACAGAGATTAATATAAAATAATAAAAATGTTAATCAAATCAAGTATTATATTAACCCTATATCACATGCCGTTTGCAACGGCTGATGCTTTGACTGTAAACTCTATCCGGAACGTTACAGCACCTAGGTGGCTGATCAGACAACTATGTTTTGTTGTTTATCTTCGCACTTTTATAATAGTACAATAAATTGTGAATTCATATAAGCTCTAATGTATAAGATTTGCATGTTTCATATTTTCTACCAGTAACCTTCAGTGTGCCTGGGTGGGGGGTCGACCTATACAGTGGGTATCACCCTAATCAATAATTTTGAACAAAAAATCTTGAAGTTGACTTATATACCAAATCGATTTATACGCTGCAATTTATGGTATATGTATTAAATGCTTCTATTTTTGTAATTGAGCTTATCTTTCCTTCCGTTTATTCAGTACTAGTGTATCATTAGATCCACTGATGCTAATTTTGATCATTGTTAAGTGGAGACTCGACAAAATATCTTCCCTTACTCCAAGTAACTCTATATCGGTTTTTTGAAATATCCTGCAAAAGACTATTTAAACAATATATATGTTCGAAAGAAAATACAGAGTGACCCCCAAAAAACAGAACCCATATATTTTTGACAGAAATTTATAAAGTTAATTCTAGCCTTTTCTTTTTTTTTTCAGGATATGAAGTAGATTATGTGCATGAAAAATTGGGACCATAGTATTCACCAACATGTCCTGGTCTACCAAGGAAAAGACATTTTGTGTGGAAGCCTATTTTTCAACATATCATACACGGTCGAGCAAGCAAATTTTAGAAGAGAGTTTCGGAGAACATGGTACTGTGCAAAATTTTAATTCTAAAGGCATCACGGACACTCATTCCGGTCGGAGGGTGAGTGCCAGGACAGAAAGAAACATCAATGAAGTACGGAAGTCAGTCGGACGGAGTCCAAAGAAATCGCTTCGACGGCGTAGTCAAGAACTTGGGATCTCTCGAGAGTCTTTGAGGCGTGTTCTCAAATCAGATCTTCATGTGTATCCTTACTAGATCCAAATAAAGCAAAAGCTCACAGAGTCTGACATGGCAAAACGTGTTGCAATGTGTGAATGGTTTTGTGACACGATCGAAGACAATCCAGACTTTTTGGATCATGTTTGGTTCTCTGGCGAAGTGCATTTTCTGCTGTCAGGACATGTCAATAGCAAAAATAATGTTTACTGGGGTACAACACCTTCGGAGGAAGTCTTACAGAGACTGTTACACTCAGTAAAGTGCACGGCATGGGTAGCCATTTCCAAATATGGCATAATCGGTCCGTATTGGTTTGAAGACGAAAATGAGAGGGCTCAAACGGTGAATAAGGAACGTTATGTGGCAGTGCTGAAGAAGTTCTGGGCATCACTCGGACGTCGCTGAGGGACTGATCGAGATGACCAGTGGTTCCAGCAAGATGGGGTGACTCTCCACACATCAAATCACACTCTTGACTGGCTGAGAGAGCGATTTTAGGAAGGGCTGATCTGCAGGAAGTGTGATGTCGAGTGGGCACCTCATTCACTGGGCTTGAACCCCCCTGATTTTTATCTGTGGGGATATCTGAAGGACCATGTGTATCAGAACAATCCTCAAACAATTGGTAAGCTCAAGGCTGCAATTGCAGCAAAAATCAGGGAAATCGCCAGAGAGGAGTGCATGTGAGTGATTGACAATTTTGCACAACTGTTGCTAGTCGGTCTCCAACGCCGAGGAGGTCATTTGGAACATATTCTAGAGAGACCATAACTTTTGTGCAAAGGATCCAAGATTAATGAAACTTTTGGACATAATCATACACAGACAGATGTTCGAGTGTACAAAATTAAAATTATTTTGCTTCATTTTTGTAGGAGTAATAAAAAAGTTTATGGGTTCTGTTTTTTTGGGGGGGAGGGGTCACCCTGTAATCTATGAAAAAATATATTTTGTTTAAAAAAATTTGTTTAAAATATATATGTAATATAAAAAGAAGTAATAATATTTTTACAAAGAATATTTAAAAGAAAATCATGATTTGTATTACTGTAACGCTGTAAGATCTTCTGCTCCTAGGTTTAGATCGCTTCTTGGCCTTCCGGTCCCTGGCTTCGGCTGGACCGCCTTCGAGTGAACGAAAGATCAATGATAGGTAAGCATAGCACTAGACCTCCTGGTCTAGTTTAAGCTATGAACAAGGCACGAGCCAAGACCCGTGCCTGACCTCCCTCTCCCTTAAAGCCCCACCTTAAAAAAGACCTTATGTCAAGTCCTATCTGGTGGGAGGCAGAGACAAATATTGCTTCTGGGCCTTTTGGCCACTGCAGGCTTCGGCTGAAGCCACCTGGCATTCGTGCCGGGAGGAGAAAGATCAATGACAAGCATAGATTAACATTGCACTAAACCTTCGGGTCTAGTGAATCTGTGACCAGCAAGGTCACCTGGCATACGCGCCGGGAGACTTGTCAATGGCTAGCATAGTTCACATTGCTCCAAGTAATCCTATAATCAGCATTGTCCAATAGCGAACGAGTCTTGGCTAGTATGTGACCTTGTGACTCTATGAGTTGGATATATGCACATACATGTGTGTGTGTGTGCACCAATACATGTGTGCTTGAGTGTGTATATATATACACCCACGCGCATGTGTGTGCACACACGCATACCTACACACACACACACATATACACACATATATATGTGACAAGATGAGTTAGATTCGGCCTGGGTATCAAATTTCAAATGTTAGGAAAACCCATGAACTAGATTAAGGAAATCTAGATAAGAAAATGTTTATACATATGGCCACGGGTGTGGGTAAGTGTTAAGTAC
Source organism: Sepioteuthis lessoniana (assembly GCA_963585895.1). Taxonomy (NCBI): domain Eukaryota; kingdom Metazoa; phylum Mollusca; class Cephalopoda; order Myopsida; family Loliginidae; genus Sepioteuthis; species Sepioteuthis lessoniana. The sequence continues at coordinate 52,583,631 of OY757908.1, forward strand.
TTGTCGGGTACTGGTCAAAAACTTAAAAGGGTCTGAATTTAATATCCCTGTATCGGAGACAGTCAGGCTAGAAAATATTTTTATGCCCAGTTTTTTAAGAGAGAAATGCCCCCCCCAAAAAAGTTCTGGGTTTATTCGTGGGTGTCCCTTAGCTGGAAATAATAATGAAACATTCTGTATATATACAGATGCGTTTTGGGTCCTAGCAGTTAGACTTAGTTTGGGTTCGAGAAAAGTTGATTAGGCCGGAACAAAGAAACAACGAACAGCGACATTACCAGCCGGACCTAGTTAGTTAAGATAATCTTTTGCCAGCCGAAACCCAGCCTAGAACTAATTATCCACAAAGTGTTACACGCTTTCCGTCCTCCATTGGCGTTCTAACCACAAAGTTGTTGTGTTTTGTTTCTTTTCCCTGTGAACCTGCCTCTCGCTCGATCCGGCCACACATAAGTTCTCGACGTGGGGTTAATAACTTATGCAACGAGCTGCAGAGGTGGGTATTCTCACAACCTCCCACACCCTAACCCCAACGATAAAATGACCTTGTGTCAATCCCTGGCTGATGTGAGGCTGGGATAAGTATCTGGGTTCACATCAGTGCATCAGTATACATACAGTGCGAGCATGTCTAAGGAGTATGCATGTGTATAGTTGTATCATATACGTATTTATATCACAGATATACTTACGCTAATATTAGTCTGTAGTGAGTGGGGACTCAACTAAATATATTCCCTGTCTCCTAAAAATCCAATAACACCCATTTGAAACTGGCATCAGATAAAAAGCGAACATGCCAAAATATGAATCTTCAGTAGCACGATGTAGCAATTAAATCTGGATCCCCTTCAACCGCTCGGTTAAATAGAATTCATGACAACTGAAGCAATGAAATAAAAGATATTCATTCTCTATCCTAAATTAAGGTGTTCTTTCCCAAGTTTTATTTCCGTCTCCTCGCATCCATTCTCTAGATGAACGCGTGAGAAAAATAGAGGGTCATAAAAATACTTTCTGACCAATCAAAATCTGAGTTATGTGACTCTCAGAAATCTAATCTGACCCACTCATGCTATGTCAGAGAAAGTCTAATTTGCATTGACTACATCTCTGCAGAAGAGTAAGACCCACCCACACACACAACGAAACACTAAACAATCTGATGATGAGGCTCCACTCTTAGAGCTCTAGGGAATGCAGAGTACGGTTTCATTGCCATTACTCCCAGATCCACTCTGACCCGAAGTGGTAGTACCTATTTATGGATCAAATAGAACTGTTTGACATTTAAACAGTGTGCAAACAAATGATTTATGCTGAATTGAATTGTTAGAAATAAAATTATTTGACCATTTAACTAAGTGTAAACAAATGACTGATGTCTAATTGAATCATTCATGGTACGTGGGAATAGTTGGAACCATTTAACTATGAGCAAAAATTGAAGAGGTAATGTTGAATAGAATTATTGTTAAATAGCGATATTTGAAACTCTTTACATGTGTCTAAATTGAAATATTGGTATTACATAGCAATACTTGGAACTATTTCACTGCGTACAAATGAATGAATAGCCTTGACTCGAACGATTAGTGTTAAATAGCAATACTTGTAACCACTTTACTGTCTACAAGCAAATGATTTATATTGAATAGAATTCTCAGTGTTATATAGCAATAATTGAAACCTTTTAACGAGAGAAACAATAGCAATACTAGTGTGAAAATAGGTTAGGTCTAAGTCATTTAAAAATGAAATAACCTACAATCTATTCCCGTACAAATCATATATGTATATCCATTTAACTATGTGCAAACAAATAACTGATGTTAAATTGTTAGTTACACAGTAATGCTTGAAATCTATTTCTCTGTGCAAACAAATGATTTATAAAAGTAAAGTTGGCGACTTCAGTCGAGGGTGACACGAAGGCTCCTTTTTCAGTAGCTACTACAATATGTTGGGGATGGCGCTACTTCTTTCCCTGGATTGCTCCACTTTACCCTTGATCCGTACCTTATAATGGTGAGTATTAAGCAAGGCAGCATCAAGTACCATTTTTAGAGTCTTTGGTATGACTCGACATGGGATTGAACCCCAGTCTCCTGCACCTTTGGGGAACACTTTACTTATTATGCCAATAGCCCAGTAAATGATTTATATTGAATTATTATTCGTGTAAGATAGTAATATTAAAACCCATTTAACTGTGTGCAAATAAGAGCTCAGGCTCGTTTAAAAATGCTATCTACAAAATGTGTTTACAAATCATATATATCTAATATATATATATGTATTAACAGGATTTGGCATTAAATAACCTACAATGGTTGATATGCCATAAAATCCTGCCCAACCAAACAACTTACAATATTGAACTCAACACGTAAATTATTACAAAAATTACACAATTTTATAAAGGTAAACCTACAAATTCGATGTTCCAAAGAACAACCATAAAACAAACAGTAGTAACATTACAAACACAATAACAATATTAAAAAGTGCCAAATCCAAGATATATGTTTAAGAGAAAGGCGGAAAGATGTTTTTTGTCACTTGGGGCGCGTACCAACCACACCAAAAAGTAAGTATTCTAGTTGGGCTTGGTTCAAATTCTTTTAAAATTTTTTCCCCTATTTTCCTAAAATGGTTGAAAACCTCATCAAACAAACGTAACATAAAAGAAATGAATTATGTGTGAAGAGGGGGACTATCGTCCCTCTCCTCTCTCTCTCTCTCTCTCTCTTTCTCTCTCTCTCTCTCTGATACCCTAGGAGAGCATGAGTAGTGTAAAAAGAAAGAAAGAAAGAAAGAAAGAAAGAGAAGGTTGACCTGTATTTTTATGATGTCAGCTTCAATCTTTGTTTTTACACGCGAAGTCTGTTGTCTGAAATAAGACCTTTAAAGCTTGGCAGTCTGACAACGGAATAATAAAAAAAGAAAAAGTCCTACTCTTGTAAAAATAAACCTTTATTGGTGGAGGCCACCCCCTTCCGGCCTTGTTGACTTTTTCTCTTTCCCTGCCTGCCGAAAAAGTGGGTCTCTCTCTCTCTCTCTCTCTCTCTCTCTCTCTCTCCAGGCATTTTTGCGGGATTGGGTCATCTCACCTCTCTCTACGCCGATGAAAAAATCGACTACACAGATTGTAAACTTTTATTAATTACGTATTTTTCATGAGTTATCAGATAAAAATATTTACTCGACAAAATATTTCAAATCTAACTCAGTTGCTAGGGCTTATTCATTTTTTTAAATGTAATTTTATATGCCCCAAAAATTGGATTATTATTAAGACGCTTTTAAATTTCACAGACGACTTTTTTTCCCGTGGTTGTCGTGTACTCATTTTCATAACGAAATTTTTTTTAAAGCAACAATTCATTTCGCTTATTAATCTGTCAGTAAAGAATTAGATTCATTATTTTTATCAAATGAATTTTATCTTTTCCAAAGCCTGTAGTATCAATTCTATTTTGAAAACACAATTTTAAATGCTCACAAAAAAGAAACATTTTTCCTACATAATTCTTAGAATTGGAGATCAGCTGTATCTTTAACTTTTGGTTCTTATATATATATATATATATAGAGAGAGAGAGAGAGAGAGTACGAAGAAGAGTGACAAAAATAATAAAAAGAGTAAAAGATTACAGTAACAGAGATAAAATGAAAGAATTAGGACTAACTATTTTATGAATAAAAACAATGAATTGAAGCTTTCAAAATAAGGGAAATTCTAATTATCGTTGACATTTTTTAAAAAATATTCCTCCTCGAAATGGAATTTTTAGGTCAAAGCAGATTTCAAAAATGTAGCTTATGAACAAGTTGGATTTTTTTGCTAATAGAATAATATATTTTGGGAACAAATTGCCCAATCAGATAATAAACAACGATGACAAAAAAAAAAAAAAAAGAAAAAAGATTGCATTTGATGATTCATAAGTAAGAAAAAGAAATTAAGAAGGTATTTTGGGGAACTATCGGATGAAATACTTAAGCGAATTTGAGCTGTATACAGATACATATTGTATATGTTCTGATCAAAAATTTACCCTAAAGGTTGGTGTGAGAAGACAATTAGAAGCGGGGAAGTAATGAATAAATAAATAATCAAAGATGAATATATAAGAGGGTCATTCAATAAATAAGGTGATTTAAAAAAAAGAGCTAAATGATATTTTTTTAGAATTATTTTCAAAAATGTTAAGACAGCATTGTTTAAAATTGGTTTTTCGCAAAAAAATTATTTTAATCTCTCAAAAATATTTGTTTTAAGGCAATTTAAAATGGTAGCAAATTAAACTTTATGCTCCATGCTTGAATAGTGGTTTGCCAATCAAATTTTTGGTAGTTGAGATGAGTAAACCAAGTAAATTTTATTGAAGAATTTGTGATGTATACGTAGAAGCGTGTTTTAGAAAAAATGTTTTCAAATGGGCTAAACAAGAGTTTGCCACTACAAGCCTGATTTGAAAAGAGAGTCCATTGAGGGCAAATACACTGGCTCTCCGGTAAAAAAAGGTTCACGGCGCAGAGGTCAGTAAAAAAGGTCGGGACCCATGACTTGAGTTTCTTGAAAACGATGCGACTGTTAACATTGCTTCCTGGGGGTGTCCTCGTGATGTAATAGTTAAAGCGATAGACTGCAGAATCGTAGGGAGCGATTTCGAATTCCAGTCGCGCTATTATGTTCACTTTCGGACTAATACCTTTGGGAAAGTCATGAACCCCCTTATCCTTCCAGCTATGTGTTAAATAGTACCACTACTGTTCTTCTAGAAGGATAGTTTTGGCATTAAATTACCTACAAAGGTTGATATGCCATTAAACAAAGAAGCATCATTTACAACATTGCTTCCTATAGGCAGGTCCTTAAGCAAAATTCATCTTATATATTGAATGACCCTAGTGTATATACAAGAGAGAGAGAGAGAGAGAGAGAGAGAGAGAGAGAGGAGAGAGAGTTTTGGTGTATGTGGGACAAACAACTCTCGTCAGTTCTTATGCCTGTGTCTCATATACGAGGATCATTAAATAAGTTTCCAGACTTTTTTCGTATGGGCACTTTTATTGATAGTACACACATGAAACTCTAGTCCCCTTCGAAGTAATCTCCTCCGGCTGCAATGCACTTGTACTGTTCCAACAACTTCTGGAACGCCCCATGGAAGTCCCCTTGTGTGAGCGTGGCAATAACCCTCGTTACAGCCTCTTTCATCTCCTCAATTGTCTTATAACGACAGCCTCTGAGCTTAGGGAATAACCAAAAATCACAGGGAGCAAGGTCTAGACTATAGGGAGGCTGAGGAACTGTCTTGATGCCCATCTTGGTCAAATAGTCTGTGACAAGGATAGAGTTGTGGACTGGTGCATTGTTCTGGTGGAAATGCCACTGTCCCGATTTGAAGAGTGCTGGCCTCTTCCGACGGAATCTCTTCCTGAACTCCCTTAAAACCTCGACATACTAACCCTAACCCTAACCCTTTGGCCAATCATCTCTGGTGTATTGACTTCCCCACCTCTTCCCACACCTCTCATCATCCCTCACAGACTCCCTGCCTTCCTTGAATCTCTTATGCTACTCAAAAACTGATGCTCGATTCATGCAAGATGGTCGAAAAGCAGTCTGAAGCATTCCATACATTTCTGTGGCATTTTTTCCAAGTTTAAAACAGAATTTTATTGCATATCGTTCTTCTAAAGTGTCCTCACGTCCAGATTGCATTTTTGAAATTCAGCAGCTGTGACAATCAGGCTTTAGTAGGGTGTATTCTAATTGCTGCTGTAGCTGTTTATTTGAACCTGAAATCATAAAAATTGGTCAATAATCTCATAAGATGTATAGCAATAACATACTGAGTTTTCAAGAGTCTACGACAATTTTAAAATGCCTATACAAAAAGTCTGGAAACATATTGACTATACCACGTAACATTTTAAATCAACCATAGACTTACATGCAAATCTACAGATAGTGTTCGCAGGAGAGTTGTTCAATGTTCCTGGCATGGTTGATTTAGCTTTTGCCTTCTTCCTCAATACTTTAAGATGCTGCAAATGTTTTTTGTCAAAGTTTCTAACAGCTTTGAAACATTTTGCTCTTCAAACCTTGCGAATTGAAGCAACTTGCTCGGATGTTTCAATAGGTATACCCAGAGCTATAAGATATTTTTAGCTTGAAATATGTTCGTACGACATTTTTCTTTCCATCAGGAAGCTGGTTATAAATAAGGATCTTTGAAATTTTGTAGGCTCTCATTCGGATTATATGTCTTGCCAATTTCAATTGAGATTGTATTGCTTTCAATTTTACACTTAGCAAAGAGATCAGTTTGAGATTCGGTCTTGCCATGCGTGTCCTCAAATCAAGCGAAGACAGCTTTTGTGAAAGGTATTAAGTTGGTTAAACTGTGACCGATAGGGTGTCCAGAACCCCGATCCATTGAACAGAGTAGGATGCGACACAAGGTCAATTTTTAAACGAAATTCAACTTGTTTGAATTCAGAGTTTTCTTTCTCCTATGCCGGTTGCCATATTAAGGTTAATGAACCCAGTTTTCCCTACTATTTAGCAATAGGGTTATTTGTTGCCGCCTCCCACCAGACAGGACTTGACACAAGGTCTATGACACGAAGGTTGGCTTAAAGTGGGGATTAGGGGAGGGGAAGGTTGGGCACGAGTCGAGGTTCGAACCCTGCTGGTCATAGACCCATTTAGTGCAATGTGAGTCTGATGAGCCTATCATACATGTCTGGACCCGGATTTGAGTCCAGGCACGTATGCCTGATTATAGCTTAAACTGGACCAGTGCTATACAAGGGTGTCAGTGATGCAGCTCGCCCACCCGAAGGTGGCCCAGCCGAAGACGGGGGCTTTTCGGTCTCGAGTCTGTCATTGATATTTGATACCTGTCCGGCACGAATGCCAGACGGCCAAGCTAATGCCAGGTAAGTACTACTATTATCAATGGGTGGGGGAAGAATGATTAAATTTGTACCTTACCCCAGGATATTAGCGCCATGTGAAATACAGTCTCGTCAAGGATTTGAATTTAGTTCTCCGTGTCCATTTCCTACGACGATAACCGTTACACTACAAGCACCCCCAGAGAGTAGTGAGTACGACGGCCTTGTAAACTGCAATCTTACTCCCAAGCTTAATACATCTTTAATTCCGAAGACGATTATGAAAATTTCTAAAAGCTAAAGAAATTGATAGGGTAAAATTTGTTATGAAGTGAATGACACTAAAGCCAAGTTTAATATTTAACTGGGTAATGTTTTTAAAGGGCTTTAGTGTGTAATATCAAACGGTAACTTCAAACGGTAAGTTTAAACAGTAAGTTCCGCGGCTTTTTAGTTCGGATACTTATTCGAAAAGATAACACAAACAATAAAGTTTTTAAAAAGTAATTTTATACAAAAGAAACGAGAAAGAAAGGGATAGAAAAGATAAAGTGTTGCAAATTTTAGTACAATTTGCTGAAACTTATCTGAGAGAGAAAGAGAGTCCGGGAAACAAAGTTCTTTGAATTTGAGTATTTTTCTATTCTTTTTTTGTTTTATCGAAATGTTTCAGAGTTCGTTTAATTGCGAGTCTTCTTTTAAGTTCTTTTCAGCAAAATTCTTGGTTGAATTTTCTTCCAGTTGTTTAACTTGGTAGAATTTAAATTATTGACTTTCGTTTAATTTGACTTTTATTTCTAGGGAAGCTCCATTCAAGAAGCAAGAGACAAAACCCATCTGCTAGCTTAAGTTTTTCGTGCTTTTACAGTTCGGTCCCCGAATTCGTACTGAGAGTTCAAATAGTAGTTCTCGACAAAGAGAGGAAGTAACTTTTTGGTACCGTATTGTCTGGGATTCCTCCTCCTTTTTCTACTCTGGCCAAATCAAGAGCCGCACGTGGTTGGCTAGATTTTTTTTCTAAGAAATAAATTTTTATAAAGCACCATTAGCTTTCGCCTACTCGGTTGACTTTCTCGTCATCTAAAGACGCACTGCTATTCACCTTGTTTTCCAAGTATGAAAATGAATTCAAATATTTGAGACTTTTCCATTGATAATAAAAGGGGTGTTTGGAAAGCAGTGAACCGGTGATTATTGTTTTACACCTCTTATTTGCTAGAGGATGGGTCTTGGCTGATGGATAACCCGTTTTTTAAATACTAATGAAAAGGTCGAAAGCTGTACTTACATATGTGTGTGGTGTGCGTGTGTGTGTGTCTGTGTGTGCGTGTGTGTGCATATATATATGTATAAATGTTTATATATATATGTGTGTGTGTGTGTGTGTATATATATATATATATATATATAAAGGAAGATGGAAACTACACCAGAATGCGACGTGCTGTTTTGAACAAATCCTGGAAGCAACCCCCACAAAACGGCCACTCACCTTTCATCACACAAACCAAATCATCCAAGTAATACGAGCAAGACATGCGGGTCCCATTTGGAGAAGCAGAGATGAAGTCAAAAGCGACGTTCTCTTATGGATTGGACTCAAACACATTGACGCGCCAGTGTCGGCCGACCAGCAAGGATTTACAAGAATCAGCTCTGTGCGGACACTGGATGCAGTCTTGACGACCTGCCAAGTGCAATAGATAATAGGGATGGAGAGAGAGAGAGAGAGAGAGAGAGAGAGAGTAATTGTGTGTGTTTTTGTGTGAGGTAACTCCGTGTTATCAGCACAAGTTGGTGATATATATTTATATAGCATGTTTAGTATGCTCTCAAGAATATTCCCGGACCCACCGCCCACAAAAACATATATATCTATATATATGACAAAAAGGAAAACACAGCGCTCCGAGAATATATGTCCAAACAGCCAACAAAACCATTCGTCCTACTCAAGATCTTGTGACGTCTATAAAAAGAAGAAAGAAATATTAAAGGCAACGCATAAAAGAAACGTGACCTTTTTGGAAGCAAGAAAAATAATAGGGTCCTACATGGAGGGTGGGTCCAATCCGACAAAACACCCAAGAGGACAAATATAGAGCTTTGGTGGAGAACCTGATCCAGTTGGAACCAAATGATTGACCAAAGTTTCAAGAGTGCCAGAAAAAACTTCACTTGGTTGAATTTTAGCGAGCTCAAATTCAATGAAAGGAAGTCACAAATAATGAGAAATTCAATGAGGTAGTCCAAAGAATAGCACACATAGACTCTAACACTCAAACACGAATCACTCCTCCTAAAAATAGAAAATCTCAGATAAAACGGTTCTTACATAGGTCTCCAATCCCTCCACCAAAAACCGTCAAAGACAGACTAAAAAACTTGTCTCCTAAAAAGCCAGAACCACTCAAACAAAAACCGCAAGCTCCTATTGACCAATCTGGAAAAATACATATGAACACCAAAATGGACAATGAAAGACCAGGTAGTGCATTCAAACTGCTCCCAGCCAAATTCAATACAGACCCCTCAATATCAGAAAGAAAATCACCTATAAGAATGAGTAAATTATGCAATGCGCAGGATTAACAAAATCCCTACATAGATCCTATAACATAGAAAGTATGGATAGTGACATTGACCATGTACTTGCTAACCTCCGTCTAGAAGATATCTATTTTAACAATGAATCAACATAAATAAACAGCCCAGTTGGCTGGGGTGGTACCGACTGCATCTCTGTAGAAGGGTAAGACTCCTTCCCCTAATGAGTGTCCAGGAAATGACACAAACCCATCTGATGGTGAGGCTCCATTCCTGGAGCTTTGGGGAATGTAGTGTACTCTTTCATTATCATTACTCCCAGGTCCACTCTGACCCAGAATAATTGTACCTGTTAGGATCTTATTTAAGGGTCAAAGAGGACTTTTTTTAATAATCTGTGTGTAAACAGATGTTAAACTGAATTTTTAATGTTAGACAGTAATACTTGAAACCATTTAACTATGTGCAAATGAATAAGTAAAGTTGAATAGAATTGTTAGTATTAAATAGCAATACTTGAAACCATTTAAAATATCAATGTTAGATAGTAATACCTGAAATTTATAGACTGCAAACCTTACAACCTTAGTCGAGGGTGACCTGAAGGCTCCCTTTTCAATAGCTACTACACCGATGTGTAGGGGAGGGCGCTACTCCATTCCCTGGATTGCTCCACTTTACCTTTGATCCATACCTTATAATGCTGAGTGTTAAGCAAGGCAGCATTAAGTACCATTTTTTGAGTCTTTGGTATGACTCAACCCGGGATTGAACCCTGGTCTCCCGGACCATTGGCGAACACTCTAATCATTAGGCCAAAGAAATGGTTAATACTGAATAGAATTATTAGTGTTAGACAGCAATACTTAAAACTATTTAACTGTTGTGCAAACAAATGAACTCAGGTTTGAAATTATTCATTTACAAATCATATCTAATATATATATATATTTTTTTTTTTTTCGCTAAAGAAAACAACCACAACAACAAAAGAGTATTTGCTCTGTGGATTTTATTTACATTGAGCTCTTTACTGGTCATATCTAAATTTAATATTCTATTTTTGAATATTTTATTTGTCCTGATTGGAATTATTCCCTATTACAGATTTACTGGATTGAATAATATTTTATATATATATATATATATGTCGAAGTTCTGCTGTATATCATACTTGAGTGTGGTTCACGTATCGAATTACACGTCAAAGTGAATACTCACTTTGGCATGAGAAGGGAAGATTATATGTGCATCAGGGCATTCCACAACATGTAGGTGGTCTAGTCCATTCCCAGGGTGGTGATTGGCTGGCAGCACAGGAAAGTCTGTGGTAGTGTGCATATATACTGGCCCGCTTATTGACATATTTGTCTGCCAGCCAGATGCCAGCTGGACCACCGAGCCAGTAAGTGTTGTTTATCATTTTATCCTGCATGTTAGGGCAGTAGCTTCTTCAATATATATATATATAAACAGGATTTGGTGTTAAATAATATATGAGGGTTGATATGCCATAAAACCCCACTAACCAGCCTATACAAACACTAATTTAATCCAATCCCAGATGCAAGCTTCTGTCTTTTCTTTTCTTTATCAAATCTTAAGTTGGCACTAATAAGTAAATGACATTTATTTTTATCCTCATTTTGAGGTAGGGAAAGCTGCAGAAAAATGGCATTGGGGAGCTGAGTTCAAATCCACACTAGCCCGGTTTGTTTGCTGGGCTATACTTCTTTCACCAATTTTCTAATTCTCTTGCCGCATCATTAGAATAGCAGATATATAACCACTTACCTCCCATCTTGCAAACCATGCAAATAAGACAAGCAAGACATGCATGGCACTGCTGAGGAAGTAAGGACAAAATCATAAACAATGTTCTCCTATGGACTCCTTCACATGGACACACCAAAAACTCACATCAATCAACTCTGTGTAGACACTGGATATCGTCAAGAGGATTTATCAAGAGCGATGTTGAATAGGGATGGATGATGAGAGATAGCAAAAAGAATCTTCGCTTTTGGAATGCTTTGATGAAGAATTGGTAAAAACACATTATACAATATTACATCAATGACAGAAACGCACTAAGACAGATAGTTTGGTTTCTTTGTTTTATGGCATATCAACCTTCATGGGTTATCTAATGCTAAAACTAAGTAAGATCCTCCGAACAAGTGTCTTAGATAGGACACTAAACAATCTGATGGTGAGGTTCCAGTAATACTGGAGCTTTGGGGAATGTGGAGTATCCCTTTATTGCCATCACTCCCAGGTCCACTCTGGCCCAGAGTGGTAGTACCTGATAAGTCAAACAGAACTAAACTGTGTACTAATGCTAAATTGAATAGCTTGAAATAGGACTGTTTTGACATTTAAACTGTGTACTTATGCTAAACTGAATTATTTGAAATAGAACTATTTTGACATTGACCTGAACTGTTTTAACATTTAACTGTTTGTAAACAAAAACTATACTTATACTAAACTTAATTGTTTGAAATTTAATGCGGCATTAAATGACCCAAAAAGGGTTGATACGCCTTAAAACAAAATGACCAACCAGCTAACCAACCTAGTCTCAAAAGTGAACATAATAGTACAACAGGAGTTTGAACTTGTTTACAATGATGTTGCAGTTCAGCATATTAGCCACAATGCCACATGGCATTCCCCAAAGATAGATGAATAAAAACATTGACCCCAAATAGATTTAACTTAAAAACTGAATGATGCTGTTGTGAAATAGGATGGACAGACTTGGGGTGATACATAAACACCTAAATAGACAAATAGGCAAACCAAGCAGTCACAGCTAATTTGAAACTCTCTCCTAAGGCTTAACATATACCTCCAAATAAAAAACTCATTTTCCAGGTGTCCTGACTACAGATATATAAAAGTCAGTTGAAGATACTTGGATACCAGAAAATAATTTTTCATTCAATGAATGGATATATTACATCACAGGCAGTTTTCCTCACTTCTCTTATAACATTAATTTCTTAAAAAGCTTTGAAAAAATTTCTAAAAAAAAATTTTTTTTTTTTTAATTTTCTCCTGATTATGAACTAAGTTTGACATCAGTTGAGAACAATCAAAAAATAAATAGCCCAACTGACAACACCTCTTCCTGGATATGACACTAAACTATCTGATGGTAAAGCTCTAGTAATACTGGAGTTTTGGGGAATGCAATGTACTCCTTCATTGTCATCAATCCCAGGTCTACTCTGGTCTGGAGTGGTAGCACCGGATAGGGTCCTATCTATGGGTCAAATAGAACAGTTTGCCATTTAAACTAAGTGCAAACAAATGAATTATGCTAAATTGAATTGTTAGAAGTAGAACTGTTGGATCATTTAACTGTGTGTAAACAAATGACTGATGTTTAAATGAATTGTTGGTGATACATACCAATACTTGGAACCATTCAATTGCATGCAAAAGATTGGGCTTAGGCTTGTTTAAAAACATTATCAACAAGATGTGTTGACAAATTGTATATATTTAGGATATATGTATCAAGAGAATTTGGCATTGGATAACCTAGAGTGATTGATATACCATAAAACCAAACCTAACCAAACCAAAAAATAAATAGCATAAAAGATATATATATTCCAGTTTGTCCTATCACTTTTGATCATTTTATATATATATATATATATATATATATATACTGAAAAAAAATGACTTCTGGAAAAAGAGAAAAACCAAAAAAAACAAAAAAAAAAACAAATCAGGATATAAACTTTATCAGAGAAAAGAAAAAGAAAACAAAATCAATTGCAAAACAATAAATGCTGATAAAGTGCTCAATATGCACACACACACACACACACACATATATGTGTGTGTGTGTGTTTGTGTGTCTATTTACCAACCCCTCTGCACAGGCAGGATGTGACATAAAGTCAGTTTTTTAAGCAGAGTTTAACAGGTTTGAATTCAGTTCTCTTTCTCCTAGACTAGTTGCCAAACCAAGGCTTAAGAACTATAGTCTATCCTACTATTTACCCATATCTGGAGAGTGAATAATTTGATTCATACCTTTCCCAAGGATGTGAGCACTATGTGAAATGCTATCAACTTCATCCAGGACTTAAACTGGTCTCATCATGTCCATTTCCTATGACGATAAACATTACATCATCGGCACCTCCTATATATATATATATGTGTGTATAGTTTGGTATATTTATAAATAAAGAGAGCTCAATATCAGTGATAAGGCATATATATATAAGTTAGGATAGTACAGACATTGTGTCAACTGTGCCTGATGACTGTCAGTTTCTCACCTATGTGATCATCAAACCATTTGCCAAACACCATTGTTATCCTAACACACACACACACATACACACATACATACATACATACATGTAAATATGTATATATGAGGGTCAGATGAAAAGTTCATAGGCTGACCAAGATACTATCATAGTGTTAGATATTGACTTGAAGACCTCTTTGACATCTGTCAATGAAGTGGCAGAAGTTAGACCTGGATTGAATGAAAATAACTGGAAATGCACCTGGTATCTAAATTGAATTGTTTGAAAGAGAACTGTTTATATGTATAACAATGGTTGATATGCCATATTATAGCTATTCAGTTTTGCATAAGTACACAGTTTAAATGTCAAAAGACTCCTATTTCAAGCAATGCAGTTTAGCATAAGTACACAGTTTAGTTCTATTTGACTCATATATAGGACCCTATCAGGTGTTACCACTCCAGTTCAGAGTGGACCTGGGAGCGATGGCAGTGAAGGGGTACTCCACATTCCCCAAAGCTCCAGCATTACTGGAACCTTACCATCAGATTGTTTAGTGTCATATTCAGGACACTCATTGGGGTGGGGTTCTTACACCTCAGCAGAGAAGCAGTCAGTGTATTTTACAGCCCCAGCCGACTGGGAAAAAATGTGATGTCATGGTGAAAGGAATAGTATAGTAAGTTCTGAGTCAGTAAAGGGAACTAGTTAAGTTAATGATAGGATAGTGAAGACCAGCTTTATCCCTTCCTTTTTGGGGGCCTTGTGTCAATTTTGAATCTATTTTGGGCAATAAATGTTCAGTTTGAAGTTGGTCAAAGAAATGTGGCACTTGAAGCAAATTCTAATTTATATGGCTGTCGTATTAGTAATTGTTAGCTAAGTTGAATAGCTGGTGTATTCATAATGATTAGCTAATCAGAGTTGACTTTGTGTCATGTACTGACACTGTGGGTTGGTTGAATAACTTGGGATTTTCATCCTTGCCCCTGGCATATATCTGAAAACTACTTAGCTTCATTCCAAGGGGTCTTCTTCCTCCAGGACGTCACCTACTCACTTGCCTAAAAGGGGTAAGAACTGCACTGATATCCTAACACCTGAGGTACCTCTGAAAGAGAATGCTGAAGGAACTAAGCAATATTTTGCACTGCCCTCTCTCTCCAAGAAGCATGCTTTCTGCTAACACACAAGTTTAAACTGAACTTTTGTCACATACTTTCACTGTGAGGAAATGCTGATGGTCACCTGATATTTATGACGATTGGTTCAAAAACTACTCAGCTCATTTATGAGAAGCCCTCCCTGACAACAAGCTCCTGGTCTCTTGCCTACTAGAGGTAAGATCTAGGCTTATAGCCAGGCTCCTGAAGAGAATGCTGACATAACTGGAACTATTTCTGACACCACACCACTGGAGGGATGCTTTCTGCAGGGCACTCCACATTAATCTGACCTTGTTTCACATTCCAACACCATGATGTGTGTGTGTGTGTGTGTGGAGGGGGGGTCATATATTGTCATTATTTTCACTTTCAAGGTTAATATGCTGAATTAACTCAGGTCCCAGGATTCTCCCCAATCTATTCGTTGAATTATAATTAAAAAATATATAAAGGAGGCACTTGTGGTGTAATGGTTATCATTGTAGAAAATGGAGTTAACTACCAGAGTCAATTCCTGAATGAGACTGTTGGTATTTTACATAGAGCTAATATCCTGGGGAAAAGTATGAATTCAACTATTTTCCTTCCAGCTATGGGTAAATAGTAGGGCAGATTAGGCTCTTTAACCTTGGTATGGCAACTGGTTTAGAAGGAAAACTCTGAATTTAAACCAAACCTGGAGAAAAATGGGCTCCACTAGGCAATTCCTAACTAAAAACCTCTACATAAGTTGCACCTCCATGACTAAGCCAGATTATGGGATAAATTTTCCTTTTATATGAATTACTTTTAACCAGTATATATGGACATATGTCCTTCAAAAAATAATTTTCTTTAAATTTCTTCTGTTGTAAATTGCCTATAATTGGCCTATCTCATAAGTATAGTCAAGAGTTAATCTTATTCTAAAAGCTTCTTTACATGCATTAAAATAAATGACTTCTATTTAGTGTGGATTGTCACATGTCTATCATGAATAAATTTTCTTTCAATGTTTTTCTTATTTACATTACATATAAATAGCTTCAATGGAGTTTCTATGGTATGGATGATAGATATAAGTACTGAGATTCTTGCAATTATTTTAAACTGGGCCTCAAAATTAATGAAGCTGTTTTTAAAATTTGCTAAGTTGAAGGAAATGAAAGAATAGCTAATTTTATATCCCAAAACTGATACAAGTATTTTAAGTTTGGAAATTTGTCTCTTGAAATATAATCCAGAGGTTGATATCAGTAGATAGTTGTAAACCTTACAAGCCAAGATCATCAAAAGATAGAATATAAAGATTGATTGATGGATTTTAATGGCATGTCAACCTGTTTAGGGTTATTTTGTATGCAGAGGTTAGAGAATTGTATGCATTGTATGTTCCTATTCATATTTTTTGTGTTGTTTCTTAAGAGTTTTTTTTTTCACAGTTCTTTTTTTAAAACAGATCTATTTTTTAACAGATC
Source organism: Sepioteuthis lessoniana (assembly GCA_963585895.1). NCBI lineage: Eukaryota > Metazoa > Mollusca > Cephalopoda > Myopsida > Loliginidae > Sepioteuthis > Sepioteuthis lessoniana. Next base: position 52,600,002 of record OY757908.1, read on the forward strand.
TCTTTTTTTCAAAAAGATTTTTTTTTTCAAACAGATCTCTTTTTTTTCACTGATCAGTTTTTTTTTCACAGATCTATTTTTTTTCAAGAGATCTGGTGTTTTTTTTTATAAAGAGATCTATTTTTTCACAGATCTATTTTTTTAAAGAGATCAATTTTTGTCAAACAGATCTATTTTTTAACAGATCTATTTTTTGTAAACAGATCTATTTTTTTAAAGTTCTATTTTTTTTAATAGATCTATTTTTTTAACAGATCTATTTTTTCACAGATCTATTTTTTGGCAGACCTTTTTTTTTTTAAAACAGATCTATTTTAAAAAATAGATTTATTTTTTTTAACAGATCTATTTTTTTGTAAACATCTCTTTTTTGTAAACAGATGTATTTTTTTTAGACAGATCTATTTTTTCACATCTATTTTTGTTAAACAGATCTATTTTAATTTAACAGAGCTTCACCATCAGATGCAGTTTAGTGTCATACCTGTGACCCACTTTTTATTGGGGAGTGGTTACTCCTCTGCACAGAATACAGTCTGCATAATCTAAGACCCACTGAATATGGAGAGGATTAAATAATATTAAGAAACATGTTGGTGCTCTTGAGGATTTTTCTATGAATTCTTAAAATAATTTAATTTTTTAAATCAAATTATTAAATAGGATTGAAGATTGAATAAAAAGAATAAAATGAAAAAAGTAAAAGTAAAATGCATTTGATATACACTTTTGAATAAAAGAAAAGAGTGATTGATTTTGTTCCTATTTTACTCTTTATTCTCATAATCTTTAGAACATTATAAATTGAATTGATTTTCACTGTCTCTTTATAGAAATCAGTTGACAAAAAATATGAAGATATATGAACTGATGGGTTTTTTTTTGGTTTGTTTGGTTTTATGGCATATCAACCTTTGTTGGTTATTTAACGCCAAATCCATTTTTATGTAAATAATATGTTCTATTGAAAACAGTTCAGTTTAGCATAAGTACACAGTTTAATTGTCAAAAACATTTCCATTTCAAACTATTCAAGCAGTTACATGTAATAATTCAGTTAAGTGTAAATACAGTTTTAATGTCGAAAAACAGTTCTATTTGAAATAATTCACTTAAGCATAAGCACGCAGTTTAAGTGTAAGTATGGTTTAATAGTCAAAAACGTTTCTATTTCAAGCTATTCAGTTTACTCAATTCAGTTTAGCATAAGTATGCTGTTATTTCTATTTAACCCATAGATAGGGCCCTATCAGGTGCTACCACTCTGGGCCAGAGTGGACCTGGGAGCGATGGCAATGAAGGGGTACTCCGCATTCTCCAAAGCTCCAGCACTGCTGGAACCTCACCATCAGATTGTTTAGTTTCAAATCCAGGACACTCGTTGGGGGGGGGGTCTTACCCCTCTGCAGAGGTGCAGTCAGTGTATTCTACAGCCCCAGCTGACTGGGCAATATATGAACTGAGTTCTATTAAATAAAAGGAACACTGATTTATTGATTGATTTTAATAGTATATCAACCCATCTAGAGTTATTTTATGCCTCGAGGTTAGGGAATTGCATTTATTGTACATTTATATTTTTTGTGTTGTTTCCTGATGGTTTTAGCACACAGTTATATAATATCAAGTATTCCAATCTGCTCACAGTTGTATGGTTTCAAGTATTCCTCTCTAATACTGATAATTATATGGAATATTTCAACATATGCCTAGTGGAAAGCTATTGATAGGTTTTCGATCATATGAAAATCTGATCGATCCAATAAAATAAAATGGCATTACTTCTCAGCTGAAGCGTGTCAATACTACTATATGGATGCACCACCTGGATGCTAATAAAATGCATGGAGAAAAAGCTAGATGAGAACTACACAAGAGTGCTACATGCTGTTTTGAAAAAATCCAAGCAGCAACATTTCACAAACAGCAGTTGTATGGCCACATACATCCCATCTCACAAGCCATCCAAGTAAGAGGAACAAGACATGTGAGGCACTACTGGAGAAATAAGGACAAATTCATAAGAGATGTTCTCTTATGGACCCCTACACATGGATGTCCCAGTATTGGCTGACCAGCAAGGACTTATATATATGGGGTATATGAAAGGGTTATTCATCGTTGTGTTGAATTATTGGTATTTGTTGGGAAATTCTAAGTTTCATATCTGGCCCCTTTTTCTTCTTCTTACCCAATTCATTTGTTAACTTCTTTTGTCTGTGGTAGATGTAAGAGAATGAAGGACGGAAGGAAAAAGACACAGATACCTTTAAACTTAATTTTTATTTTAGGATTTATGACTATTCTATGGTACAGAATGTTTTTTTGAACAAGTAGAAATAGTTGCATTTTCCAGACAAGGCATTGAAGTATATCATTGAATCATTTCTGGCAATTACAAGTTTGAGGTTCATCATGCATTCAGTATGTATGTTTTACAGAGGCAGCTACTTGAAGGATAGGCAACCTGCTGCTAAGCTCCAGGACTTAGTAAATATGTTTACTACCTACCAGCAGCTGAGGGAAAAGGTCCGTCCAGTAGAAGTAATAAAAACTTTTTAAGGAAGAATCCTTTCTTGGCACCAGGAAGCCCTTCTTTTCAGGCATGCGTTCATTTTGCTTCTGATCAGCAGCATCCTGGGAAACTGTTACTTTTTACATTTATTTATTTATTTATTTGTTTATTTCTTTTTAATCCCCACAGATACATCAGCTCAATGTAGACACTAGATGCCATCTAGAAGACTTACTAGGAACAATGGATGATAGAGATGAATGGCAAGAGAAAGAGAAAGAGGGCTTTAGGCTGTCTGTGCAACTTACTGCTTGCATGGATTTCCCTGACTCTCTTACCAATCGTCTCTGTATCCATTGCTTCTAGCAGGTCTTCTAGACTACATCCTGTGTTCAAACTGAGCTGTTGTAAATAAGTTCTAGTTGGTCATCCAGCACTTTCATGTCTGTGTGAAGGGGTCCATTGGAGAATGTCACTTATGCGTTCGTCCTTACTTCTCCAACAGTATTCCTCATGTCTTGTTCATCTTATTTGGATGGTTTTAGAGATGGAAGGTAGATGGCCATAGAGTTGCTGATTTATGGGAAGTTGCTTCTAGGATTTGTTCGATATAGCTTGTAGCATTCTTGTATAATTCCTCTCTAGCCTTTTCTCTGTATGGTTAGTCAGTATCCATATGGTGCATCCATATAGTAGAACTGACATGACTAATATAGAATTGTTTATATATATATATATATATAAAAATACATTATCATCCACAGGCAGACTTTGCCTAGCAGGCTTGGGCGGTAGAATACATCAACTGTATCTCTGCAGAGAGGTAAGATCCCCCCCAACAAGTGTCCGGGATATGACACTAAACAATCAGATGGTGAGGTTCCAGTAATACTGGAGCTTCAGGGAATGCGTTGTACCCTTTCATTGCCATCGCTCCTGGGTCCACTCTGGACTGGAGTTGTAGCACCTGATAGGGTCCTATCTATGGGTCAAATCGAACTAAACTGCGTACTTATGCTAAACTGAATTGCTAGAAATAGAACTGTTTTGACATTTAAACTGAGTACATATGCTAAACTGAATTATTTAAAATGGAACTATTTTTGTATGCTAAACAGAATTATTTGAAATTGAACTGTTTGAAATAGAACTGTTTTTGACATTGAAACTGTACTTATGCTAAACTGAATTGTTTCAATTAGAACTGTTTGACTAAACTGAATCGCTTAAAATAGAAATGTTTTTGACAATTAAACTGTTTACTTATGATAAACAGAATTGTTTGAAATAGAACTGTTTATTTGTATAAATATCAATTTGGCATGAAATAACCTACAAAGGTTGATATGTCATAAACCCAAACAAGCAAACAAACAGACTGTTTTATTGTATCACAACTCTTTAGTGTGGCTAGACATGCAGGACACTTCAAACTGGGATTGAAACCCACCTAACTTTACACTAGACTTGGTATCTTATTGCTCAGACATTTTGGTGACCTACATGAACTTGGGAATTATAACATATTTTGTATTAGCTTTCATTTGTTTACATTTTTCGCTATCGGATATCATAGTGTTCAGTTCATTGGAAGAGCTTTGCATTATGTGGGTTGCTGCAGTTAATTCTTTCAGCAGAGTGTCCAACCCTCGGGAGGGAAGTGTATATATATATATATATATATATATATACACACAAAGTTCTTCTCATGAATTGGGCACTATAATAGCTGATAAGTGTACATGTGAATAAATATATATGTAAAGTTTCTTCGCTTATGCTATGAAGCACAATAGCTTTGGGATAAGATATCCGATTGACATAAAGTCAGCCCAGTTTTGATCCCAGCTTCTAGCATCTTGTGTGTCATAGAAGAGTTGTGATACAATGAAACTGTCTGTGGATGACAATGTGCATTATATATATATATATATATATATATATATATATATATATATATGGCAATGCACAGTAAATCTGACTAATTAAGCTCTTCCATTGAAAATAACACCTGAAGATGAGCGATTTGGCTGTCTTTTTTAATAGGTTATGAAGTTGCGTTCAAAGTGATATGGAATATTTAACGAGTAGGGACATGTCACGGTTAACACCGTCCTTACACAATGCAGTCGCTGCAATGGCCAGGAACCCGGATTTTCTTGTCGGCTGAGGTAAAAAAAAAACAACATTGTTTTGTTTTTGTTTACAAATATTGTTTACATTTGCTACTGCTTGATATTTTATCTTCTTCACTCATTTCTTCCTCTCTCTTTCGGCTTTTATTTTTTTACCGGCATTCTTCTTTTTTTTTTGTTTGTTTCTGTAGAAACAATCTCTACGTTATGTCGTCTGGTTGTAATTTTTTTATATTTGCATTTAAATATTTTTGTTTTTATTGTGTAAAAGTATTGAAAGTCATTTTTTAAACTTTTTTATTTCTGTTTCTTTTTTTGTTTGTTTTTCCACTTTAACTTTTTCCGTACAGACTATTTTTAAAAATCTTTTTTTTAAATAATTTCATTTTTTTAAATAGCTCTCGAAAAGAAATAAATAAAAAAAAACTTCTATTTCTTTTTTTTACCCCCATTAATTAATTTATTTATTTGTTAATTCCAAGTTAAAGAATAGATTTATTTGACGATGTCAAATAATAGCCTTTTCTTTTTCTGTCTCTCTCTTTTTTTATTTAACTCTGTCAAGATTATATTTTATTGCGATTTAAAAAAAATCTATTTCAACTTTAATGTATTCTAATTCCATTGGTTGCTTAAAGAATATCTAAATATTTAATTTAAATTTTGATAGGGGCTCTTCTTCGACAAATAAATATTTAAAATTCTCCTTGATTTAAAAAAGAAAAAAAGTATTTCAAAAACAAAAGATGTTGTAATTTTTATTTATTTATTCTTTTTGTATTTTTTTAATGTCGAACCCGCCAAAAAATAAAAATCTTTAACTTATAAAAATATTCACATATAATCGATTTTTAATTTAGATTCCATGTACATTTCTTCTATTCGTTTGGTAGAATAGATAATGTATGTATTGTAGTAGTAGTAAGGTATAACGAATGATGATGATGATGATGATAATGAAAATTAATTATTAAATTAAAATCTTAATTAAATTTTTTTAATGTTTTAATTAAAAAAATATTTTTCATTGTTTTATAACAAAGGAGGAAAAAAAGTGTTTAAAATGTTTAAAAGATATTTAAGAAACAAAGAATTTTCGTTTAATAAAAAAATTTAAGTATGTGTATTTTATTTTATCTGTGTATATATGTATTTTTTCCTTTCATATAAAACACTTTATTTTTCGGTAGAAATATGTACTTGTAATAATACTGAATTATTTTTTTAATCTTTTAGAATTTAAATTCAGTGAATATCTGAGGGAAGACAATAAGTCAAGCGTAAGGGTGGGGGAAGAAAAAAGAATAGAGAGAGAAAAATATTTTTAAAACTAAAAAAATATATATATACAGAGAGAATAATTAAACAAATTTATTCATTTATTAGTTAAAGCGGAACCTTATGACAAAAAAAACAAAAAACATTAAATGTCCTGTTCTCACAATTTAACTCATATTTTATAGGGCGTAATGGCCCAGCTGTGTAGGGGCGATCTTAATTTAAATTTGTGTAGTAATAATCCGTGCGGTAAAGAATTTGAGTTCTCGGGTATGCCGTTGTTCAAGGCATAGGTACGACGAATGACACCCCGCTGGGTCAAGAAACTCGAGTAAGTAAAGCATACCCCCACGGTCAGAAAAAGAAAACTGTTATGTTAAAAAACAAACCCCCTCCCTCCAAAAAAACACCGGTTTAATTTCTTGGAGAGAAGGTTTGGTGTCTTGTATCGAACATCTCAAACTACGGAGTCATATATATATATATATATATATATATATATATATATATAACCCTAACCTCTGGAAATGTGGTATTTTTAAATATCTTTAAATTCTTTTAAGAATCTAAAAATGATTTACAAAACGGGATATATCACTGAACTATTTTATCGAAGCACCAAAAAAAAAAAAAAATCTTCACAAATTATTTATATATTTTCTTAGTCTTACTAAAATAAAGATATAGTTAAAGCATAACCCACCTCCAAGAAAATTATTATGTTCTAAATTTGTCGGAAGTTGTGTCTGGATCAAAAGCTCCGTGTATGAGGGAACAAAGTAAATACTTAAAAGGTGCTTCTATAGACCGCCCTAGTTCCTGGGGATCCTTCCCCTCCCATGCAGCACCTGCACCCTCACCTAAAAGGAGTAAGGAGTCGATTTATTGTCCGGTGCTTGAGGCGTCTCTAGGAGAATGTCGACGGAATCTTAGTAATTTTTAAAACTGTATCGGGCTTGCTTTTTGCGGGGCACCCTACATTAAACCAACTTGTTTCACATTCTGGAGTCAGATAAAAAGATCCGATAGTGTTTTCATACTCACACAAATTACTTAGAACTTTTTGGAAGACTTAACAGATATAAAAATTGATTTTATTAAATTTAGATTTCAAATCAAGGGAAATACACATATAGGCGGGTACAATGTGGGCCCATAATGTCTCCAATTTGTGTGTGTGTGTGTGTGTCTTCTCTCTCTCTCTCTCTCTGATTGCCACTCGCCCTCTTTCACTGCTGTCAACTGCTGAAGGAACCCCTAACTCTTGATTTGTTTAATTATAATAAAATAAGTTTATTTACTTGCTCTACAAGAGTTGATGAAAAGTTCATAGGCTGACCAAGATGCTGTCATAGAATGGAAATTTACTAAGCTTTTTGCTTAGATGTGGCACAAGGCCATATGCTGTCATAGAATGTAACCAAATGAAGTTTATTTTTCAACACAGTCCTCCTTGTGGTCTACACACTTCTTCTATTGGTGCAGCAGTGCTTGGATCTCATTGGTCAAAAAAAGTGATCAACAACAGATATGACATCATCATGGGAACTTTTCAACCCACCCTTGTAAAGATAGCAATACAGCTGTCCAAATAAAGGAGAATATAGAATTAATCAGGTGGTAAATGACACAAGAAGTTTATTAGTATGTGAATTTACACCATGCTATAATAATGATTGATTGGCCACTTTTTCATCTGATAATTGTACATACCTCACAAAACTTTAAGTGATAGACTTCTCGTGTTCGTAACTTGAGATATATATATATATATATATATATATATATATATATATATATATATATAAAATGAGGATCATCTTAAAAGTTCATAGGGTGTCCAAGATAATCTTACAAATGTTGTTAATATGTTTTATTTTTCAACATAGTTCCATTGCAGTTCACACACTTCTTCTGTTGGTGTTGCTGTGCTTGGATCCCATTGGGCAAAAAAGTCTTCCATACCAAGTATGACTTCACTTTTCAGCCCACCCTTGTACATTTATTTGAAACTTCATTACTTATATTTTGCTTAGGGACTGCTATTTAAGGAAAAATAAATAAAAATGAGGATCCCTCCAAAAAAAAACCAAACATTATCATTGAGCAAAGTGTCAAGGTTTTGTTATTAACTTTCAAAAAGGAAAGTGGATGAGTAAGGGGTGAAGACATTTTCTATGGTAGGAATAACCTCTGACTGCCATAAACAAATGGGTGGAACTACTGACAGTGTTTTTGGAGGAGTCCCCATGGTATAATGGTTAAAGTGCTGGATTGCTGGCCTCAAAGTAAGTGAGTCTAAAATCCAGTTGTGTTTCACTTTCCTACTAATACCCTTGAGAAAAATATGAACTTCCTTATCCTGTCAGCTAAGGGTTAAATAGTATCACTGCTGTTCTTCTACAAGGATGACTTTAGTATTAGATAACCCACCCACATTGATATGCCATTAAACAAAGAAACCACCCAAACCAGCATTTATGAACATAAACATTTATGTAATTTGTAATTTTATTGTGGTTGCTTATTTTTGCTTATTTTGAAGATGATTGACCGTCTGATATAATTATTTTATTTTTATTTATTTATCTTTTTTTAATGGCATGTCAGCCTGTCTTGGTTTGTTTTATGCCTTGAGGTTAGGGAATTGCATTCATTGTATGTTCATATTTACATTTTTTTGTGTGTAGTTGTTTCTTAGGGTTTTTTTCACATAGTCCTATCGAATACAAATAATTTTTAAATAGATTTGATTCCTAGATGAGCCCTTACCGGGTACTACCACTCCAGGTCAGAGTGGACCTGGGAGTTATGGTAATGAAGGAGTACCCTACACTTTTGAGATCTCCAGAACTGGAGCCACATCATCAGATGTGGTTTAGTCTCATACTGAGCTCCCCCTTTTTGTGGGGGTTGTTATCCCTCTTCAAGGGATACAGTCAGTGTATTCTAAGATCTGCTAAAAAGCCAGTTTTAAAGATAAAAGTTGAATCTTAAGGAATTTTTTTTTCCAATTTGTTTGGGCCAATGCTACAGTTGAGGTCCCATTTTCTTTATTTTCTTTATCTTTTTTTATATTATTGATTTTTGTTAAATTTTTGCTGTCTGCTTTGTTTTTTGTGTACCCAAACTTAATGATCAGGTGTCAGATTTATAATTTGTCACCAGCTTTGTGATTGGTTGATTTGCAATAGCATGACTCATATAAGCATATCTATATTTATAGTTACGAAAGTTTGTTTATCCTCCCTCCATAGATAGCTAGATGTAGAACCACCAAATTTTCTATGCTTAAATATTGGGCCCAAAGTAAGGTTTTAATTTGTTAACAGATTTGTTACTTAAGGAGAAAAGGAGGAGATTTCTTTGAGAGGGGTGGGTGGGTCTCGAACAATAATCAGTGGGAAGCCATGTTGCTGAAAGACATAACTGTCTTCTGATTATGGCACTAAACTATATCTGATGGCAAGATTCTTGTTCTGGAGCTCTGTGGAATGTGGAGTACTCTTTCACTGCTATTACTCTCAGGTCCACTCCGACCAGGAATGGTTGTACCTTTTTAGGGTTCCATCTATGGGTTAAATCAATCTGTTTAAAAATTATTCCTATTCAATAGGACAGTGTGCAAAAAAAAACTACTCAAAAATATATGCTTATTGTATCCCATTATGGAGAGGTAAAACTTCTCTTCCGCCAAAAAAAGGGGTGTCGTCATTATGTATCTGATGGTGTGGCTCCAATTTTGGAGATCTTGGGAGTGTGGAGTACCCCTTCATTGCCATTACTCTCAGGTCCAGTATGACCTGGAATAGTAAGTGTTAGTCTTATCTATGGGTTAAAAAGATCTGTTTAAAAATTATTTGCATTTAATAGGAATACTTCATACTATATAACTATTTGCTGGGCACTTCTGGTGGTATAATGGTTAGCAAGCTAGACTAGCAAACCTTCACAAGTGAGTTTGAGTCTCGTTGGGTGCCCCATTCATATGGCCTTGTCCCACATCTAAGCAAAAAACTTAGTAAATTACTATATAACTATTTGCTAAAAAATTATTATTATTAAATAGAATTATTGTTTGATAAAAAGATTTGAAACCATTTAATTGTATGCAAATTATTTGTATTAGGAATAGTTATTATTTTATTAATATTAGTTACTTGAAACCATATTTGAATAAATCATTAGATAGGAAACTTCAATTAAACAAAGCACAATTGCATGAAAAGTATTTATTAGTCACTGAAAACCAAATAATTGCTTAATTATTAGTATTAGAGCAAACTATTGATTATAGATAAAGTCAATTTAAAAAAGAAAATGCAAGGAACATTGAAAATATAGGATTATAGCAATCAAACATACAAATGAATCAGATTTTGGTATTAGAAAACCTATGAGGAGTTGATATTCTGTTAAGCAAACTAAACTGTTTTAATTATTTCTAAGATGCACTATTTTTTTCCAGATTTTTCACCCCAAAAGTTTAGGTTGCATATTATACATGAGAACTATACAATTAGCTTTTTTTTTTTTTCCCTGACCACATGCCTCACAATATTTGGGGCAGGATGACCTAAAGTAAGATATATCTATAATCCAAACTAATGTTTGATGCTGTTACAGAGAAATATTCACCAGAAAGTGTGTTTGTTTATCATTTTTTCTCTTAATGTGAGCTAATTTTGCCTCAAGCTTGTTGCATTTTGTGTGAAAATGTCTGTGTTTTTTCTAAATCCTGTGTAAATTTTGTGTTTAAGACACAATGTAAAATATACATTCTTATATTTAGTCAGTAAAAACCAATAAAAAGTTGGACAAATGCTAACTTTAGGTTAAATTTAGCTGCTGCAAATTCTAAAATGTCTATTGTATATTATACATGAGAAATTTTATTTATCTATTTTTTTTATTTTTCAGAATTTTGCAGTCCAAAGTTAGGTGTGCATGTTATACACAAATAATTATGGTAAACTGAAAGACGTAACTAATTATACAGAATTAAAATTTCCAAACATTAAAAGAAAAATTGTCTTACTAAAATGATTATTCACATTTAATTAAACATTACTAATTTGGTTTATGGAGAGCTCTTCAAACTATTGAGGTAAAATAAAACTTTACAGCATTGACATTAAAGAGAATAAGAATACAGAATCAAAACTTTAACCCTCTACATTATTCATTCATATTACCCCTCCTCTTCACTTTCATTATAATTTTTTATAAGTGGGCTAAAATTTTGGGTTCTTAGTACCTTTGAAAGTAAGGTTTGTTTTTACAGCAGGCCATTGGCCTAATTAAGTAAGTGTTCGCCAATGGTCGGGAGACCAGGGTTCAATTCCAGGTCAAGTCATACCAAAGACTCAAAAAATGGTACTTGGTGCGGCCTTGCTTAACACTCAGCATTATAAGGTACAGATCAAGGATAAAGTGGAGCAATCCAGGAAATGGAGTAGCGCCCTCCCCTACACCTCGGTGTTGTAGCTATTCAAAAGGGAGCCTTCAAGTCACCCTTGACTAAGGTCGCCAACTTTACTTATGACAGAACAAGGCAATGCTCTATTATCCAGTGAGTGTAGTTGCCTGAAGTAGAAAATTTTAGAGCAGATCAAATTGCATAAGAATCTTAACCATTCAATATTAAGCAAACTTGGGAGTAAATTTAAAATTTTAAATATGATTTTATGTGCAGTGAGGTTAAAAAATTAAATTGGGTTCAATATAAAAAATTTACTCTGCATACTGTAGTATCATCTGATACTATCCAGGATTATTTAACTTTCGCAGCTGGATAGGTATACCTATTGGCCTAGGCCTAGCTTTGGCCTACTATTTATGCACTCAAAATTTGTATCTTATGTACAGTTGTATTTACCCAGCTCCTCTACCATAAGCAAGATGTGACACAAGATCAATATTTAGGTGGAGTAGAACTAGTTTGAATTCAGAGTTTTCCTTCTCCTTGACCAGTTTCCATACCTGCTATTTACCCATAGCTAGAGGGAGATTAGTTGGATTCATAATTTTCCAAGGGCTTTAGTGCTATACAAAAAGCCTTGTCCAGGATTTGAACTCAGCTATCACATGTACAGTGCAATCCTCCCCTCTTTTTAATATGAAGTTAAAATTTAAGTCTGAGAAAGTTGCATGATATTCGAGTGTATACAGTATGCTAGAATTCTCTACATTTATCTGAAATTTATTTTATCAAAAAGAGATTTGACGATTCTCCATGGTGTAGTAACTAATGTGTTGAATTATAACATAGTTCGTTTGAACTCCAGTCATGCTATTACATTCACTTTTGGACTAATACCCTTATGAAAGATGTACATTCTCTTATCCCGCCTAGCTATGGGTTAAATAGTACCACTACTTCTAAAGGGATGACATTGGCATTAAGTAACCCACAAAGGTTGATATACCATTCAACAAAGAAACCAAACCAAGAAAAGATTAATAAAAATTCTTTTGAATTAAAATACAAAGAAATATTTTTACAAGATGTTACATATACTTTCTTGTTTTCTAAACAAATATTCACCTTTGAAATTTAAAGGTGATCATTTGGTAAATCAATAGATTTGTATAATAAAGAAAATTTCTGTTATTTCTATGGTTATGTACTAATCATATGTAGCAATTACATTCATTGTCCTGATAAGACCACTGGGGCTGTAGAATACACTGACTGCACCTCTGCAGAGGGGTAAGACCCCCCACTAACGAGTGTCCTGGATATGAAACTAAACAATCTGATGGTGAGGTTCCATCAGTGCTGGAGCTTTGGGGAATGCGGAGTACCTCTTCATTGCCATCGCTCCTTGGTCCACTCTGGCCCAGAGTGGTAGCATCTGATAGGGCCCTATCTATGGGTTAAATAGAACTAAACTGCATACTTATGCTAAACTGAATTGTTTGAGTAAACTGAATAGCTTGAAATAGAAATGTTTTTGACAATTAAACCGTACTTACATTTAAACTGCGTGCTTATGCTTAACTGAATTATTTGAAATAGAACTGTTTTTCGACATTAAAACTGTATTTACACTTAACTGAATTGTTACATATAACTGCTTGAATAGTTTGAAATGGAAATGTTTTTGACAATTAAACTATGTACTTATGCTAAACTGAATTGTTTTAAATAGAACAGATTATTTACATAAAAATGGATTTGGCGTTAAATGACCTACAAAGGTTGATATGCCATAAAACCAACCAAACCAGATAAGACCAAGTTTCAGACTTATTTTTTAAATTTTTTAATTTTTTTGATGAATTTCATTTCAGCTGTCAATCAGATATGTTAATATTTTAGATGTTACAGAAAGCAAAATTAATTCAGAAATGTGTTCAAATTTTTGTTAATCTTCACTAAAAGATGAGATAAGACTTCACAAAATTTAATGATATCAAAAATGGAACCACAACTATATCCATATCCCTAAGGCCAGATTAATTTGAAGACCAATTCACCGTTACTCTTTATCTGAAATTCTAAAATCTCAGAAACTACTTGTTTTTGTTTTTTTTAAATTTTTCTTTCTCTAAAGATTTATGAGTGACTAAGTTTGACTATCCACCCTTTTGGCAGGGCTTAGAATACACTGTACAGAGGTAAGATTCTCCTGCCAAAAACGAGTGTGTCTTGAGTATGACACTAAACTGGATCTGATGGTGAGGTTTTACTTCTAGTAAGTGTGGATGACCCCCCTTCATTATCATTACTGACAGGTCCATTCTGACCTGGAATGGTAGTACCTTTTAGGGTCTCGTCTTTTGGTCAAATAGATCTATTTAAAAATTATTTGCATTTAATAAGACCAAGACCAAAAAAAACCCCAACTCTTATGAAACACCTATGCTAAAAATGTAAAATGAATATACAATGAATAAAATTCCCTAAGCTCTTGATATAGACAGGTTGACATGCCATTAAAATCAATCAAACAATTTTTGTTGAGTCATGATTTTGACGTTATTTCCGTTATGGGTTAAATAACAGAGCATATTTGGCTCTCTAGCCTTGGCTGGGAACCAGTTAAGGGAAATACAATTCAATTCTCTACTGCTTTGTAATCAGACCTACTTTTAGGGTAAATCTTGAAGATAAATTAGAAACATGAGTTCCATATTTTCTAATGGGACCCCCAGAGAATGTTGGATACTGGGTTTTGATTATTCCAAAACTTAACTTTTTTAGCAAGGTGTTTTGATTTACAATATACATATTTACCCAACCCCTCTGTCATAGGTAGAATGTGACATACAGTCAGTTTTTAAGCATAGTACTGTTGGTTTGAATTCAGTTTTCTTTCTCCTAGATTGGTTTCATTACCAAGCTATGGAATCTAGTCTGCTCTGCTCTAATTATAACTGGAGGGAGGAGGAATGGATTCATGCCTTTCCCAAGGGAATTAATGTGGAGTGAAACAGCTTTGGCCAGGATTTGAACTCTGGTCGACATTTCTATTTCTTGTGATGATAACCGTTATACTAAATGTGCCTTCATTGCCTTTAGAACTATCTAATAGTGGAAACTTGGAGCCTTAACCTCATATTATTTTGTCTGCCTTTTTAACTGAACCAGACGAAATCTTTACTATATTTAGATATATGCATGTCTCTGTGACTCAGCAAAAAAGACACATCCTTGCAAGATTTTTATTAGGGCAATACACTTGACATACTTGTTGATAATAATGCAGTTTTTAGCCCCAAAACTGCCCAAAATGAATGATTATTTTGTTATAACTGCATTGATGCTGAACAGCATTTTTATTCATCCAAATTCTTGACATAACAGAGATAACTGTCAAATGCTAAGAAGAGTCATTCACTTCTTCCTTAAAAGAAGCATCAATATCATCATGGGCCAGTGTTTCAATGGGAATGTAATGGATTCACAGGTCATCTTGTATATTACTGAAATTTTCATTGTGTGTGTGTGTGAATATATCAACTCCTGTGCAATTTTTTAGTGGAGTTTAACAGGTTTGAAACCAGTTTTCCTTCTCCTGGACTGGTTACCTAACCAAGGCTAAAAGAAAACAAGTCTGCCTTACTATTTACCCATAGGTGGATGGAGAATAATTGGATTCATACCTTTTCCAAGGATATTAGCACTATACAAACAGCCTCATCCAGAGTTTAAACTCATGTCAATGTGTCCATTCCTTACGGCGATAACCATTACACCAAGGACACTTCTGTGCCTGTAAGATATATATATATATACACACACACACACACACACACACACACACACACACACACACATATTCCGGCCCATTGGCCTAGTGGGTAGAGTGTTTGCGAATGACCCAGGAGACTGGGGTTCAATCCTTGATGCCGCCTTACTTAACATTCAGTATTATAAGGTAAAGATCAAGGGTAAAGTGGAGCAATCCAGGCACTGGAGTAGTGTCCTCCCCTACACCTTGGTGTAGTAGCTATTGAAAAGGGAGCCTTTGAAATGCCTTTTACTACAGTTGCCAACTTTACTTTACTTTACTTTTTGTGGGTATATATATATATATATATATAATGAGTGTGATAAAATTAAGTGGAAAGTGGCTAAATCATTTTTCTTGTCAGATTCACTGAAATCTACTATTTATCCACACACACACACACACATCTATATATATATATATATATATATATATATATATAGTGAGTGTGATAAAATTAAGTGGAAAGTGGCTAAATTATTTTTCTTGTCAGATTCACTGAAATCTACTATTTATCCACACACACACACACACATATATATATATATATATATATATATATATATATATATATATACCCACAAAAAGTAAAGTAAAGTAAAGTTGGCAACTGTAGTAAAAGGCGTTTCAAAGGCTCCCTTTTCAATAGCTACTACACCAAGGTGTAGGGGAGGACACTACTCCAGTGCCTGGATTGCTCCACTTTACCCTTGATCTTTACCTTATAATACTGAATGTTAAGTAAGGCCGGCATCAAGGATTGAACCCCAGTCTCCTGGGCCATTCGCAAACACTCTACCCACTAGGCCAATGGGCCGGAATATGTGTGTGTGTGTGTGTGTGTGTGTATATATATATATATCTTACAGGCACAGAAGTCTCCTTGGTGTAATGGTTATATATATATATATATAATGAGTGTGATAAAATTAAGTGGAAAGTGGCTAAATCATTTTTCTTGTCAGATTCACTGAAATCTACTATTTATCCACACACACACACACACACACACACATATATATATATATATATATATATATATATATATATATATATAGTGAGTGTGATAAAATTAAGTGGAAAGTGGCTAAATCATTTTTCTTGTCAGATTCACTGAAATCTACTATTTATCCACACACACACACACATATATATATATATATATATATATATGTAAAGCAATGTCAACTTGCTCAAAGGTAAGGCATGGACTGCTATTGACAGGTTATCGACTATATAGCAGTCTGGTAGAATAAAATGGGAATTCTTCCAAGCAGTAGCTATGTTAGTACTATTGTATAGATGTACCATCTGGAGTTTAACGTATACTTGAAGAAAAAGCTTGATGAAAAACTACTAAAAAATTCTGCATGCTATTTTGAACAAATATTGGAAGCAGCACTTCACAAAGCAACTACTGTACAGCCACTTACCTCCTAAAACACAAACCATCCGAGTTAGATGTACAAGACATGCTGGACACTGTTCGAAATGCAGAGATGAACTCATAAGGGACATTCTCCTGTACTCCTACTGATGGTCTTGTCAATGTTGGCTGACCAGCAAAAAGTTACATAGATCAGCTCTGTGTGGACACTGAATGCTGCGTAGAGGACCTATCAAGAGCGATGGTTGATTGGGATGGATTGGGAGAGAGAGTCAAGGGAATCTATCAAATCAGCACTATTTGATAATGATAAACAAAGAGTGTTCAAAATCAGTGATAGAGCACATATGACTAAGTTAAGATTACATTGATATTGTTAGTAGTGCTTGGTGACTGTCATTTTCTTGCCTATGGGATTATCATTAATCCAATGATCACATTGGCAATAAACTGACAGTCACCAAGTACTAATGACTACACTATCCTAGTGTGTGTGTGTGTGTATGTAGATTTATACATATATATATATATATATATATATATATATATATATATATATATTTCTATATACCAACCCCTACACATGGCAGGATGTGATAGAAAATCAAATTTTTTATGTGGAGTTTAACAGGTTTGAAATCAGTTTTGTTTCTCCTAGATTGGTTGCCATACCACGGTTGAAGAGCCCAGTTTGCCCTACTTATTATTACTTATTCTCTCTCCAGCTAATAGTAAATATCCATAGCTGAAGAGAGACTAATTGGATTCATACTTTTCTCATGGGTATTAGCACTATGAAATGCAAACAGCCTTATCCAGGATTTTAACTCTGGTCGCTATTGTCATTTTCTATGATAGAAACCAGTACATCATAAGCCCGTGTGTGTGAGTGAATGAATGTAAATGAATTTAACTTGATAAGTGCACATAGGTTTTTATTAAAAAATACTTATAAGTATCGAAATTGGAGAATAAGTTCAATTTGCAACTGAATTATAATTGTGTGGAGTCCACATTCACATTGAATTTCATTTTTTTAATCTTCCAAATTCCCAATAGTGTTTACAATTTTGAAATGCTAATGAGAATCCTTAACTCCTTCCAAGATAGAAGCATCAATATCATCATGAGTTGCTGTAACAACATGAACCCAACATGTTTATAGGTTGTATAGTTCACACTTATATTCACTACAAAATTAAGTGCATTGAGATTGAAGGAGGTTATGTTGAAAATATTTGTTGTATAAAATGAATGTTTATTTTTTCCTCTAATTAGACTAAGGATCTATTGATTTACCTATATATATTTCTTTTCACTTTGCTATTATTTTTTTTATTATATTATTATTGTAACTTACTTTTGGCTTCTCTCTAGCTAAAGAAAATATAACAAGATTTAAGAGTTTTTTTTTTTCTTTTCTTTTTAAACCTAAAACTAGTTCTGGGTGAAGTAACAGATTCCAAAATTATCAGTACAGGATTTCCGTCTGAATATTTTTAGACAAATTGTGGTAACCATTGGAGGTGCTTGTGGCATAGTAGTTATCATCATAGGAAGTGGATTTGGCTATCCGAGATCAAATCCTCAATAACGCTACTTTAATACTCTTGGGAAAGATATGAATCCAACTATCTCCCTCCAGCTTGAGATAAAAAAATCTAGCAAACTGAACTCTTTAACCTTGGTATGACTACCAGTCTTGAAGAAAGAAAACTCTGAAATCAAACTACTTGCAGCTGGGGCTGCAGAATACACTGACTGCATCTCTGCAGAGGGGTAAGATTCCCCCAATGAGTCTCCTGGATATGAGACAAAACAATCTGATGGCGAGGCTCCAGTACCCTTTTATTACCATTACTTCCAGGTCCACTCTGGCCTGGAGTAGTAGTAGTAGTACCTGAAAGGGTCCTATCTATGGGTCAAATAGAACTAAACTGTGTACTTATGCTAAACTGAACTGTTTGAAATAGAACTGTTTATTTGTATAAGAATGGATATGCCATAAAACTAAACCAAATCAAACCAAACTATTTGTAGTCCTGGAGAAGGATGGGCTCTACCAGGCCATCCTTGTCCAAAACATGCTACATGAGTAGCTCCCCATGATCTAACCAGGTTACAACATAAGTCTAGTCTCTGTAAGCATTGCATTTTATTTCATTTCATCTCATTGTTTTTTGTTTTTTTTTGAGACACTAATCATTTTTTTCTAATACTATTACTTGATTTTAATGGTATGTCAACCTGTTTAGGGTTATTTTATACCAAGATATTAGGGAATTGTGTTCATTTACCTTTCTTTTGTAATTCTTTTTTTTGAGAGGTTTTTCTTTTTGCACATTGAATACAAATAATTTCTAAACAGATCAATTTGAGCTATAGATATGACACTAGCAGATTCTACCTGTCAGGGTCACAGTGGATCTGGGATTAATGACTATAAAGAAGTATTTGACACTCCCCAGATCTCCAGAAGTGAAACCTCTCTATCAAATGCAGTTTCATGTCATACTCATGATATCTTCAGCAGGGAATAGTCAATGTATTCCTCACCCTGTTGACTAAGTGGACTATTTTTTTTTTTTTTTTTTTTTTATTGCTGTGAACTTTTCAGTACTCTAGCATATATGCTGCTCCCTTCATTTTACATACTTTCCAGTTTGGCAGCCCAATCGGCTGGGGCAGTAGAATACAGCAACTGTATCTCTACAGAGGGGTAAGATAACCCCCAACGGGTGTCCTGGATATGACATTAAACAATCTGATGTTGAGGCTCCAGTAATGCTGGAGCTTTGGGGAATGCGGAGTGCCCTTTCATTGCCATTGCACCTGATTGGATCCTATCTGTCAGTCAAATAGAACTTTTTGACATTTAAACTGAGTGCAAACAAATGACTTCTGCTAAATTGAATTGTTTGAAATAGAACTGTCTGTAAACAAATGACTGATGTTTAATTGAATTATTAGTGATACATAACAATACTTGGAACCATTTAACTGTATGCAAATGAATAACTAATGTTGAATAGAATTATTAATGTTAAATAGCAATAATTGAAACTCTTTTACTGACTGCCAAAATTGAATTATTGGTATTACATAACAATACTTGAAAATGTTTGACTGTATTCAAGTAAACAAATAGTTTTGAATTAGTGTTAAATAGCAATACCTGTAACCACTTCACTGTGTGCAAATGAATGATGAATAGTAAATAGAATTATACTTATTAGATAGCAATACTTGAAACCATTTAACTGTGTGCAAAAAAATTAGCTCAGGCTTGTTTAAAAATGTTATTAGAATGTGTTTACAAATCACATATTTGATATATATGTATAAACAGGATTTGGCATTAAATAACCAACAATGGTTGATATGCCATTAAACTCAACCAACCAACCTTTCCACTTAGGTTCTTTGTTCATTATTTTTAATTCAACCTAAAGAAGAATGCATTTGTTGAAATTTAATCAGAATAAGTGCAGCATGTAAATTGAGTCTCCCCCATCCCTAACATTATGCTATATATATATATATATATATATATATATATATATATATATATATATATATATATATATATACACACACACAGAGTTGTGGCATATCCTGAAAAAATATGCTGGGTTAAGTAAACAATATTGTTAGGATCTTAGACGAAAATGAATATTTTTAAAATTAATTTAACATATAGTATTGGATAAAAAATAACTGAACTATTTTTATATTGACACAAATTTTAGTGAAACTTCAGTGACTTCGACACTCACATATGAAGTGACTATTTTCCTTAATTTTCTTGTTAAAGTTCCCTTAGTTGTAGCAAAAAGTCATGATTTTCTAAAAACTAAAATTGTGATATCCTAGTTTGTGATTAGTCATTTGTTAATGGTTGGTAAGCAGTTGTCTGAGTTAGAAAAAGATTGAATTGTGGCATACAATGATTGTGGACTGTCACTTCATGATACTGCAAAGAAATTGAATCATCAATTCATGTTTTCCTTAAAAATTATAAGAAAATTGGATATTATCATCAAAAAGAAGGTTATGGCCACAAGAGAAAAATCACTGCAATTGAAGGTATAAACATTGTAATGGAACTTTGATGACAATAATCATGGAAAATAATCACTTCCTATGTGTGTCTAAGCTATTAAAGTTTCATTAACATTTGTGACAATAATAAAAAAAATGGTTTTGTCTGTGTTTTTTCTTTTTGTTTTTTTTCGGTGGGGGTCCAATACTGTATATATTGACGAAAGATGTTTAGTTGGTATCACAATCAACCAATAAAAAAAATCATTTTTTTTTTTTTTTTTTTTTTTTTTTTTACAGTCTGATACTTTGGAAATATGAATTGTTTAGAAACAAAATAGTAGTCTCAATATATACAAAAAAAAGACAATTTTAAATAGACGACAACTTTGGTTTGTTAAAAGTCTTGAGTTGAAGAAGTTTATTTACATTTTCTTGAGGAAAATAATGATAGGAATAGATAATTAAATGAAAGTGTTGGTTGTTTGGGTTTTATGGCATATCAATCTTTGTAGGTTATTTAATGCCAAATCCATTTTTATACAAATAATCAGTTCTATTTCAAACAATTCAGTTTAGCATGAGTACACAGTTTAATTGTCAAAAACATTTCTATTTCAAGCTATTCAGTTTAGTCAAACAGTTCTACTTCAAACAGTTCAGTTTAGTATAAGTATAGCTTTTGTCCACGCAGAGTTAAATGTCAAAATAGTTCTATTTCAAGCAGTTCAGTTTAGTGTAAGTACACATTTTAGTTTTATTGGACCCATATATAGGACCCTATCAGGTTCCACCACTCTGGACCAGAGTGGACCTGGGAGCAATGGCAATGAAGGGGTGCTCTGCATTCCCCAAAGGTCCAGCATTACTGGAATCTCACCATCAGATTGTTTAGTGTCCTATCCAGGACACTTGGTGGCATGGGGGCAGGGTTCTTACCCCTCTGTAGAGGTCCAATTGGTCCAGCTGACTGGACAAAAATGAAAGTGTGTGTCTAGTTAAGAAAATGTTGATGGCAATGTGTCGTTGGTTGATGAAAATGTCAACCATATTGTTTTCATTTCATAAGTTTATCTAAGTTTGATGAATGACCAAGTATATGAAGCCTTAAACCCAATGTTATAGCTATCTGGCAAAATGGGATAATTGCTATTGCAAAAGAACTGTACCCAAATCCTTGTTGTGAGGGGTTGCATGCATAAACTCTCCCATTCCCTTGACCAAGAAGAACTCAAGAAAATAAAGAAACAGAAAGTATATTCTTGGAATCCTTCTTTCTTTGAGGAGGTAAATCTTGAATTGTACATTTTCAGCCAAAACCAACAAACTAATCTTCTCTTAAGAGAATCTATACAACATGGCCTTATATATACATCATAACAGGTTTTTAAACTGG
Organism: Sepioteuthis lessoniana; assembly: GCA_963585895.1. Taxonomy (NCBI): domain Eukaryota; kingdom Metazoa; phylum Mollusca; class Cephalopoda; order Myopsida; family Loliginidae; genus Sepioteuthis; species Sepioteuthis lessoniana. The sequence goes on from OY757908.1 coordinate 52,621,993, forward strand.
TGAAATTATGCTGACTGTTATAAAAGATTGCCATACAAAAAGAGAGAAAATTTAGTGTAATATAATTTTTCTTGACTTAAAGCTGCTTGTTCTACACTCGGATTAAAAGAGTAAAAAATAACGCTTTAAAATCCTCAATATGAAGGTTGTGTTTTCTCATATTTTTGATAACCTTTACTCAAACATCTCTGTTGACATTTACACTATATACTTGCTGAAAACCCACCCTGTTGATATTGTTTTAAGCTTGTAATGCCAAAATATATTTTTTGTGAAGTTAATAAACATTATTGATTGGTGAATATTTTTTACCCTTAGTAGTCATTGCTCATACTATAAATGTAAGCAGAACAGTTTTTTTGAGGTCTTGATTCTCTGGTGACAACAACAAAAAAGTGATAACTTTGGTTTCTGGCTATGAAATTTTCAATTAGATGCCTACTTTATATAGTTAAACAAAAAGATAAAGATTCAGTTAAGCTAAACTGAAGGTAACAAATGGTCCAATTTAGCTTTATACTTAAATTAAAAATCGAGAACCTAGCAAGAAAAGTTAAAACATTTTTAACTTTTCAATAATTAACATGCTAGAAACATGGTTTAATACTAATAATTTTCAAAACAGATCTGTTTGACTCATACATGGGACCCTAACAGGGAACCTGATAGTAATGACAATGATGGGGTACTCAGAGTTCCAGAATCATTTTGTCTTTGTCATCACATTATTATTATCATCATCAGTTCCATTTTCAGTTTCTTTCAAGCTTCACTGGGGTCTTTACCCAAGACCTAGGGTGAGGGAAAATAGTGATCATAAGCATTCTATTCAAGTCTTTTGCTGCAGCTTCTAGATGATATTTTTCAGTCACATTGATAGTACTCTGCTAAGGGGATGAGCAGTTCCTCAAAGTGCAATTGTTTATTTCATATAAGCTGAGACTGCCAGGTATCTTGTTAATGTGTTTATCTGTCATTTTCTTGATTATATCCAGGGCTTCCACAATTACTGATATAGTGATAATTTTAGATTTTCACAATTTATATTTCCAGGCTTTTGTATTTACTTATCCTATTATATTCTTGGACTGTTATGTTATGGATGGAGGGTGCTATGGTTGTCTTACTCCTCTACAGCGGATTTACTGTGTTCTAAACCCTGCCAACAGAGTGTGGTTATTAATGGAACACAGAACCATATATATATATATATATATATATATATATATATATATATATATATATATATATATATATATATATATATTACACAATATATTATGTAAACTTTCAAATCCTGGATAAGGTTGTTTGTATTTCACATAGGGCTAATACCCTTCGGAAAGGTATGAATCCAAAAAATATTCTCCTTCCAACTATGGATAAATAGTAGGGCAGACTGCACTCTTTAACTCAGGTACGGCAACCAGTCTAGGAGAAAGAAAACTCTGAATTCAAACCTGTTAAACACCACGTGAAAAATTGACTTTGTGTAGTAACTGCTCATGTAGAGGGGTTGGATATATATATATATATATATATATAATGAAAATTTGCAATAGTGTAATAGTCAGTATGTATTTGAAAGAAATTAATATGCAAGATGTAAGATCTAAGTGCTTTAAGATAAAAGATGAATAATGGTTTCCAGGTAGAATATAGATGATGCAAAGCAAACAAACAATCCTTGGTAAGTCAAAACCATAGTATCTACCCTTTCTGACTGAATCCTTGCTTTCTAAATCAACCCAGTTCATTCTAAAATATATCAAGCTTTGAAAGTTTTCATCAATTATAATAAGCCTTGCATGAATTACAATTTTTGTGTATATAGAATTCTTGAAAAATCAGTTTGGTAAGCTGTCAAAAAAAAAAAAAGCTATTTAAGGACCTTAGTCAAAATGGGATGGGAGAGTCTTACCAGAACTCAAACATGGAAATTTTTGATTTGGGTACTTTTCAAGAAAGTTGGTAGGGAGGGGTTAAAAATAAAAATCCCTAATAAAAAGTTCCCTTATTGCCCAGGATAATTAGTTGGTTTGGCCTAATGAGTAGAGTGTTTGAAAATGGTCTGGGAGACCTGGGTTCAATCCAAGGTCGAGTCATACCAAAGACTCAAAAAAGGTACTTGATTCTGCCTTGCTTAACACTCAGCATTATAAGGAAAGGATCAAGGGTAAAGTGGAGCAATCCAGAGAATGGAGTAGCGCCCTCCCCTACACCTTGGTTTAGCAGCTATTGAAAAGAGTGCCCTCAGGTCACCCTTGACTAAGGTCTCCAACTTTACTTACTTTTAGTTATTTGAGGATGTTAGCATAGTCAGCCATTATTATGAAACTGCCTGCAGGCAAGTTAAACTCACTTGTCAGAAGTCAACATGAGTATTTTTTTTTTTTTTTTTACCAACATATCTGTCAATCTTTTCTTGCCATCAGGATCAAATGACAACTTTCCTTTGATACCCTCTGAGTATATTTTGATAGACAATGACAGACAGGTGGACCAAAAGATATTTGGGTGAATTATAGTAAAGAGGTTATCTGATTGAATTTTATTTAATTCTTTTGCAGAATTTTGAGGTCATTCTAAAACTTGTTCACTCACTACTTACTGTTGAGGCCTCCTTATTGTGACAGTTCTCCTTGTTTATTGTTTAAACAAAAATGTATAAACACTTTTCAAAATTTGTGAGTAATTAGGTTGGTTTGATGGCATATCAACCTTTTGTGAGTTATTAAAACTAAATCCTGTTCGTTTATATATATAAAATCTATGTTAATGGTTAGTGTCCGCCAATGGCCCAGGAGACTAGGGTTCAATCCCAGGTTAAGTCATACCAAAGACTAGAAATATGGTACTTGATGCCTCCTCACTTAAGAATTGGCAACATTAAAGTATTAGATCGAGGGTAAGTGGAGCAAACCAGGGAAAGGAGTAATGCTCTCCCTACACTTCAGTGTAGTAGCTATTGAAAAGGGAGCCTTCGAGTCACCCAACTTGCTTCTAGGTAACAAATTTTAAACTAGCCAGAGCTCATTTGTTTGTACAAAGTTGAAATGGTTTCAAGTATTACTATTTAACACTAATAGTTTTATTTGCACACAGTTAAATTGCTTTCAAGTATTGCTATTTAACACTAGAAATTCTATTAAATATTATTTATTCATTTGCACACAGTTAAATGGTTTCAAGCATTACTATGCAATACCAAGAGTTCAGTTTGATATTAATCATTTGTTTGCACACAGTCTATAATCAAAATACGATAGACAGATGGATGAAGGGATGCATCCTCCCCTTCCCTAAAAAGGTGACCTCGGATTAGCCAAGAACTACCGAGGTATAACACTTATATCCATAGCAGCCAAAATTTACAATGCCCTACTATGAAACCGCATAGAACCCAAAATCGACAACATCCTTAGGAAAAACCAAAATGGCTTCTGGAGAAATAGATCCACAACTTCACAAATATTGACCATCCGTTGAATCCTTGAAAGCATACAGGCAAAAAAAAACAAAAAAAACCTACAGGCGACATTACTATTTGTCGACTTTACCAAGGCCTTCGATTCCATACTCAGAGGGAAGATGGAACAAATCCTACTAGCATATGGCCTACCAAAAGAAACCGTAGCAGCAATAACAATTCTCTATAGAAACACCAAAGTGAAAGTATGTTCACCAGATGGAAACCAAATACTTTGACATTGTAGCAGGAGTACTACAAGGGGACACGCTAGCCCCATACCTCTTTATCATCTGCCTAGACTACGTGCTTAGAACATCAATTGATAAAATCAGAGAAAACAGCTTTGAGCTGACAAAGAAAAAAAGCAGAAGGTACCCCACAAAAACAATTACCAACTCCGACTACACCGATGACATAGCGATCCTGGCAAATATGCCCAACCAAGCCGAAACACTACTGCATAGTTTGGAACAAGCTGCCGCAGGCATTGACTTCCATGTCAATGCACACAAAACTGAATATATGTGCTTTAATCAAGCAGGTGACATTTCCACACTAGAGGGAACCTCTCTGAAACTGGTAGACAAATTCACCTACCTAGGAAGCAGTGTCTCATCAACTGAAAAAGACATCGACACGCTGCTAACGAAGGCATGGACAGCTATCGATAAGCTATCGATCATATGGAAATCAAACCTGACTGATAAAATGAAACGCAGTTTCTTCCAGGTAGCGGTCGTGTCGATACTACTGTATGGATGCACTACTTGGACGCTAACAAAATGGCTGGAGAAGAAGCAAGACTGCAATTACACAAGAATGTTGCGAGCAATATTGAATAAGTCCTGGTGGCAACACCCCAAAAAGCACCAACTATACAGCTACATGCCTCCCATCACGAAAACTATCCAAGTTAGATGAACCAGACACGCAGGAAACTGCTAGAGAATCAGAGACGAGCTCATAAGTGATGTACTCCTATGGACCCCCACATATGGCCGTGCAAAAGCAGGACGACCAACTAGAACATACATACAGCAGCTATGTGAGGATATGAGATGTAGCCCTGAAGACCTACCAGAGGCGATGAACGATAGGGAAAAGTGGCGAGAGAGGGTCAGGGATATCTGTGCTAGCGGCACGACATGATGATGATGAAATGGTTTTAAGTATAGTAAATGATTTAACAGTTCTATTCGATCCATATATAGGACCCTAATAGGTACTTCCATTCCAAGTCAGAGTGGACCTGGCAATGAAGGGGTACTTTTCATTCACTAAAGTTTCAGAACTCAAGTCCCACCATCAGATGATTTAGTGTCATATCCAGGACACTTGTTGGGGAGGAGGTCTTCTGCAGAGATGTAGTCCATATTCTACTGCCCCAGCCAATTGGGTTGTTGTGAGTAATTAACAGATATGATTATTGATAAACAGAAAGTAAGCAACCATTAAATCATTCAAATTGAAGAGTAGCTCAGTCTGCCTGGCTTAGAATATGCTGTATCCCTTTAGAAGAGTAAGACCACCCCCAAACAGGGGTGCCCAGGGTATGTTGCCTAACTACATCTGAGGATGAGGCTCCAGTTCTGAAGATCTGAAGAGCATGGAGTACTCTTTTATTCCATTACTCCCACATCCACTCAGAGTGGTATCACTTGTTCAGGGTCCCATGTATGGGTCAAATAAATCTGTTTAAAAATTATTTGTATTTAATATAACCATGCACAAAAAAAATCTTATTAAACAAATACATAAAAAATATAAATATGATCATAAGAGGAGCTCAGTTCTCTAACATCTAGACATAAAATAACTGTAGACAGGTTGACAATTATAGCTTCAAATAACAATTCTTTATACAAATAACTTACAGCTATATTGTTCCAAGTATTTCTATCCAATACTAATAATTTTCAAACAGATCTATTTGACCCTAACAGGTACTATATCACTCTGCAGGTCAGAGTTGACCTGGGAGTAATAGCAATGTAAGGGGATTCCACACTCCCCAGATCTCCAGACTTAGATCCTTACTATCTGAGGCAGTTTAGTATCTATCATACCCAGGACAGACTTTTTGGGTGGGGAGGGTCTTAACCATCTGCATTGGATACAGTCAGCTTATTCTAAGCCTCATTGTGACAGAGTAAAGTGTTATGTGCAGCTACACTTTCTAGTATGACACCAGAAAGAAGTAAGTAGTTGCTAGCAATAAGCTTAAATTTTGGCTTCATTTCTGCCTCTACCACTAGAGCTACTCTCCTTCATGCCAGCCCAGAAAGTAGAGTGGAAAAGTGCTATCCTGTTAGATGTAATAATAAACCTGGAGTCTAGTCCCCCCCCCCCGTTTGTGCTTGTATTATAACAACAACAGTCTAGTATGGTTTTTGCCAGGAGCCAGGAGCTGGGCCTCCCCACTTTCCAAGCTGTTTTTATCTTGTGTTTGTTTAACCTCTTTTGCTCAAGTGGGCCAAGACTGGACTGACTACATTGCCTAAAGTTAAGAAAGCAGGAGTTAAACAAGCACTTGTTACCCTTTCTTTTCTCTCTCTCTATCTCTCTTTTCCTTTTTTCCTTCTCTGTGTGCTCCCTCTGCCAATGCTCCTTCCTACTGTTTGTTTATTTTGACTGATTTTTCTAACCCCCTTGCTTCTTTTTAAATAACATTTCCTAGTGTGTGTGTGTGTATATATATATATATATATATATATATATAATTTTTCTCTGGTACTCTGTCACCAATTTTCTCTTCATTTATTTCATTAAGCTTCTCTTTTTTTTTTCTTTCCATCTCTTTTTTTCATCTTTTATTCCCCACTTCTCTCTTTTTATCCTTTGTCTCCCCTCTATCTCTTTCTCTTTTAGTTTGTATATACTAAGTTTAAGAGTCTGGCAAAAGGGCACTGTCTAGGACGACTTAGCTCACTTGGAATCACCTACAAAACTACCTTGCATTTTCATTAAGCTTTCTATTCTTATTAGTAGAGTCTCTCTAGAATTCATCTCTATTTTTTCTTATTGTATCTTTAAAATCCACCTCTTTTTTTCTTTTTGATTAATTTTAGAGATAAGAAAAGAGGAGTAGATTTTAGATGGTGAGTTGGAGAGAAGAAATAAAGTCAGCTAAGTCCTCCTGAATGGTGATCTTTTGCCAGACTTTTAAACTTAGTATATACAAAAAAAAAAAAAAAAAGACAGAGTGGGTACATGGAGAGAAAAAAGATAAAATTAAAATCTCTGTTCTTGTTTGTAGTGTCTCTAGAAGTCATCTCTTTTTCTTATTATCTTTCCGAAGCCAATCTCTTCTTATTGTCTCTCTAAAATCCACCTGCCTTTTCTTCTTGTCTCTCTAAAAATTCATATCTTTTTTTTTTTTTCCTTTTTGATGTCTCTTCTGTGCGCCTCCTTTCTCTCTCTCTCTCTCTCTCTCTCTTTTCTTCTTGTCTCTCTAAAAATTCATATCTTTTTTTTTTTTCCTTTTTGATGTCTCTTCTGTGCGCCTCCTTTCTCTCTCTCTCTCTCTCTCTTTTCTTCTTGTCTCTCTAAAAATTCATATCTTTTTTTTTTTTCCTTTTTGATGTCTCTTCTGTGCGCCTCCTTTCTCTCTCTCTCTCTCTCTCTCTTTTCTTCTTGTCTCTCTAAAAATTCATATCTTTTTTTTTTTCCTTTTTGATGTCTCTTCTGTGCGCCTCCTTTCTCTCTCTCTCTCTCTCTCTTTTCTTCTTGTCTCTCTAAAAATTCATATCTTTTTTTTTTTCCTTTTTGATGTCTCTTCTGTGCGCCTCCTTTCTCTCTCTCTCTCTCTCTCTCTCTCTTTTCTTCTTGTCTCTCTAAAAATTCATATCTTTTTTTTTTTTTCCTTTTTGATGTCTCTTCTGTGCGCCTCCTTTCTCTCTCTCTCTCTCTCTCTTTTCTTCTTGTCTCTCTAAAAATTCATATCTTTTTTTTTTTTCCTTTTTGATGTCTCTTCTGTGCGCCTCCTTTCTCTCTCTCTCTCTCTCTCTCTTTTCTTCTTGTCTCTCTAAAAATTCATATCTTTTTTTTTTTTCCTTTTTGATGTCTCTTCTGTGCACCTCCTTTCTCTCTCTCTCTCTCTCTCTTTTCTTCTTGTCTCTCTAAAAATTCATATCTTTTTTTTTTTTTCCTTTTTGATGTCTCTTCTGTGCGCCTCCTTTCTCTCTCTCTCTCTCTCTCTCTCTTTTCTTCTTGTCTCTCTAAAAATTCATATCTTTTTTTTTTTCCTTTTTGATGTCTCTTCTGTGCGCCTCCTTTCTCTCTCTCTCTCTCTCTCTCTTTTCTTCTTGTCTCTCTAAAAATTCATATCTTTTTTTTTTTTCCTTTTTGATGTCTCTTCTGTGCGCCTCCTTTCTCTCTCTCTCTCTCTCTCTCTCTTTTCTTCTTGTCTCTCTAAAAATTCATATCTTTTTTTTTTTTCCTTTTTGATGTCTCTTCTGTGCGCCTCCTTTCTCTCTCTCTCTCTCTCTTCTTGTCATTCTAAAATCTAGCCTCTCTTATTTATCTCTTTTTCTTCACCTCTGTCTTTCTGATATTCATCTTACCATTTTTATGAACCCTTTTTATTTTTTTCCCAAGAATTTTTCCCTATCTACTTTCTACTTTAGTAATCCACCCTTTCTAATTATTCTCTATTATTTCTCTCTCTCTCTCTCTCTCCCTCTGATAATAATACCTTAAATCAGGGGTAGCCAAGCCTGACTCCATTTTCTTATGTACAAGTTCACATGTACTATAAAAATCTTGAACTCCAATTAGTTTTTGTAAAAATATTTATATAAATATATTTAACATCTTGATATAATTGATTAAATATTATGTAAAAATATTCATATGAATATACAATGAATGCAATTCCCTAACCTCTAGGCATAAAATAACACTAGATGGCTTGACATGCTGTTAAAATCAATCAATTCATTGCTGAAAATCTTTGTTCAAATCTGCATATTGTTTTGAAACCACAAATAGTTCCTATAATTCTGAGCAAATTTTCTGAATTTCAGAAAATGTTGATAAGGTTGCAAGTACCAGAAGTTATTTATGACAGAAACATTTGGAAGTACAAGAAGATCATCAAATTTAATTTTAATTTGTGAATTTGTAAAAACCACAAATATTCATAAAGAATAAAGTACAATTCCTTACCGCCAATCATTAACCAATCTAGAGTTATTTTATACCTGGAGGTTAGGTAATTGCATTCATTGTATATTTATATGAAGGTCATTCAATAAATAAGGTGAATTTTGTTTGAGGAGTTGGTAAATGGAAGCACAGTTTATAGTTGCACCTTTTTCTAGGAAATATATTGTGATCAATCTTTTCATGTTGCAGAACTCTTTGAATCCAGAAGATTTCACAATTGCCAACATCTGTTGTGGCATGTGTCCAGCAGGAAATATGGCACAACAGATGTTGGCATTTGGTTAAAGTGCTTCAAAGTGGAATTCACTGGAGGTTGCATGTTCAGTCCTGACTACAGGTAAATAACTAGGATTACTTACTAGAGCTTAACACTTTTACCTGGTTATAATTAATGGAATTAGAACAAACTATTCCCATGAATTAAATAAAGGGTTTGGTTTGAAGTTCTGTGTAGGCTCCTGAGTTTGACATAAAGCACCTCAAGAAGGTCAAAGGATGCATCAGTCGAAACATAATGAATATAATAATAAAGATGAAGACAATAACCTGAATATTCTAAATGATAACATTTTTCAAGTTTCATGTTTTTATATTTTATTTTTTTGCTGAAGGTTTAGACAAGTGTGACACCATAAGCTCTTCTCCTTCTGGGTGCACATATGTTAGTGCAATAATGCATATGTGTGTAGGTTTAAGTATGATTATATGAGTATGTATGTATATAAGTAAAAGTAAGTAAAGTTGGTGACCTTAGTCAAGGATGACCTGAAGGTTCCCTTTTCAATAGCTACCACACTGAGGTGTAGGGGAGGGTGCTATTCCATACCCTGAATTGCTCCACTTTACCCTTGATCCTTACCTTATAATGCTGAGTGTTAAGCAAGGCGGCATCAAATACCATTTTTTGAGTCTTTGGTATGACTTGACCTTGGATTTAACCCTGGTCTCTTAGACCATTAGCGAACACTTTGCTCATTAGGCCAATGTGTGTGTGTGTGTGTGTGTGTGTGTATATATATATATATATATATATATATATTTTCACTGAGTAAGCTTTGTATTTACTTTTTTTGTGTGTAGTTATTTTGTAAGATTTTTTTTTTGCACAGTCCTATCAAATAAAAATAATTTTTAAAAAGATTTATTTGACCTATAGATAGCACCCTAACAGGTACTACCACTCTGGGTCAGAGTGGACCTGGGAGTAATGGCAATGAAAGGGTATTTCACACTTCCCAGATTTCTAGAACTAAAGCCTCACCACTGAATGTATTTTAATGCCATAACCAGTATACCTCTTTTTGGGGTGGTCTTACCACTCTGCGCAGGGGGGGGGATACAGTCTTTGTATTCTAAGCCCCGCCACCAGCTCGGCCATAGTGTCAATTATAAACTAATTGGCAAAAATAAAAAATTTACTGTTCCTATCTTTGAGGGTTGTTTGTTTATTTCATATGCAAGAACCTGTCTTTAGTGCTGAATGGGTGATGTTGACTCCCTGGTTTCAGGGTGCTTCCCCACCCTACTAGATAATACCTACTTAGCCAGGTTGAATTTATAGCTTGGCACCTTAAGTACTTTTATAAGAGAAGGCAGAGGAAACCCATCATTTTTTTTGTGATGCTCTCAAGAATCTAGATTTGTGTAGCCCCCTCTATGAAATGACCTTGTCTCAAATTTATTTTGGTGGAAAGTCAGATAAATCCATACTAGATTTTAGCCCTTTCTATCTCTTTTTTGCTAAATCTCCTTTTATCTTTCTTCCTACTCTTTAACCTATAGAACCTGAGTGCTCGGTATCCGTGCTGCTACCTTGAAGTGTGTATATATATGTGTGTGTGTGTGAATTCAAGTCAGTGAATACTCATTTCTACATTGCTATTGCCTTGCAATAATACAGCCAATCAAACTAGTAAATATTTTCAGCTAGAAGCCTTGGGTGTGGGGAGTTTTAAAGCTAATGATGTTTTTTTCCTCACTTCCTTTCCGATGATTGTAATATAATTTTTTTCTGTCTTTCATCTTTTAATCTTTAATTTGTTTTGTCTATTAGTATTTACTAATGTACTTAATTTAGTTTTGCACAAGGTTATGAGATAAGGGTTAATTGAAACAGAAAGTGAGGATTAAATTAAAGAAATAATTGTTGTCAACTACCCTCTTCAATAAGTTACTATTTCTTTGGCTGCTGCTCTGTAATTCTCTCTCTCTCTTTTTATGTACTTCTCTAATTCTTTTCATTTCTCTCTCTCTCTCTCTTTTAATGTCCCTAATTCTTTCCATCTCTCTCTTTTAATGTCCCTCTCTACTGCTTTTTATGTCTCTCTTTAATGCTTTCCATCTCTCTCTCTCTTTCTCTTAATGTCCCCCTCTAATTCTTTCCATCTCTCTTTCTGTCTCTGCTAATAATTGCTCCAATTTTTTCCATCTCTCTCTTGCTCTCTTCTTTTCTTTTTCTTTTTTTTTCAAATGTCTCCTCTAATTCTTTCCATCATATCCAACCTAAAATTGAAAAAGTTCTAAAGAAAAATCAGAACTTTCTTTTTGAGAAATTGATCCACAACTGTTGGGATTCTGACTATTTGTTGAATCATCAAAGGAATATGTGCAAACAAATCTTGAGGTAACACTCTTGTTTGTAGATTTCTCCAAGGCATTTGATTCCATACATAGCGGAAAGCTGGAACAAATTCTTCTAGCATATTTTCTCCAAAGAAACTGTTACTGCTATAATGATGTTCTACAAAGAAACAGTTTTGCTCACTTGATGGAGATACTGTTTTCTTTGAGATTGTCACTGGAGTTATTCTAGGAAGTATATTGGCACCATTTCTATTCATAATCTATTTAGATTATGTACTATGCTTGCTAATAGATCTAATGAAAGAAAATGGTCACTTTCTTCCTATCAAGTAAACCATCCAAGTAAGACAAGCAAAACGTACTGGACAAGTAAGAATGAACTCATAAGCAAGATTTTTCCTATGGATTCTTTCATATGGACAGTACCAGTGTTGGCTGACTAGCAAAAACATACGTTCATCAGCTTTATGCAGACACTGAATGCTGTCTATAATGATGACTGATAGGGATGAATGGTAAGAGAGAGTTGAGAGAATCTGTACTGTTAGCGTGCCTTGCTGATGATAATGAATTACGATAATTTCTCTTTGCATGATTAAATTATTTGTATTTACATAAATCAACCAAAAACTATGATAATAAATAATGAATTCAACTGAAACAAAACTAAGAAAAAAATTAAATATTTATTTCTGCTAAAATTTTTCAAAGACATTGTGTTTTGGCCTATTTTCTATTTCACCAAATCAGGAGCAGTTGAATGTTATGCATACTCCCTGACTAAAGTTTTTATACATATTTAATAGCATGGATGCTTATCTGTGACCACTGGTTTCATGCTGTCTTTATATAGCAATCATCCGTCAGAAAAAGGTATATATATATATATATATATATATATATATATATATATAGTGTCTCTACTAATGACTGATGATTGTATGGGCAAATTTCTTGTTAAACAAAAAAAATATATAATATTATTATTATTATTACTATATTTGACAGCTTACAAGATGCACTTTTTTTTTTTATAAAAAATGTCCCAGAAAATCACCTTGTATATTATAAAGTCAAGGGTCAGCTTTTGCTTACTAGCCATTGAAGTTTTAGTGCTGCAGTGACCCTTAGATCAAACTGCAAATATCTACATATATGTAAACAAGGTGACAATCACTTCTACACCAACAATGGCAACTGTTTTCTAAAGTAACAATGTATAACACTCGTACTTATTGGTACTTCCATATAAAATAACGCCAGTCAGGAAGAAAAAGATGATGTTTAACCATGTATGTACCTCAACAAACCTATTAAGGTTTTTAAATGTAAAATAATGGGATTTAATAAGGATCTGAATTCATATGAAACTTTAAAAATTGCTTGATAGGTGGGAGGTCTATTAATGTTAAGCAAAAACCATTCATCTGACATTTTTGGTTTAAACCCATTTATTTTTTTAAATGCCTGACTGTATTAAGGTGCATCTTATAAGTCGTCAACTATATATATTAAAATTTTTGTTTTTTAATAAATTTTTAATAATAGAATTATTTTTCTTTTCCTTTTCTCTCCCTCCAGATAGCACTTCAAGATTGACCTTCAAATTTGGAACCACCTTGCATATCCTGCTTTTTCATCAAAATGTGATAACCTGACATGTGTTCATGCCTTTCTATCAAATCTGACCTTTGCTGGCCCTACCACTACCCACAACTAACCAAATGACTACTTGTCAATTTTGAACCCACCGATTCTACTTACCTCTCCTTTTTAAAAGAAATTTCCTTTCTGGCTGTCCTGTATGAATTCAAATAAACTAATTCATGCTGTTCATGCACTTTATCCTACAGCATTGATCCTGACTTCTGGCTTGTGCTTATCTCACAAGCCATATCTCTCTCTTTTTTATCCATTTCTGGAATTATCTTTAAAAGATTGGATCCACCCCATTTCTCAGACAGATATCACCTGCTTCAAGCCACACATGACAGTTTTATTCTCACTCTATATCTTTGTTTTGATTTTAGCTTTTCTGTAGATCAAGAGAAAATTTGTCTAAATTCAGCCAGATACTCTCTCTCTCTCTCTCTCTCTCTCTCTCTCTCTCTCTTACGAAAGTGTTTCTCACAAGTCTTAAAGAATCTGTATTATTTACCCGACTATTAGTCACAATCAAGAAAATTTAGAGAAACAACAAATCCTTTTTTAAAAAAAAAAAAAACAAAAAAAAAAACTAGAGGATTTTTCTTGTACTCTTATCTTAACATGTATCATGTATTGACTAAGTAGTGAATGAATATACAGTTTCACTGTCTGTTATTTTGAGTTTGATGTTTGGAGAAAGACATATTTCTTTATTTTTATTATATTATATCACTTGGTTAAGAATTCTTAATAATCAATGATTCTAAATTCATTATACTGTTATCAGCTTAGGATTACCTCTAGAAATTTACTATCAAAGAAATTAGAAGCAAATATCTACCTTGCTCAAGGTTTTTATAAAAGTTTTAATTGATCTTGGACTGCTCATTTAAGAAAGAGAAAAACCTGACACTTAAAAAGTCCAGGTCTTCTCAATAACATCACTTATTTTGATAGAAAGTACAAACTCTTTAAATATATAAATATATATCTGATTGACAGTCATCTTCCAAAGATTTCACAATAAACTGGTTGATATTTTTTTTATTAACTATTAAATCCACCATTTAAATTTATTTGGATTTACACTAAATTAGAATAATTTTTCTATTTTAAATTTGATATTAAAAAATTTTTGTTTTGAATTTAAAAAAAAAAAAAAAAAGAGTGAGGAACCCAACCACTGGACCCCTTTTTCATGATGTACCCAAGCCAGATAGGGTACACCATGAGCCAAAAATTTACTTGTGAGCACTGCCCCCAGACATTTGCCCTCCATGATTTGCTTAAGGCTCATATCCGTTCCACTCATGCTGCCTCAGCCTTTTTGCAACAGCAAAGGAACTTTCGCTGTGCTGTATGTGACAAAGGCTTCACGCAGCGGACAAACCTACGTACGCACGAGCGTGTGCACTCTGGCGAACGGCCATACAAATGCACCATGTGCACAAAGGCGTTCTACCAACGTACCAACCTGCGCAACCATATACGCACACACACTAACGAGCGTCCATATGTTTGTACAGAGTGTGGACGTGCTTTCACACAACGGGGGAACCTCTACTTGCACGAGCGAATCCACTCTGGGGTACGGCCATTTGAATGCAATGTGTGCCATCGTACATTTACCCAGAAGGGCAACTTGAAAAGCCATCTGAAGACACATGAAAAGAAGAAAGAAATCAGAGATGGAGACCTGCCTGTTGTTCTGGAACCATCCTCAAGTGGACTGCTCACAGACAACCGCAGCAGTACAACGTTCTCTTGTGGTGAATGCCACAAGGTATTTCATCGACGCTCTTTGCTAAAATGCCATGAAAAAACCCATCAGATACAGCGTGAGAATGCAACCAGTGATGCAGATGTTCTCTTGGAAACAGTAGCAGCAGCTGTAGAGGCTACCAAAAGCCGTAAAGTTCCTGTTTCTGAAAAGAAAATGCCAGCTGTCCAGTCGGCAGTCATTCAGATGTCTACATCACTGTCACATCAACCCAGCGGTCATGTTTTTCCTGATCGTTCTTCATCCTGAAAAATCATTCAAATCTTTAAAAAAAAAAATACTGCAATCAAACCACTTTTTTTATCATTAAATAATGAATTTGATTCGTGATGCAGCGGCAATCAAAACAACAATCACCTCTCTTAAAATTGGTTTCTGCATTGGCACAAAAAAAAAACAAAGCAAAAATAACTAAATTGCGCTGCTATCAAGCCACTTGTTTATCGGGCTATTACAAGCTTTTCACACAAAATTTCATGAATTTTTTCTTAAATCTCCAAAAAAAAAAAAAAAAAAAAAAAAAGAAGAAAAGATACTTTTTAACAAATATAGAGGTATATGATAGCTAACTGGGTAAAACTCTAGGCCAGTACTTGAACTTCCTGGCACAATATTCAAACTATATATATATATATATATATATATATATTTCTTTTTTTACACACACACACACACACACGGTTTTTCAGAAAAATGGATATCATTTGATAATCTAATGATTTCTATTCTCATTCAAATGATCTCAAATTTTAACAGCATATGTAAAAACAACTCAAAATTCTAGGTTTAATATTTAAATGCCTTTTCTTTTTCTGTGAATGGCATTTCTATACCTAAGGAAAAAACATTAAACAGAATTATTAAAATCAAAAATTTAAATCATTTGAATGAAAATTGGGCAAATTATTAAACTACAAAATATGGATTTTTCTGAAACACACTCTGTGCGCATGTGTGTGTGTATGTGTGTGTATGTATATATATATTTTCACATATCTGCTGATAAAATCCTGGTCATAATGTACTTATAAAATCTGAAAGGGATCACAATACTTTTTGACAAAGGAATTAAGAAGAATAAACAGAACTGTACTTTTGCTACTCAACGTCAGTACCAGTGGTTGTTAACATTCTAAGAGACTTTGGTCCATAAACCTGAAGTCAGACACTATTTGTAATAACAATAATGTTAATGGTGGTGTTCTGTAGAATGTATTTACCCCAACTATAACATATATATATATATATATATATATATATATATATATATAATCTCCCTAAAGATACATTTATCATTCAAAGACAAGTGCTTTATTAATTTGTGGGCATTAGTAGTAGTAATATTATGCAAATAATACTGTTGACAAAATGGATGCTCAGAACTTTGAGTATTTCTATGATAAAACTCATTTGTAATGCATTTCCATCGTAAACAAAACAATTTGCACTGCTTTTTATCAAGCAAAAATCATCTGCAGTGCATTTTGTTGGTAAAAGTGATTTTTTTTTTTTTTTTCAGTTTATTACTCTTACCAGATGTCATTTGCAGTGCATTTCTCTAGCAGAAGTCATTTGCAATGCATTTCTTTTATAAATTATATTTACAATAATTTTATTGTAAAAATCATGTGCAATGCTTTTCTATGCTAAATATCATTTGTGCATTTCAATTAAAACTATTTGCAATTCATTTCCCTAATAAAAGCCATTTGCAATGCATTTTTTTTTTTTATAACAAAATTGTTTGCAATGCTTTTCGATTAGAAAATAATTTGCATGAACTGCTATTATCAAACTCATTGACAAAGCGTTTTTTTAATTTTTATTTTTTAAGTAAACCTAATTTGAAATGCATTTTTATCATAAAAATCATTTGCAATGCATTTTTATAGTAAATAAAATCAATTAAAAAAAATTTTTTTTAACCATATTTTTTTAATATATGTATATGCCAATGAGAAATGAAGACACAACTACTTTTGGATATTGTGGCCAAACCTGTGTCTGTCTATATACTCATACCTCTAAATACCCAAACAAATGATGCAATTTTTTATTTCATGAAATTTTGATTCCTGAAACTGTTTAATTGAAAAGGAACCACTTTCATTTTTGTCATTTAGACATTTTTGTGTTTAAAAAAAAAATCATATTCTAAAAAGAACTTTTAAGATAAATACATGTCTTCTGCAAAATCTTCAGGAGAAAACTGACAAGTTCTAAACTTTGATTTATAGTTAAAAAAAAAAAATCAATTCAGCTTTATGATAGAGGTAAGGCTTAAACAACCAGGTCTCCCTATTTCTCTGTTACTTTTGTCTATCCGTTTTCTATTCCATGTTTAATGTGATTTTGACAAAATAAAATTAGCCTGAAAAGGTTAATAATGTTTTCAAGATTTATTTTAATTCTATTTAAAAAAATTAGATTCTTACATAAACAAAACCAATTGGACCCTGCACCAGAATGTAATCTACTCACTGCCTGTCAATTCCACACAACAACACATTGCATGCAGTATATTTGTTCCCATTTGGGCCCTGCACCTCCTAAGGCTGGCTCTAGATATCATCATCATAGCTTGTTGTATCTATGGTAAATAGCGCCTCTGATAAGCTCTGGAATTGCACCCTGGTCTAAACAATTGACACACATTTAAAAACATTTTTTTAGATAACTTAACCATAAAATCAACTAAAAAATACAAGTTGATTTCATTCAATCAAAGTGTATTTTTTCAGTTTCTTCTCTTTCAACACTCAGCAGAGCAAGGTCACAGAGTGTACCTTTGACCCATGGAGATGCTTTCATCTCCATATTGAACATTATTGCCAGTACCTCTCAGTGGTGCTCTTTTTAAGTGATGACCCAGACATATGCTCTACCAACTATACCATAGATACCCCAACAGCATGGATTCCTTTGACTATCTCTTGCCATCCATCCCTATTGGTCATCACTTTTTATGTCCTCTAGATGGCACCCTGTGTCAGAGTTGATGAATGTAAGTTTTTGCTGGTCAGCCTTCACTGGTTTGTTTCTGTAGAGAATGTTGCTTCAGAGTTCATCCTTACTTATTCAACTGTGCCAAGCTTTTTTACTTTGATGTTTTGCTAGATGGGAGGTGATTGGCCATACAGCTGCTTTCAGGATTTATTCAAAACAGGAAGTAGCATCCTTGTGTAGTTTCCATCTAGCTTTTTCTCCAAGCATTTCATTAAAGTGGTACAACCACACAGTAGTACTAACCTGGCTACCTAAAATATGTCAAACAATAAAACTGGTACTCCAAGAGATTCAGCAATGGTGAGGTTTTTTCATGAGGAAAATGGTGAATATGTTTGTTTTTTAAACTTTTTTTTCATTAGAATTGTCTGTTTTAAAAGAATTAAAAATTAGAAGAGGATTTAATAATATGCAGTTAAACCCAGATTTTTACTAGTTTGCAATTTAGAGGAGAAAATTTTTATAAGTGTAACATGAGTGAGTGGTACCAGGTGTGAGCAGGAGTTATGAAAAAACCAGTTGCCAAAGTGAAAATGAGTTGACAGGGTTCAATATCTCTTCCACTGAGATAGCTGTAACATGTTTAATCTAGCACTCAGTGACTGGTCACCATTTAAAGTATTACCAATCCTGGGCAGAAGAGGGACAGTTTGTTCTGTGAACCTCAGTAATATATATATATATATATATATATATATATATAGTCATCCACAGACAGATCTGTTTCGTTCTATCAGAACTCATCAGTGTGGTTAGACAGTAGCTTCCCGTAGCTGGGATGGAAACCCGGATATATATTTCATTAAGAAAAAACACTTTTGAATAGTTTTTCTTGTCCTGATGGAATTACTCCTAACTCCGGTTTAACTGGACCAGATAATATATATATATACATATATAGATAGATTTTGTGATTTGGCCTCTTTTTCTCTCTTGATACAAGAAGAGTCCCATCCCCTGTAAAATAGGATTCTTCTTGTATCCTTGATACCTTATTCTCTGTTTACAGCAAGCACTTGTCGGCTCACATCCCAGCTACAAACTAAGGAACTAGTCACATGGTGTCCATCGTTTATTCTTGCTTCCACAGGCTCAGAGACAGAATAAAACCATGAAAAGTCTTCATGCTAAAAGATTGTTTTTTTCCCCTCCCTGGCCAATGATTAACCTTCACCAACATAGCAGTCATTGGTAGCTATTTTATATATGCTTACAACTTTTACATTTAAAGAAAAAATATTTGAACGTTTTTATTTTGTATATACACTTCTTGAGATCAGAAAACTTCTCATGGACTTCAGATATTAATACAATTGTTTAAATTTTGATTGAGCTTTATGGAAATAAGTGAATCAATGTTGAATCATATCCTGTCTATAGAATTTATATTATGAAAGGGAAAGTTCTCTATAATTAGAATAAATAGTTATCTCCCTTGAGAAATTATAATGACTGGGATATATGTAAACACAGACCTCATATTATTAAGTTACCAATTAAATTGGTAATAGCTTAAATGAGAAATTGGTAAATGCCAATTAAATTATTTTAATGCTATTGTACTCACTATTGTGCGTACTATGAACGTCAATAAATTTAATGAATGGCTCTGTCATCTGGGGCTGACTCCCACTCACCCAACAAGTGTCTTAATATGACACTACACAATCTGATGGTGAGGTTCCAGCCCTGGAGCTTTGTGGAATATGGAGTACCCCCTCATTGCCATTGCTCCCAGGTTCACTCTAAGAGTGATAGCACCTGATGGGTCAAATAGAACTGCTTGACTTTTTAAACTGAGTACAAACAAATCACTTATATTCAATCAAATTGCTCAGGTACAAGTGTTAAGCTATAGTAGGGACACATGGCATAACGGATATAGGTGTTTGGTTAAAGAGCTTCTTAGTGAAATCACTGAAGGTTGCTGGTTCAATCCTGACTACAGGTAAATAACAAGGAATACTTACTATAGCTTAACACTTATAACTGGTCATGGTTAACAGAATTAGAACAATCTACTTTTGTGGATTAAATGAAGGGTCCAGTTTGAAGTTCTGTGTAAGCTCCTGAGTTCAACATGAAACACATGAAAAAGGCCAAAGGGTTCATTAGTTGATCATTATGAATATAACAATAAAGATGAAGACAATAGTCCAAATATTTATGGAATGGGTAATCTAGTTTTTGAATGATAAACATCTATTTTGAGATTGACACGCGACTAGCAAAGGCATGGACAGCTATCAATAGGCTATCGGTCATATGGAAGTCAGACCTGACCGATAAAATGAAATGCAGTTTCTTCCAAGCAGAGATCGTGTCAATACTGCTACATGGATGCAGAAAAAGCTTGACGGCAACTACACAAGAATGCTGCAAGCAATATTGAACAAGTCCTGAAGACAGCACCCTGCAAAGCAGCAGCTGTATGGCCACCTACCACCCATCACGAAAACTATCAAAATTAGATGAACCAGATATATGGGACACTGTTGGTGAAGTAGGGACGAGCTCATAAGTGATGTACTCCTGTGGACCCCTTCACATGGATGTGCAAAGGCAGGACGACCAGCTCGAACCTACATACAGCAGCTCTGTGCCAATATGGGATGTAGCCCTGAGGACCTGCCGGAAGCAATGGACAATAGGGAGGGATGGCGAGAGAGGGTCAGGGATATCCGTGCTGATAGCATGACATGATAATGATGATATACAATTATATTTACTAATACAATTATTATATTGACAATTAGATTTTATTGTGTATAATAATACAAAAGCACAAAAACTTTATCAATCAGGTGCTCAAATCTGCGTCCATCACAATTTATACAGCTTTGAAGTCTACTTTTCATGCTTTGACAAACATTTTTTTGTACAAGTCTTTGTTCATTTATTCCTTGGAATGCATCCCTGATGTAATTTTTCAAATCACCTACACTTCTTGGTTTTTGACTATAAACTTTGTTCTTGAGTAGTCCCCAAAAGAAAACAATCCATTGGGGTTAAAGTCAGGTGAATGTGCTGACCAATCAATTGAAACTCTTCGGCCCATCCATTTCTCTGGAAATGTTTCATCAAGATACTCTCAGACAGCTCTTGAATAATGTGCAGGGGCCCCATCTTGTTGGAAAAAAAGGTCATGTGAATTAGACTGTTGTTGTAACTGTGGAACAATTTGATTCATTCCACCTACTGTCGGTTGGTTGGTTGTTTTCTTTTATAGCGTATTAACCCTTTTCAAGTCATTTAATGCTGAATTAAGTCATTTTGATGAAAGTTTCAAATTGTTCAGTTTAGTATAAGTACCATTGGCCTGATGAGTAGAGTGTTTGCCAATGGTCTGGGAGACTGGGGTTCAATCCCAGGTCGAGTTATACATACTCAAAAAATGATACTTGATGCAGCCTTGCTTAACACTCAACGTTATAGGGTAAAGTGGAGCAATCCAAGGAATGGAGTAGTGCTCTCCTCTACACCTTGGTGTTGTAGCTATTGAGAAGAGAACCTTCGGGTCACTCTCGACTAAAGTCGCCAACTTTACTTTTATAAGTATAGTTTTGTAGTTAACGCACTGTTAAATGTGAAAACAGTTCTATTTCAAAGAAATTCAGTTTAGCATAAGTACACAGTTTAGTTCTATTTGACCCATAGATAGGAAACTATCAGTTGCTACCACTCCAAGCCAGAGCGGACCTAAGAGTAATGACAATGAAGGAGTACTCCACATTCCCCAAAGCTCCAGCATTACTAGAACCTCACCATCAGATTGTTTGGTGTCATATCCAGGACACTTGTTGGCGGGAGGGGACTTATCCCTCTGTAGAGAAGCAGTTGGTATATTCTACAATCCCAGCTGAGTGGGCAAACTTACTTTTGGACCACCCTGTGTGTGTGTGTGTGTGTGTGTATATATATATATATAAAATCATGACCTACCTTAACCTTTCCCTTCACCCAGTTAACAGGGTTTTTGCTGGTCTACCAACACTGGTGTGTCCATGCGTAGGAGTCCATTGGAGAACATTGATTATGAGTTTGTCCTTACTTCTTCTGCAGTTGTAACATATTGACCTCCGACCCAGCCGTTGATCAGAGAACAGGTGCATCCGGTCGAAGATATCAGGGGATAATCTTGACTGTGGACGGGTTGAATTCGGTGCAAATGTGATGCTCACAGGAAGTAGGTGGACGTCAAACAATGATATAACCCAGTGCGACAGGAAGTTCAGTCAGTTTGGAGGCAGTTGTTGCTGTGAGAAACAGACCCAGCAGAGAACTGGGCCCTCAGGGCCCCCGGTTGAGCAGCCCAGCAGAACGAGAAAGAAATGCTGCTAAAGACAAAGGAACTGGGGGGTCAATATGTTGTAGTCTTTGTTCAGTCTCCAATGCACTTCTCACATTTAACCCTTTCACAACCCTTTCGAATAAAGTGAGAGGTATATTTTTCTAAAGAACTGTGTTTCGTTCATCATTATTGTGTTGACTATGTTTCCGCATGCATATGTATATGTTACACAGTGCCCAGTGTGTCTTGGATGGTTTATGAGATGGGAGGTAAGTAGCTATACAATTGTTGTTTTGTGAGGTATTGCTTCCAGACAAAGTTATGAAAACAAATTAAATTTCAAAATAGTGTTGTCTTGATTAAAAAAAAAAAAAAAAGGTCCATATTGTAATGGTTTTTGCTAGAGAAAATAGACCAGGCAACTTAAGTTCAAATCCTGAATGAGGCTTCATTTCACATAGCACTAATACCCATGTAAAAAGTATGAATCTAGTTATTCTCACCCCAGTTATGACAAACTGGACTCTTTAACTTTGGTATGACAACCAGTCTTGGAGAAGGAAAACTCTAAATTCAAACCAGTTGTAAACCTGTAGAGGGATAGCCCATAACATGCTATGTGAGTAATACTTGCACAACCAAACCTGGTTACAAAACCAATGAGTGACAGGACTGATTGTTCTTAACAAGGGCAGTGGATAAATGTTTCAAATCTTGCTAAGGACAGCAGGGAATCCCTGTGGTGTTGTGGCTAGTGTGTTGAACCAAGACATTGTAGTAAGTGAGTTCAAACTCCAGTCATACTATTATGTTAACTTTTGAACTAATACCCTTGGGAAAGCTATGGGTTGAATAGTTCCACTACTGTTTTTTTAAAAGAATGGATTTGGCATAAAATAACTCATGAAGGTTGATATGGCATTAAACAAAAACCAAACCCAACTAATCAAACAAGGACATGGAAGTTCAACTTGTGATTTTCAAAGGAGATGAGCACAAAAGTCTCTTTCCTTACAGGGTTGCAGTATTACCCTCAAAGGTCAGAGGGTACAAGAAAGTTTGTTTGGTAAGAATAAAAATATGATGCATAAGAAATACAT
Organism: Sepioteuthis lessoniana; assembly: GCA_963585895.1. Classification (NCBI taxonomy): domain Eukaryota; kingdom Metazoa; phylum Mollusca; class Cephalopoda; order Myopsida; family Loliginidae; genus Sepioteuthis; species Sepioteuthis lessoniana. The sequence goes on from OY757908.1 coordinate 52,645,038, forward strand.
GTTTAAATTTGGTGTATTATGTCTAGGAGTGCCCAGCATGTTCTGCCCTTCTTTGATGGTTTGTGAGATGGGAAGTAAGTGGCCATACAACTGCTGTTTTAGCAGTTCATGCTTTATTTATGCATATATTGATACAACTTTCAGTAGATGAGATGTTGCTACCAAGGTATATGAACTGGTCTTCTAATTTCAGAGGCTTGCCATTTAATGAGGAGATGGCATCATCTTGATTAAAACACATGAACTTTGTTTGATCTGAGTTCATGAAGAAACCATTTACTTTAGCTGATTGCTCCAGGCTATGTAGAAGAGATTTGGCTTGACCTGGAGCACTAGTAAGAAATGTGTACTTTATTAATCAAGATAAAAATGATTAAAATTTACACATAATTGCCAACAAGAATAGAATTCTGGAGTCCAGAAATTAATAAATTCTTCAAAGACATTTTGAACAACTGCTTCATTGTTTGAGACCTGTTCTGGTATAAGATAGAATAAGAAATTTAAAAAAATAGAATTGAATTGAAAAAAAAATTAATAAATGATAAAAATTGAAAGAAAGAATATAAATCTAAATTTAATTTTGATTAAACTTGAGTTTCTATTCGACTTTAGTTACAGAAATTTTATGCATTTTTAAATTCTTGACTCTGTTATATGAGGGTCATTTGATAAATAAGGCGAATTTAAAAAAAAAGCCAAATCTTTTTTTTCAGAATTTTTTTCCTATAAATGTAAACTGCATTGTTTGGAATTGGTTTTATAGATGTTGTATAGTGGCTCATACCATGTGACTTCCAGTATCTTGGAGGTATAAAAGATGTCGTATTTCTTAGGCATGTAGATACATAAAGATCTTGGCCAGTAGTAAGACTACCTTTGGACGTAATAACCACAGCGCAAGACTTATAATATTTGTTGGACTGTACCACTTGAGTTTATAAATAATTAACTCTATTTCACTGTGTATCTCTTCCTTACCATGATACAACAATCGAAAAAATAATTTTCATCTCGCAAAAATATTTGTTTTAAGGCTAACAAAAATGACACCAAATCAAACAGAGAGCTCAAGGCTTGAACACAGGTCTGTCATTAAATTTTTACTAGCTGAAAAATGCAAACCATGTAAAATTTACAAAAGAATGTGTGACGTGTATGGAGAAGTGTTTTATGGTTAAAAAAAATGTTTACAAATAGGCTAAACATAAGTTTGCCATTATAAACCTGAGTTGAAAAGACAGTCAATGGAGTGGAAACACAATGACTCTCCAGTAAAAAAAATATTCCAGGCACAGCTGTGAGTAAAGATGGTGATGCTGCCAGAGTTCTGGGACATGAAAGGGCCCATCACTGTTGATTTTTTGAAAAAGATGAAATCTGTAAACAGATTTCTATTGCCAACTCCTTCGGCAAAATTCACCTTATTTATTGAATGATCTTCATCAATAAATTTTACATTAAGATCCATTTTTGATAAACTTTTAAATCATGTCTTTTTCATTTTCTTAGTTTTGTATAAAAAAAAATAATACAATAAAATAAAAAATTAAAAAAGATATAATAATTTTAAAATAGAATAAAAAAAATGATAAAGATTAAATATCTTCATAATTTTACTTATTTTATTTTTATAAAGAATATAAATTTACATTTTTCCCATCATGCAAGGGATTTTGGTCACCAAACTACTGGGTTTCAAATTTCTGGTTAAGGGTCATTTTCTCTTTGTTTTTTCTTTTATTTTTTTTTTTTCTCCTCTTTCTTTTTTAAAATAAAACGCCTTTTTTTTCTACCTTGCTCAGGGAAGGGAGCTTTTCTCAGTGGCTCTTAGAACCTGGAGAAGTGGCAGTTTGTTTATAGGCACTGTGGAACTGCATTATTTCCTGTGTTTTGACTCAATATAATTTTTATATATTTTCTGAAGCAGCACTTCTATGAATAAATGTCACAAGCTGCCACTGACCTGAAAATATTGGACTAGCACACAAGCTATCGACTCAGTAACTCTTTGTAACCTGCCTGATGCTTGTGTCAGACGGGTAATTTAAAACTAAATCCCTGGTTCCAGGGGGTTGTACCCCCAGTCAATATCTGCTTTTCAGGGATGAGTTCATAGCTTGGCACCTGAGGTACCACAATATGGAGAATACCTAAGTGACCAAGCATTTTTTGAGACTGCTATACATGAGTCTTGATTTGTGTGTGCTCCCCCATGACTTAGTATTGCATTCTGACTTGGTATGAAGTCAGTTAAATACCACTTAGTGAAATGTTGACTTGATCATGCGCTTGTATGTAAATTACCCTAACCCTTAACTCAAAACATTGAATGGTAAATAACATAAGGAATTTCTTCCAACAAATATAAAATAAAAACCAGCACATGAAAAGAAATGGTATATTAGCTTCATTTTTTTGTGAATGGTTTTTATGAACATTACACGCAACACATACACCTCTAAAACCCATTGATTTTCACTTGCAAGAACTTGTTGAGATACTTGAAAAAGTGGTAGTCATTTGGAGGGAGTAAGCAGGGTGAGGAGGAGTTTTGTAGTTTTTATTTTGAAGAATGCCTTGTGCTATATCTCACCCTGAAGACTGACTGACTACTTGATTTTAACGACATGTCAACTCATTTAAGGTTATTTCATGCCTAGTGCAGGGGTTGGCAACCTTGTTCTACTTGGGGGTCATATTTGAAAGTGGATGGCAGGTCACATCTATCACCATAGTAAATGGAGGTAATAATAACAAAAAATACTCACTTTGATATTTATACATTCAAGCAATATAAATTATAATCCCAGTCAGCTGGGGCAGTAGAATACACTGATTGCATATCTGCAGAAGGGTAAGACCTTCCCCACCCACCCCAATGAGTGTCCTGATATGACACTAAACAATCTGATGGTGAAGCTCCAACTCTAGAATTCTGAGGAGTGGAGAGTACCTCTTCATTGCCATTGCTCCCAGGTTCACTCTGACCTGGATTGGTAACACCTGATAGGTCCTATCTATGGGTCAAATAAAACTGTTTGACTATTCAAACATAGCACTAACAAATAACTTATGTTAAATCAAATTGCTAGAAATAGAACTCTTTGAACATCTAACCATGTATAAACAAATGATTGATGATTGATTGAATTGTTAGTGTTATGCAGCAATACTTGGAATGATTTAACTGTGTGCAAATAAAACTATTAGTGTAGAATACTTGAAACTGTCAACCTGTATATAAAATTCATTTCTAAGAAAAACCACATGCGCTCTTGATTTGACCAGAGTGAAAAAGGGAGAAGGTATCCCAGACAATACGGCACCAAAAAAGCTACAAACTCTATTTGTCAAGAACTACTATTGCGATCCTCAGTACAAATTTGGGGACCAAACTGAAGGCATGAAAACTTAAGCCACCAGAAATGTTTTGTCACTCGCTTCTTGAATAGCTGAAAAACAGTGAAGGCAAGAAGCTTCCCAAGAAATAAAAGTAAAATTAAACGAAAGTCGACTACTGAAATTCTACCAAATTAAACAACTGAAAGAAAATTCAACCGAGAATTCTGCTGAAAAGAACTTTAAAGAAGACTCGCAATTAAATGAACTCAAAACAAAAAAAAAAAAGAAAAATATTCAAATTCAAAGAACTTTGTTTACAGGACACTCTCTCAGATAAGTTCCAGCAAATTGCACTAAAATTTGCTGCACTTTATCTTTTCTATCCCTTTCTTTCTCCTTTCTTTTGTATAAAATTCCTTTTTAAAAACTTTATTGCCTGTGTTATCTTTTCAGATCAGTATCCAAACTAGAAAGCTACGGAACTTACTTTTTAAACTTACTGCTTGAATTACTGTTTAATATTGCACTCTAAAGCCCCCCCCCAAATATTACTCAGTTAAATACTTAACTTGGCTTTAGTGTCACTCACATTCCTAAAAATCTTATTTCTCAAAATCTTTTTATGTAAGCAAAATAGAATTATTGGTATTACATAGCTCTACTTGGAACCATTTGACTGTGTGTGAATGAATGAATAGTGATGAATAGAATAATTAGTGTTGAATAGCTATACTAGAAACCACTTCACTGTTTGCAAACAAATGATATTAAATAGAAGTATTTGTGTTTGATCACAATAATTGAAACCATTTAACTGTGTAGAAATAATAGCAATACTTGTGTGCAAACAAATTAGTTCTAACATTTAAAAATAAACTTACCTACAAATTATTCACTCACAAATGATATATGTATAATCATTAAACAAGGTGCAAACAAATGACTAATGTTAAATTAAATTGTTTGTGCTAAATAGCAATAATGATTAATAGTAAATAGAATTATTTGTGTTAGAAATAGTTGAAACCATTTAACTGTGTTTGTACACAGATTGCTAAAGAATGAGCTTGAGCTCATTTGAAAATCTTATCTACAAATTGACAAATCGTACATATTTAATATATATGTATAAAGAGGATTTTGCATTAAATAACCTACAAGGGTTGGTATGTCATAAAACCCAACCAAGCCAAATCTTAGATATTTAATATATATGTATAAAGAGAATTTAACATTAAATAACCTACAAGGGTTGGTATGTCATAAAACCCAACCAAGCCAAATCTTAGATATTTAATATATATGTATAAAGAGAATTTAACATTAAATAACCTACAAGGGTTGGTATGTCATAAAACCCAACCAAACCAAATCTTAGATATTTAATATATATGTATAAAGAGGATTTGGCATTAAATGACCTACAAGGGTTGGTATGTCATAAAACCCAACCAAACCAAATCTTAGATATTTAATATATATGTATAAAGAGGATTTGGTATTAAATAACCTACAAGTTTTGGTATGTCATAAAACCCAACCAAACCAAATCTTAGATATTTGATATATATGTATAAAGAGGATTTAGCATTAAATAACCTACAAGGGTTGGTATGTCATAAAACCCAACCAAACCAAATCTTAGATATTTAATATATATGTATAAAGAGGATTTGGCATTTAATAACCTATAATGGTTGATATGCCATAAAACCAACCCAAACAACCAGTTTAAATTATGTCTACTGAACATAGCAGTTAGTATGAGACACTGGTATTGAATCTGCCCTCTTCTCTTTCTGTCTGTCCATCTCTCTCTCTCTCTCTCTCTCTCTCTCTCTCTCTCTCTTACATACAATAGTTAGCATGACACACAACAGTTAGTGTTGTTTTTTGAAAGAACAACAATTTCTATCCTAGAAATAGAATTTAAGCATGATGTTTATATCTGTGTTAATTTATAAATAAAGAAAATCATCCAAACCACCATCTGTTTCTTCTGCAAGATGGACTGATATTTCTCCTAGGGACTGTGGGCAAGATGATTTGGGGTTGCGAACCAGATTCAGCCCACAGAGTGTAGGTTGCCAACCTTTGGCTGAGAGGTTAGAGAATCATGTTAATTATATGTTCATACATTTTTTGTATAGTTGTTTCTTGATTTTTTTTTTTTTTTTTTGTGTTAAGTCCTATTAAATATGTATGATTTTTGCAGTCAGGTAAAGTAAAGTTGGCGACCATAGTCGAGGGTGGCCTGAAGGCTCCCTTTTCAATAGCTACTACACTAAGGTGTAGGGGAGGGCACTACCCCTTTCCTTGGATTGCTCCACTTTATCCTTAATACGTACCTTATAATGCTGAGTATTAAGCAAAGAGGTATCAAGTACCATTTTTAAAGTCTTTGGTATAACCCGACCAGGGATTGAACCCCAGTCTCCCAGACCATTGATGAACACTCACTCTACCCACTAAACAGATCTATTTCACTGATAGATGGGACCTTAACAGTTACTAGCATTCCAGGTCAGAGTGGACCTAGGCATAATGGTAATGAAGGGGTTCACAACACTCCTCAGATCTCAAGAAGTGGAATCTCATCATCTGATGCAGTTTAGTGTTATACCCAGAACACCCATATCTAAGTGAGGAGTTCCCATAGCATAATGGCTAATGTGCTGGACTGCAGCATTGTAGTAAGTAAAGTAAAAAAGTAAAGTTGCTGACCTTAGTCAGGGGTGACCTGAAGGCTCCCTTTTCAATAGCTACTACACCAAGGTGTAGGTGAGGGTACTACTCCTTTCCCTGGATTGTTCCACTTTACCCTTGATCCTTACCTTATATTGCTGAGTGTTAAGCAAGGAGGCATCAAGTACCTTTTTTTGAGTTTGGTATGACTTGACCAGGTCATTGGCGAACACTCTAACCATCACGCCAAAGTCCAGTAACAAGTTCAAACTCCAGTAATTTTTGGACTAATACTTTTGGGAAAGGTATGAACTCGCATATCTCCCTCAATTATAGGTTAATTAGTACCACTACTGTTCTTCAAAATACCGGATATTGGCATAATGGTTAGAGTGTTTGTCAATGGTCTTGGAGACCTGGGTTCAATCCCAGGTCGAGGCATATCAAAGACACTGATGTGGACCCAAAGTCGGTACACAGAAGGAAAACACGGAACACAGTTTAGAGGTAAAAAAGTTATATCAACAAAAGTTACAAAGGATAGTGTCCAATATTGTTAGTCGTACTGCGGTACTGCTACTACTACTATTACAGTATTAGGATATTACTACGCTAGTAATATAGTTCTGGAAGAGTCCATGATGCAGGTAAGTTTTGACCTCACAACACCCCCCCCCCTTCCAAGAGTTTTCTTTTTTTTTCTTGGAAAAAAAATAAAACTATTAATATTTCTCCTCTTGGGATTTACGTCGAGTGGTTGCGTAAATTTTCTTTTTCTTCCTGAGCGTCGTACTTCCGGAGAGACTTCAGGCGCGTCGAGATCGAAATGATCGAATTATACGTTGATCGGCTCTTCACAGGTATTTTGTGGTGATTCCTCAGATTCATTCAAACGGCATTTCCTGAGCTGGTTCATATGGCGTTTGTGGGTGTTTTTTGGTCCCTGGACAATATAGACCAGTTCGCCAATCCTTTATTTGATGGTGCCTACTTCCCAGAATGTCATGTTGTTTTTATAGGCCTTGAAAAGAACTTTATCGCCAGGATAGAAATGCTTCTTATGGGGCGAGACGGTTTTCTTGAACTTCGGTTGCCGTGGAATGAGTTTATCGAAAACGGACTTGACTTTTCTTGCGAACATTGTTTCTGATTTCGCTATTTCGTCCTTACAGTAGCAATAATGGAGTCTTCAAAAACTTCCGTATTTTGGGGATTAAGTCGCGATGAGCTGTCCGCGTGGCAAATATTTTTCGATGTGAGGGACTCGATCTTGAAGTTGTAGTTTATGAGAATCGTTCCCCAACGAAGTAGTCTATTTGCAGTATAGACTGGCAGACCTTTCTTGGATCCAAAGATTGTTATTAAGAGTTTATGGTCCGTTTGTAGTATGATCCGTCTTCCATGTAGGTATCTGTGGAACTTTGTGACGGCGGATATTATCTCTAGAGCCTCGTTCTCTAATTGGTAATATTGCTTCTCAGCTGGTAGCAGGGCTCTAGAAGCGTGTGCCACAGCTTTTCGCGAACCATCTGGCAGTTTATGGAGAATGCAAACACCAATGCCGTATGAGCTTGCATCACTTGCGACTATGATGTCGAGGGTAGGGTCTTAGTGGGCGAGGGAGAGATCCGAAGTAGGGGTTTTCTTGATCTTTTCGAATGACTCTTGGCATTCAGAGGTCCATAACCATGGTTTGTCCGTTTTTAAGAGTTCATTGAGAGGCCCTCTCAAATTCTGCATGTTCTTAATGTTTAGTTTGTTGAAAATTTCTTCAGGGCTTGGTAGAGGATAGTGGTGATCCTGCAAGGCATCATTTAACCCCGTGGAGAAATCGGCGCAGATTCGTATTTGCTTGGACTTCTTTTTTACATGGACCGTAGGTGCTGCCCATTCGCTAAAGTCTGTTTTTGACAGAATACCTGCTTGTTCAAGTCTATCTAATACTTTGTTGATTTGCTCAAGAGCAGCGAAAGGGACATTCCGTTTCTTCTTGAATACCGGTTGTGCACCGTCCTTCACCTTGAGCTTAGCTTTTAATTTAGAACATTTCCCAAGGCCACCAGAAAAAACCTGGGGAAATCGTTGAGTTCCTTTTTGAGATTTACCGAATTGGACGCTGTACTTTCTATTTTGCGACAAAATGTACTCATTGGGCAATCCCATAGATTGAATTTTTCTATCCAATCTGTTCCGAATAAGTTGTCCGAATTTTTTAGTACGTAGGCTTTCGACTTTTTGGTAACTCCATTTAGTGTTACTGTAAGGATTACTTCGCCTAAGATGTTAATATTCTCGCCAGTTATGGATTTTGTTGTTTTATCCGTCTTTAGTAAGGTCGGCTTGTTTAATTTCCGCCAAGTACACCAATTGATGATTGGGATATCAAACCCGAGTCAAGCTGGAATTTAATGGAGTTATTGAAAATATCAACAGTCGCATATTTCCTTAAATTCCTATTGACTATCTCGTCTGATTGAGCTTGCCTAATTTTACTTTTGGGTTTTCTTGTTATGTTGGCGTACCAGCACTGAGTTAAGTTATGACCATTTTTATTGCAATTTTTGCAATATTTTTCTTCTTTACTGAACAGAATTTCATCCAATGCCATTTACCACAATGGTAACATGGTCCAGACGGTTTTTTAACGTATTTGCATTTTGTTTATTGCGGGGTTTAAAACATGAGATTTGCCTTTTGTCTTTTTGACGGGAATAGGCGGTTGACTTGCTTCTGATTTTTCTAATCTGAACCACACCTGATTCCTTAATCGTTTTTGAGTCACACTTGACAGAAATTACTCTTTGACAGTCCTCTGCCAATTTTTGGAGAGTCAATCCTTGTTCGTTTTCAAGCTTGGTCAGTACCCGCCGTCTGACTTCGGCGTCTTCTGCTGATACTAGACCCTGTGAAAATATTAAGCACTTTCAATCATCGGCTGTCAGCTCGGCTAGTTTGAAATCATTACAGAGCTTGTTCAACAATGCTGCAAACGTTATAAAATCTTGCTGGTTGTCCTTGACTGTGTTCAGGCATTTCCAACGTTTGTGGAACAAGTTTGTGTTAGGCCCGAATAGTTCCGATAGGAGCTTAATAGTCTCTGAAAAATCCAAGTCTGTGGTTTTCTTGGGCAATATGAAGTCTACGAACTTATTATATTCGGTTGTTCCCAGTTTCCTTAATAGTAGACGTACCTTTTTTTTTTTTTACTAGGCCATTGTTCACAGTCTACGTTGAAAATATCTTCACAGCGCCTGTAAAAACCATCGAACGTTTTGTCGTTCTCTGGTACGTATTCGAATGTATCAATCGAGTTATGGATTGTACTCTGGGAAAATATCGTGTCTTTTTCAGAGTTTTTTGAGCCATTTAATGAATTTACGAGCAATTCTTCAAGTTGTTTTTGTTGTAGTTCAGTTTTCTGCCGTGTAAATTGTTGGAATTCTAATTGTTGTTTTTGTAACTCCAAAACCAAATTTTGCTGTTTTTCCTCGAATTTTTGTTGCTGATCCATGTCGGCCTTTAGTAACTGAATGATAGTTTTTTGGAATTCTTTCATATTTCGATAAGATTTATAATATGTCCACTAAAGGGGATGAACAAAGCAAAAAAATTACAGCAAATACTGTTGCTTTGAAAACCTGTGTACCAGGGGGGTACACAAGAATCTAGACAGATTTTTTTTGTTTGCAGAAAAGGGAATGGACAGATAACTCGTTAATTGAACTACTTACTGGTTTAGTTTCTTTATAAATACCATTGTTCCGTTAAATTTGGTCATTTAAATTTCCTCCACACTTTTAAATATTTTTTTTGTTAGCCAAAAAAAGTTTTAGCAAGGAATGAAATAAAGAAAAATTATTTCTTGGTGGGCGCCCAACAGGTTCATTTGTATAATTGCTTGCAAGTAAGCAGGTTTTTTTTTCTGTTCTTCACTGGGGATTTTTGTAATTGTTGACAAACTTTCTTTTTAGAAGTGTGGGGAGGGGAGAAGAAAAAATTATCCTTCAGACCAAAGCAAAAAAAAATGCTTTGGATTTTTTTTTGTGTGAGAACTTGCTTTCTTTTTTTAGAAATGAAAAAAGCTTGCCTCGCAGAATTTGGTGAATAGTTTTTTCAAAAGCTTGAGTTGTCAATTTGTTTTGTGAACAAACTGGCTTTTTTTTTCGTGTAAGCAATTGTTCTTGATACTTGGTTGACTGTTATATCATTTGGATAGACTTTAATAATCTTAAATATTCTATAGGTGTTGAATCGCTAGTTCATCACTGATGTTGGTAAGCAGAATATTTTTGTATGTAGTCACTGGTGTTGTGATACCAGCTTACTTTTCTCGTTCAACATTGCTGTGTGATTGAGCGGGTCTTCTGATGTGGTGAGGACGAAATTCTCGAATCTTTCTGTCACTATTGAATGTGGGACTGATAAGGCTTTTGGCGTGGGTGCGTTTCTTGAACCCATATGTCGCCACTGATGTGGACCCAAAGTCAGTACACAGAAGGAAAACAAGTAACACAGTTTAGAGGTAAGAAAGATATATTAACCAAAGTTAGAAAAGGATAGTGTCCAATATTGGTAGTCGTATTGTGGTACTGCTTCTACTACTACTACAGTATTAGAATATTACTACGCTAGTAATATAGTGCTGAAAGAGTCCATGATGCAGGTAAGTTTCAGTCTCACAACAGACTCAAAAAATGGTACTTGATGCCTCTTTGCTTAACACTCAACATTAAAAGGTATGGATCAAAGGTAAAGTGTGTCAATCCTGGGAAAGAGTTGCACCCTCCCCTACACCTTGGTGTAGTAGCTATTGAAAAGAGAGCCTTCGGGTCACCCTCGACTACAGTTGCCAACTTTACTTACTGTTCTTCAACAACAGGGGTTAACAACCTTTTCTATGACTCGCACCCCTACAGAACTAATAGTATTATCTCGCCCCCCCCTCTATCTTTATATATATATATATACACAAAAGTAATATCACATAAAGAAATGAATAAGGCAAAAGTTTGAATGATATGAAAAGGAATAAAAAACATTATAACAATTTTAAATACGAATAAATAGTACAAACAAATTTTGCTTGCTAATTTGAATGCTATCCTTGTTAACTCATTACCTTTACACCGGCTGATTTAACAAAAGAGTCATTTTCTCTTCCACTATTATTAAAATGATTAAAATTAACAGAAAAAGAATGAATAAATTTGAATTTTTATCCATTTAAAGTTTAAAAATTTGAATTTATTTATCATTTTTTCTAAATTACCAAATCTATGGTTTCACCCCACCCCCCAAAAATGAACTCACAACCCTAGGAGGTACGAACACCCCTGGTTGGGAACTACTGTTCTACAAGGACAGCTTTAGCATTAAATAACCCAAAAAGGTTGATATGCCATAAAGCAAAGAAACCAAACCTCCATGAGAGTAAATTCCCTGAACTTTTAGGTTGCATTTCATAAAAAGAAATATGAATTAAATAAATATAAACATATCAGTAACTTGTTTTGATTTCTTTGTTTTATGGCATATCAATCTTTGTGGGTTGTTATAAGCCAAAGCCATCCTTGTAGAAAAACAGCAGTCATACTATTCAATTGATAACAGTTGGCATGGGGGGGTATGAAGGGTTCATGCCTTCCCTTTAAGTATCAGTCTGAATGTGAATGTAATCGTGCAACTGGATTTTGAACTCGCTTACTATGATGTCATAGGTCAGTACATTAACCACAATGCTAGGAGGATTCTCACCCCACATCTCGGTAACAGTTTCTTGAAAGACTAAAGTATGGAAAGTGTCCTGATGGTTGGTTGGTTTTTATGACATATCAACCTTTGTAGGTTATTTAACGCCAAATCCATTTTTATGCAAATAGTCAGCTTTATTTCAAACAATTCAGTTTAGCATGAGTACACAGTTTAATTGTCAAAACAGTTCTAATTCAGCTAATTCAGTTTAGTATAAGTACAGATTTTGTTTACACACAGCTAAATGTCGAAACAGTTCTATATCAAACAATCCAATTCACTATGGAGAAAGAGCAAGATAACAAATTACCCTTCCTCAATGTATTTGTAACACGCACAGAGCAAGGATTCAGGTCATCTGTGTACCGTAAGCCCACCTTCACCGGACATTACCTCAATCTCAACTCCCATCATCCATATATGGTAAAGAAAGGAATAGTCTGTTGCTTACAACATCGAGCAAAAACCATTAGTAGCGATACTGATGCATATCAAGAAGAAATGATAAGTTTGAGACACAACCTCCATCGTAACAACTACCCAGAGTGCATAACATCGGCTCCAAGAAACCAATACCCGAAAACTCACTACAGTATGTCTGCCCTATGTCAAAAGACTAGCCAAAAGGATCCAAAAGATATGTAGTCCATATGACATCAGGACAGTATTCACAAGTGATTCAACTCTCCGGAGATATCTCTTCCGAGTTAAGCCACTAACAGAATTCAACATAATCAAGAACTGTGTTTACTCAATCCCTTGCAGTTGTGGTAAAATATACAAAGGTGAGACAGGTTGCCCACTAAAAGTAAGGCTAGAAGAACATCGGAAAGCAGTAGTACGAGATGAGATTGAAAAGTTGGGTATGGCAGACCATATATGGAAGGAAAAGGGAAACCATCTGCTCTTATGGAATGAAGTTGAAATAATTGATAGGGCTGAACATTGTAGGATTAGACGCCTTAAGGAATCAGCACATATGTTGGGCTACAATGACTTGCTGAGTAGACCAAGCATAGAGTTGAATACAATATAGGAACCGATGATTAAAAAGGCTAGATGAGAAAAAAAATCTGAATATGAGCACAAGTAAAAAATCATACAGAATAATAGTAATCCTAGCTAAGTAAGAACATTAAGTTTATAAGTCCCAAAAATTCACTCTGAATTATCCAGCAGGACACATAGCGTAACACTTATAGGCATTGGTTCCTTAAGTTTCTAAGGTGACAATCATCTGGAGGTTGCAGGTTCAATCCTGACTGCAGGTGAGAAACAATATAGGAATACTTAACACTTGTACCTGGTTATGGCTTACGGAATCAGAATAGGTGACCCCATGGATTCATTAAAGAACGTAGTTCGAAGTTCCGTGAAGGTTCCCGAGTTTGACAAACACCTGAAGAAGGCAGGAAGACATATCGGCCAAAACGTGGAAATAACAATAAAGATGAAGACAATAGTCTAAAAATCTTTTATTGACAAATAGATCTATGTAAAAATTATTCCTATTTGATTGGATTGTGTGCAAAAAAAGTACAAAAAAAGCAAAAAACTGAAGATACAACAACTACACAAAAATGTAAACATGAATGTATAATGAATGCAATTAAGGCATAAAATAACCCTAGACTGGTTGATATGCTTTTAAAATCAGTTGATCAAAATAAACTATAGAAAGTTATACCGAGAGAAGAAAAGAAGACTAGATATATCTATCTATCTATCTATCTATCAAGGGTGTCTCATTATACATGGGACCCATATGACTGCTAATAACTCTACTAATAATAATGCATTCTGTTTTTGTTTGAAATTTGAAAATAGTATACTAAAACAACTATTAATCCTCTTGGACAAGAGAGGAAAAAATATTTTGCTTCACTACGTATTTGGAGACAAAATTATTCAAAACTATCTCAAAATAGATGCAATCCATTAATATGATAATGATTTATTACTGAGACAAGAAACTAAAAAAAAAAAGATTGAATGTCCTGGAAGCTGATATAATAACAATTAAAAAAATATTGATTTGATGTCTTTAACTCAAAGGATGCATTTTTTACAGGACTTGTTCCAAATGTCTCAGTAATAAATCATCATATTAATAGGTTTCATCTATTTTGAGACACCCTGTATATGCAAATAATCTCATAATGAATTATGGGAACTATGCTCATCATTAAAATACTGATTTATTGTTCTTGGGTTCCTTACATCGAGTAAATGTTAATGAGCTAGGTTAGTGGACCATTGCTAGTGAGTTTGGTTCTCACTGAGAGCCCTATATTCCTAACCTTGTGCTAAAATAAGACTTTTTATCATTAAGGGTTTTTGGACTATTGTCTTCATCTTTATTGTTATTTCCACAACGTTTTGGTCAATATGTCCTCCAGCCTTCTTCAGGTGTTTTTTGAACTTGGGAACCTTCACAGAATTTCGAACTATGTCCTTTATGGAATCCACGAGGGTCACCTGTTCTGATTCTTTTAGCTATAACTGGGTGCAAGTGTTAAGTATTCCTGTATTGTTACTCACCTGTAGTGAGGATTGAACCTTAAACCTACAGATGATTGTCTCCTTAGAAGCTTAGGAAGCAACACCTATAAACATTACGCCATATGCCCTGCTAGATAATTCAGGGTGAATTTTTGGGACTTATAAACTTAATGTTCTTACTTGACTAGAATTACTACTATTATGTATGATTTTTACCTGTGCTCATATTCAGATTTTTATTTTCAAGCTTCTAAGGAGACAATCATCTGGAGGTTGCAGGTGAGTAACAATACAGGAATACTTAACACTTGTTTCCGGCTATGGCTAATGGAATCAGAACAGGCGACCCCCCGTAGATTCAATAAAGGATGTAGTTCGAAATTCCGTGAAGGTTCCAAAGTTCGACAAACATCTGAAGAAGGCCGGAGGACATATCAGCTGAAACATTGTGGAAATAACAATAAAGATGAAGGCAATAGTCCGAAAACCCTTAATGATAAAAATCAACAAGCTTCATCTCAGAAATTTAGACAACTAAGAAATAAGACATCTTTATTTACAATAAAGAAAATATAAAATTTAAGCAGTTTAAAGGGAGTTTTATCTTACCTTAAAAGGGGCTCTTCCAGCTGATTGAGACATAGCTTTTGCATCATTGTCAGAAACATAGGTGGCATTGCATTTACCATTGTAATAAATGGATTCTGCAAACCAAGTCTGAAAGCTTGGACAAAGCTATTTGTATCCCTTTCCCAAGTGTATTAGTGTTTCATTTCACACTAATGCCTGTGAAAAAGGCATGAATCCCTCTCTTTTCTCTCCAGCTATGAGTAAATAGCAGAGTATCCCATTTTCCACCAGTTTTCTAAAAGAGCTAAATGGATGCCTTGCATAGCTTGCAGACCATTATTAGAGAGTTTGATACTCACTGGGTATATGCGCTGCCATCAGGACTTGGAATATTCTGATTGTATCCCCTGCAGAAGAGTAAGAACCACTCCACAAAAAGAGGTGTTCTGAGTATATATTTCCACAACTCTTCTGCTACAGGCAGGATGTAATACAAAGTCAATCTTCAAGCAGAGTACAGCTGGTTTGAATTCAGAGGCTTACTTCTTCTGGATGAGTTGACCTACTCAGGCTACAGTGCCTAGTCTATTATTTTACCCATGACAGGGGGAAAAGAGATGGAGTCAAGAGATGGGAAAAGAGATGGAGTGCAAAACAAAATGCAAACAGTCTAATCAAGAATTTGAACAGTGATTGCCAAATTAATCTTCTGTCAATGACCATGTGCCACCCATGCCTCCTCATAGTAGCTGCTAATTATCAAGGAGGCTCCTTTGCAGAAGATGGACTTGACAACTTGGCATGTTCTAGGCTCCACTGATAGAACAGGCAGTCTTAGGGTTACTGACACATTCACATGGTGTAAAATTTTGCTAAAAACTTCTGCATGAATGTTGTGATCTTGAAGGGCCAGAAATGAATAACACAAAGAGGTGTAAGGTTTACAGCTGTCTATATTTATGGAAATACAGACAGTAGTGGTTACTGGTAGCTGACTAGACTCACTTGCCTTGTTTATCGAGCCAGTCACTATTTATAGTGTTGGGGAGGGTCCATGCAGTGACATCATGGGGTATATCACCATAACAATGAGATGTAATTAATCTAACTTCTCGATCAATTAATGAAGCTCATTTAATAGTGTCTCACTGCTGATTGAGTAACCTCATGGAAGAGTATTTATGAATAAGCAGTTGGGCTTACTGGTTACCATATTACATCAAGAAATTCTGCATGAGATATAAAGAATCTAACTCTTCAATCAATGAATGAAATTCATGAATAGTGTCTTACTGCTGACTGGTTGATTAGTTGGTTTGGTTTTAAGGCATATCAACCATTGTAGGTTATTTAATGCCAAATCCATTTCTATACATATAAACAGTCCCACTTCAAACTATTCAGTTTAGCAAACGTACACAGGTTCAATGTCAAAAAACAGTTCTATTTCAAACAATTCAGTTTAGCATACAAAAACAGTTTCATTTCAAGCAATTCAGTTTAGCATAAGCACACAGTTTTCCATTTGACCCATAGATAGGACCCTATCAGGTACTACCACTCCAGGCCAGAGTGGATCTGGTAGCAATGGCAATGAAGGGGTACTTCACATTCCTTAAAGCTCCAGCATAACTGAAACCTCTCCATCAGATTGTTTAGTGTCATATCTAGGACACTTGTTGTGTGTGTGCGTGTGGGGTCTTACCCTTCTGCAGAGAAGAAGTCGATGTATTCTACAGCGCCAGCTGAATGGGCAACACTGCTGACTGAGTAACCTCATGGAAGAGTGTCTTCTCATAAATAAGCAGTGAAGCATCTCTGTTGCTATGTTACATCAAGACTGCAGAACTGGTTTTTGAGCTATGCAAGATGACTAGATACTTTCAATTAGACATAAAAGTAAGTAAAGTTGGAGACCTTAGTCGAGGGTGACACAAAGGCTCCCTTTTCAATAGCTACTACACTGAGGTGAAGGGGGGGCGCTACTCCATTCCCTGGATTGCTCCACTTTACTCTTGATCCTCACCTTATAGTGTTGAGTGCTAAGCAAGGTGGCATCAAGTACCATTTTTTGAGTCTTTGGTTGAACCTCGGACTCATGGACCATTGGTGAACACTTTACTCATTATAGCCTGGTCTAGACATAAGATACCTTAATTTCTATGTAAAAAGTTTTTTCTTACCAGTTTAAAAAAAACAAACAAATTCTCTTCACAGCCATCACTCATCAAGAAATCTCAAGCACAAAACTACAAACCAGTTTTGACATATTTCAAAATAGATGGCATTTTATCCATAAACTGCACAGATTTTTATTTTGTTTATTTGTTTGTTTGGCTTTTATGGCATATCAACCATTGTAAGTTATCTAATGCCAAATCCTCTTTATACATATATATTTAATATATATGATTTGTAAACACATTTTGTTGATAACATTTTTAAATGAGCTTGAGCTCATTTGGGTGGGGGCGCACAGTTAAACGGTTTCTATTTACTATTAATCATTTGTTTGCACAAAGTTAAATGGTTTCAAATATTGCTATGTAGCAGTAACAATTATAACATCAGTTATTTGTTTGCACACATTTAAATGGATATATTTATATAATTTATAAGTGAATAGTTTGGAGGTAATTTCATATTTAAATGAGTTAGAACTAATTGGTTTGCTCACAAATATTGCTATTGTTTCTACTCAGTTAAATGGTTTCAGTTATTACTACTTTACACTACTAATTCTATTCACTGTCAATCATTTGTTTGTAGATAGTGGTTACAAGTATTGCTATTTAACACTAATTATTCTATTGAACACCATCCATTCATTTACACACAGTCAAATGGTTCTGAGTATTGCTATCTATCAGTAACAATTCAATGAAACATCAGTCATTTGTTTACACTCATTTAAATGGTCAAACAATTCTATTTCTAACAATTCAGCTTAGCATAAGTTATTTGTTTGCACACAATTTAAATGTCAGTTGTATTTGACTCATAGATAGGACCCTATAAGGTACTACCACTCCAGGTCAGAGTGGATCTGGGAGCAATGGTAATGAAGGGGTACTACATATCCCCCAAGGCTCCAAGACTGGGGCCTCACCATCAAGATTGTTTAGTGTCAAAACCAGGACATTCATTGGGTGATTGCGGGGGTGTCATACCACTCTGCAGAGATGCAGTTGGTATATTCTACAGGTGAATATATATATGAATATATATGATTTGAAAACGCATTTTGTTGGTAACATTTTTAATAAGAAAGAACTCATTTTTTACATACTGTTAACTGATTTCAAGTATTTCTATCTGATATAAATAATTCTATTTACTATTAATCATTTGTTTGCACACAGTTAAATGGTTTCAAATATTGCTATGTAGCAGTAACAATTTAACATCAGTTATTTGTTTGCACTCATTTAAATGGATATATTTATATAATTTAAAAGTGAATAGTTTGGAGGTAATTTCAAATTTAAATGAGTTAGAACTAATTGGTTTGCACACAAATATTGCTATTGTTTCTACTCAGTTAAATGGTTTCAATTATTACTATCTAACACTAATAAAGCTATTCAATGTTAATCATTTGTTTGCAGACAGTGAAGTTGTTACAAGTATTGCTATTTAACACTACTCATTCATTTACAGACAGTTAAATGGTTCCAAGTATTGCTATGTAGCACTGACAGTTCAATTAAACATCAGTCATTTTCTTACACACAGTCAAAAGGCCAAAGAGTTCTATTTCTAGCAATTTGATTTAACATAAGTCATTTGTTTCTACACAGTTTAAATGTCAAACAGTTCTATTTGACCCATAGATAGGATCCTGTCAGGTGCTATCACTCTCAGGCCAGAGTGGACCAGAGAGCAATGGCAATAAAGGTGTACTTTATATTCTCCAAAGCTCCAGCATTACTGGAACCTCACTATTAGATTGTTTAGTGTCATATCCAGGACACTCGTTGGGTGGATGGGGGTAATCTACATGGCATCCAGTAACCATATAAAGCATAGGAATGTAAGTTTTTGCTGGTCAGCCAATGCTAGTGGATCCATCTGCAGTAATCTATAGTAGAACATCATTCAAGAGTGTTGTTACTTCTCCAGCATATATTGCTCATCCATTTTATGTGGTTTATGAGATGGGAAGTAAGTGGTCATACAGCCACTGTTTTATAGGATGCTGCTTCCAGAATTTGTTCAAAACAGCATGCAGTATCCTTGTGTAATTCCCTTCCAGTTTTTTCTCCAAACCTTTCATTAGAGTCCAAGTGGTGCAGCCATCCATTAGCACAGACATGACTCCAGCTTGGATGGATTCCTGTTTAATAAATGATGTTAGTTAAAACTAAACACTTCTGATTTCAGATGTATCCTCGATATTACACTGACCTGTATTTGATGGTGAGGCTCCAGTTCTGAAGATTTGGAGAGTGTAGAGTACCCATTTATTGACATTACTCACAGGTCCACTCTAACCTGGAGTGTTAGTATCTATTAGGGTCTCATTTATGGATCAAATAGATGTTTGAAAATTGTTGCTTTTGAATAGATATACTTGAAACTATATAACTGTGCAAGTTATTTGTATAAGGATTAGTTTCTTGAAGTTATTGTTGGTTACTAAGGATTGTTATTATGAGTTACTTAAAAACATATAAGGAGGCACCCATGATGTAATGGCTATCGTCGTAAGAAATGAACACAGTGACTTGAGTTCAAATCCTGGATGAAGCTGATTGCATTTCACAAAGCACTAATACCCTTGGGAAAGGTATGAATCCTTTTATTCTCCCTCTAGCTATGGGTAAATAGCAGGGCGAACTGGAATATTTAACCTAGGTTAGGCAGCCAGTCTTGAAGAAGGAAAACCCTAAATCCAAACCTGTTAAACTCCACTTAAAAATTGACCTTGTGTCACATCCTGCCCGGGCGGAGGGGTTGGTAAATACATACTTAAAACCATATAACTGTGTGCAAGTAAACGATTAATCATTATTATGTTGCACTGCCAGAATGGATATCTCTCAGTCTCACCATCCATCTCTATAAGCCATTGCTGCTGGCAGGTCTTCCAAACTGTATCCCTTGTCCCCACAAATCTGATGTTAATAAGTTCTCACTAGCATGTCCATGTGTAGGGGTCCATAGAAGAACATTGCTTATGAGTTTGTCCTTACTTTTCCAGCAGTGTCCAACATGTTTTGTTCATCTAACTTGGATGGTTTTTGAGATGGGAGGTAAGTGGCTGTACAGCTGTTGATTCCTGCATGTGTTCAAAATGGCTTGTAGCATTATTGTGTAGTTCCCATCTAGCATTTTCTCAAAGAATTTTATTAGCGTCCATGTAGTACATTCATAGAGTAGTATTGACACAGCTTAGAAGTAACCCTATTTTATTTTATCAAATAGATATGACTTCCATAGTTGCTTGAAACTATATAATAGCATATAAATTATTAGTATTAGATAGGAATACTTGAAATCATACAACTGTGTTCAAAGGATATCAGATGGTCGTAGTTGATACAATATAACTGTATGCAAACAAATTATTATAAACAAAAGTGAAGTTTTAATAAAAAATGATAAGGGTTTGAGTTTTCGGCATTAAGTAGCCTGTGGGAGTTGATTTGCCATTGAACAGGTAAACCAGACCAAACTTTTCTCTCTCTTTTCTTCTCTATCTTTCTCTTCTCTTCACTATCTTTCTCTTTCCTTTCCTCTTCTTTTTCTCTTTTTATCTTCTTTCTGTCTCTCCTCTATTCTTCTTTCTCTTTCTCTCTTTTACTCTTTCTCTCTCTTACTCTCTCTCTCCCTCTTCTTCTCTTCTTTTTCTTCTTCACTTCTTTCTCTCTTTTCTCTTTTTTCCTCTTCTCCCCCTTTTCTCTCTCCCCTCTTTCTCTTATTTCTCTCTCTCTTTTTCTCTTCATTCTCTTTCCACTTCTTTCTTTCTCCTTTTCTTTCACTCACTCTCACCTATTCTTTCTTTCTTTCTTTCTTTCTTTCTTTCTTTCTTTCTTTCTTTCTTTCCTCTTCTCTTCTTTCTAGCTCTCCTCTTCTCTTCTTTCTCTCTTTTGTTTCTCCTTTCTTTCTCCCCCTCCTCCCTTTCTCCTCCTTTTCTTTTCTTTCATCTTCCTTTTTTTCTCTTGTGGAGGGCGTCATTGAATATGTTACTCCTACAATTTTGTCGTGGTGTTGTTAAAATGTACACAATACAACAACAGAGACAATATTCACAACAAAGCAATACAAGCAAAAATACATTTATATATCAACAAGTACATTACAAAAAATATTACGAATGTTCAAAATATAGTTTGTCAAATATTCGTGTGTGTGTGTGCGTGTGAGTGTGTTATTATCTAGGAGTACACAAGTAGACTAAATACTAACAGTGTCCTGTAGGCTATATGTGCATGTTGATAAGATATTTCACACCAAGTACTAATACACAGGCCTTTTGTCTCTTTCTGGTTTTGCTGAATAGTCTGAGGTTGTATGCGTGTGTTAAGGATTAATACATTCGGCTAAGGCAGGACATGAGAAGAAAGACCTCGCATACTATACACGTGCACATTGTATGTTTCTTGAGCTAAGTGTCACTAGCTGAGAGTCAGAATGTAAGAGAGCGAGTATTCAGAAATCTAGAGTATATATAGTTAACCCTGTCACGTGATCGGCTCCAAACACACCATTTTGCACGGAACAAAATAAAAAAATGCGGACGTATTTGGTAGCACAAATCACGTGACTTTCCTGACCAAGAGGTTCGCGAAACTAATTAGTTTACTTACGTCCACCATCTTTTGTTTTGTGAATCAGGATCCTATTTTCTAGAATTTTTTGTATCACGGCCATTTGAAAAATATAGATGTGTAAATCCTATACTCGCTCTCTTCAGTTGTAAATGTTTGATTATAATAGAATTATAATCAAACATTTACAATTGAATCGCATTTTGGCATCAAAATATGGCCCTAAACAAACCAAACCAAATCAAACCAAATTTAATGTCAAAATTAAATCCTTTGACCAACTTAGTAATAAACTAATGATATATAAACAAAATCATCTCTGTAAACAATGAAATATCATTTCTGATATATATATCTGTATGATTGGTTAATTGCTTACTTGCTTGGTTGATTGATTTTAACAACATGTCAATCTTTCTAGGGTTATTTTATACATCGATTTTAGGGAATCATATTCATTTTATAGTGTTCGCCAATGGCCCGGGAGACCTGCGTTCAATCCAAGGTCGTCATACCAAAGACTCAAAAAATGTACTTGATGCCTCCTTGCTCAACACTCAGCATTATAAGGTACGGATGAAGGGCAAAGTGGGTCAATCCTTGGAGTAGTGCCCTCCCCTACACGTTGGTATAGTAGCTGGTCACCCTCGACTACGGTCGCCAACTTTACTTATTCATTGTACGTTCATATTTACATTTTTTTGTGTAATAGAGTTTTTTTTTCTGTTTTTGCTTTCGTTTTTTTTTTTTTTTTTTTTTGGCACGCGGTTTTATTGAATGCGAATAATTTTTAAACAGATGTTTTTAATCCACAGATGGCACCCAAACCGATAGTGGACCAGGGAATAATGGTAACGAAGGAGTATTCTGCACTCTCTCGACCTCTACAAACAGAACCTTACGATCAAATGCAGTTTAGTGTCATATCCGGGACATTCCTTTTTGGGGGAGTGATCTTACACTTTTGCAAGGGATACAGCCTGAGTATTCTAAGCTCCTCTGACAGGACTAGGATTTATTTTATACAAAACTGTACAGTGTACAATAATACGTAAATCATAATAACTCCATTGAAAGAAGGAGAACAAAACGTGAGAGAAACATTTATGAAAGACTACTAGTTCGTTGTTTAGTGGAAAATTTGCTAATATGTGCTTTAAAAAGGTAACCTTATGCCAGACTTGTCAATAACCCAATAGATTTCTTAGTAACTTAATAGACTGGAAGTTATCTCGGTCGGGGACAAGTTTCTATTTGTACCGCTTTAGTAGTTGGAGAGAATTGAGTCCTTCAAAAATTGCAACTGGATCGAGATATTTCATTATTTTAAACAAATTCTTGGTAAGGAACCTGCTTTTAATGTACTTACAATGCATTTAGGACCTTAGAGGTGTTTTATGTTCTTAATGAATGTTTTAATTAAAGCTTCTTTTTAATTTCCCACACGTATTTCGAGTTGTTATTTTTTTAAATCTCTTCTCATAAGGCGTTAAAAAACACATTTTTGCATTGTCTTCTTAAATGTTTGGGACGTGTTATATTATTCAAATCACTTTTAAAAGCATTCACACATTCATTTGTTTTGCCTTGTTATCCCTTTCTGGGATCTTTTTGCTAGTTGTTTCAACCTTCGTTTCATTGTGTGTGTGTGTATTATATGTATATTTATATATATATATAATTTCTTTTGAAAAAGGTCTCATTGGTTTATTCTTTTCAGTTTTACCTGCCACCGTATGTTCGGCTTAATTCCTTTTACGGGTGTTCAAAAGAATAATAACATTCTGTGTTAACAAATTAATTACAGACTTTTATTAAAGTTAAAATTTAAAATTATTCTAAGTATTTTTCCAACTGTCTTGACTAGTTATTCTGCTTAGAATTTTACGGATATCGAATTTATTTAATCGTAATGAGGTAAAATTCTAGCAGTTCTTACTTCATTCTAATCACACGAGATCTGTCATTGATCATTCTTTTTTTTCTTTTGTCGTCTTAACCTGAAAAAAAATCGAACCTTAATTTTTAGGTCTGCCTTTTATTTATGTTCAGTTTGGAAATATATTGGAACATTTTTTTTATCATTTTAAAAATTTCCTTAATTATCTTTATTGAAAATCTTTTTTTCTTCTTTTTTAATTGTTTTAGTGTCTTTAAAAATAAAATAAAACTGGCTATTTTTCGGAAGATGACGGTAAAAATAAGGGTGACAACTACTTTTAGTTAAAAAACGTACAAAATAAAATAAAAGATCGTAAATATACATAAAAAAACAACTCTAAAATAACTTTTGTTAACTTAAATGTATCATAAAACTTTCGACGTGTCTTGCATGAGTCGGTAAAATCGTTATGTGTATAAGTTTCTGGCGAAACTATATTTTTCAAATAGAAGTAGCTGGAAACTTTTGCACACACGATGTTTTTTTTATAATCAACCAAGTGGTAGTGACTTCCAATTTAACCGACATTTCCTAAAAATCGACCCAAAATGATTAGAAAAATTATAAATTCTAATCTCTTACTGTTAATATAAATTAATTAAAATCTTTTCTTTCAGGTTTTTTTAACCAACAAATATTGCTCCATTGTGCACTCGTAATTAAAACAGAAAAAACAATCGGTTGTTTCTTTGACGACTACTCTCTGACAAGACATTATGCCAAGTGGGGGGAACCGAATCAATTCAAGTAAGTTTTTGTTTATACTCACATCTATTTATTTTGCCTGTAGTACTGACAGCTTGTATTGATCAATGATTATCAAGGAGTGGCATGAAGTCGTGTACAAATCCAAATAGGGTAACAATAAAAAGAAATGAAAATTGACCACGTTATCTTTGCTGGCTCTCATTGAACAGAAAAAATAAAGTAAACAAAAAAATAAATAATCGTCCTGTTGACTGGGGTTAGAATACATTGACTGGAAGACCCCTCTCCTAAAAAAATAGACCGATACTAAACTGCATTGACTATGTTCAAATTCAGAATGAGGCTGTTTGTGTTTCACTTCGTATTAATATCATCTCTTCTCCACCAGCTCTTGGTAGAATAGGAGAGAAGACTAGGCATGGTAGCCTGGGTAGGTCAACTCATCTAGGAGAAGGAAACATCTGAATTCAAACCTCGTACCTGGTGAGGACTAAGACCCTCCTGCTAAAAAAAGGGGTGTCCCTGATATGACACTAAACTTCATCTGATGGTGAAGCTCCAATTCTGGAGTTCTAGAGAGTATGAAGTACATACCTTTCATTACCATTACTCCCAGGTCCACTTTAATCCAAAGTGGTATTACCTCTTGTGGCTTTACCTGTGGATCAAATATGTCTGTTTAAAAAATATTTGTATTAAATAAGAATACTTGAAATGATATAACTGTGCAAATTATTTGTATTGGAATACTTGAAACCATATAACTGTGTGCAAGTTATTTGTATCAAATTTTGGTATTAGATAACCCATGATGGTTTGATATTCTATGAACCAAACAAAACCATCACTCCTTCTTAAATGGAAGCTTCATCATGGATAGCTGTTTCAATGAGAGCTGATAGGTTCACTAGTCATCTATTTATAAAAGCAGAACTCTCATTTGTTTTAACACTAGGTTTAAGAAAAAAACCTGATCAGGTGTGTGTGTGTGTGGGTGTCCTCATGGTGTAATGGTTAAAGCGATGGCCTACGGAATCGTAGTACGCTAGTTCGTACTCCAGTTGTGCTATTACATTCACTTTCAGGCAAATACCCTTGGGAAAGATATGAACCCCTTTATCCTCCCAGCTATGGATTAAATAGTACCACTACAGTTCTAGGAGAATGGCTTTGGCATTAAATAATCTACAAAGGTTGATATGCAATTAAACAAAGAAACCAAACCAAACCAAACCAACCGATCAGGTGGAATAAATTCAGCCAATTAGTTTCTTACCTACCTACAGTATAACATATCTAGTTTTTCTAAACTCATTGAGTCTATTAATGGTTCATTAGGACTCACATAAAGTAAAATTGGTGACCTTAGTTGAGTGACCATTTTTTTTGAGTCTTTGATATGATTCTACCTGAGATTGAACCCCAGTCACCTGGACCGTTGGCAAACACTCTACTCATTAGGCCAATACCAGTCCATTGGCCTAGTGGTTAGAGTGTTTGCCAAAGGCCCGGGAGACTGGGGTTCAATCCCAGGTCGAGTCATACCAAAGACTCAAAAATTGGTACTTGATGCCGCCTTGCTTAACATTCAGCATTATAAAGTAAGGATCAAGGGTGAAGTGGAACAGTCCAGGGAATAGAGTAGGACCCTTCCCTACACCATGGTGTAGTAGCTATTGAAAAGGGAGCTTTCGGATCACCCCTAACTATGGTCACCAACTTTACTTACTTTAGGACCTTTGTATATACATTGGCTTAATGAGTAGAGTATTCGCTAATGGTTTGGCAGACTGGGGTTCAATCCCAGTTCAAATCATACCAAAGACTCTAAAAATGGTACTTGATGCCACCTTGCTTAACACTCAGCATTATAAAATAAGGATCAAGGGTAAAGTGGAACAACCCAGGGAATGGAGTAGCGCTCTCCCCTACACCTCAGTGTGGTAGCTATTGAAAAGGGAGGTTTCGGGTCACCCTCGACTACGGTCGCCAACTTATTTACTTATATACATTGTATATTAGGAGAGGTACCTGATGGTTCTTAGTGTAGAAAATATTGTGAGAGATGAAATATTTCAATCAAATAATTTTCATATGCTGTAATTATTTGTGCATAATATGCACTCATGTATTACTTAGCCCAGTCGGCTGGGGCTGTAGAATAAACTGACTGCAGAGGAGTAAGACCCCCTCCCGCCCCCACCAATGAATGTCCTGGTATGATATTACGCAATCTGATGATGAGGCTCCAGTCTTGGAGCTTTGGGGAATGTGGGGTACTTCTTCATTGTCATTGATCTCAGATCCGCTCTGACCTGGAGTTGTAGCACTTGATAGGGTCCTATCTATGGATCAAATAGAAATGTTTGACCATTTAAACATTCTGCAAACAAATGACTTATGTTAAATGAAATTGTTAGAAATAGAACTGTTTGACCATTTAACTGTGTGTAAACAAATGAATGATGTTTAATTAAAAATTGTTAGTGATACATAGTAATACTTGGGACCATTTAACTGTGTCCAAACAAAACTATCAGTGTGGAATACTTGAATTTGTTTACCAGTATGCAAAATAGAATTATTGGTATTATATAACTTGAAACCATTGAACTGTGTGTAAAATAATGAGCCTGGGCTCATTTAAAATTGTTATCTATAAAATGTTTACAAATCATATATATTTAATATATATGAATATAGAGGATTTGGCATTAAATTATCTAGAAGGGTTGGTATGCCATATATATTTAATATATATGTATAAAGAAGATTTGGCATTAAATAACCTAGAAGGGTTGATATGCCATAAAACCTAACCAAACAACCAACTATATATATTTAATATATATGTATAAAGAGGGTTTGGCATTAAATAGCCTATAATGGTTGATGTACCATAAAACCCAACTAAACCAAATCTTATATATTTAATAATGATTCTCTACAGAAACACCAAAGTGAAAGTACATTCACCAGATGGAGACACAGAATATTTCGACATTGTTGCAGGAGTACTACAAGGAGACACACTAGCCCCGTACCTCTTTATCATCTGTCTAGACTACGTGCTTAGGACTTCGATCGACAAAATCAGAGAAAATGGCTTCGAACTAAGAGAAGAAGCAAAAGGTACCCCGCAAAAACAATCACGGACGCTGACTACGCTGATGACTTGGCGTTACTGGCAAATACGCCTAATCAAGCAGAGACACCACTGCATAGTCTGGAATGAGCCGCAGCTGGCATTGGCCTCCATATCAATGCGCTCAAAACTGAATATATGTGTTACAACCAAACGGGCAACATTGCCACACTAGACGGAGCCTCTCTGAAACTAGTAGACAAATTCACCTACCTTGGAAGTAGCGTCTCATCAACCGAAAAAGACATCGACACACGACTGACGAAGGCATGGACGGCTATCGATAGGCTCTCGATCATATGGAAATCAGACCTAACCAGGCAGCGGTTGTGTCGATACTGCTATATGGATGCACTACATGGACGCTAACTAAACGGCTGGAGAAAAAACTAGACGGAAATTACACAAGAATGTTGAGAGCAGTATTGAACAAGTCCTGGCGACAACACCCCACGAGACACCAACTATACGGACACTTGCCCCCATAACGAAAACTATACAAGTTAGACGAACCAGACATGTGGGACACTGCTGGAGAAGCAAGGACGAGCTCATAAGTGATGTACTCCTGTGGACCCCCACATATGGATGTGCAAAAGCAGGACGACCAGAACGAACTTACATACAGCAACTATGTGAGGACACAGGATGTAATCCTGAAGACCTGCCGGAGGCGATGAATGATAGGGAGAAGTGGCGAGAGAGGATCAGGGATATCCGTGCTGGTGGCACGACATGATGATGATGATAAAGAGGATTTGGCATAAAATAACCTTCAAGGATTGATATGCTATAAAACCCAATCAAACTAATCATGTATGACACTTTGGACTATGAAATTTTAGAAAAATTTTTGTGCATAATCCACAGCTAAATTTAACCTCAATTTAGCTTTTGTTTAAATTTTTAATAGTTTGTACTGACTAAAAATAAGAATTTATATGGTTTACCTTGTTTACACAGTATCTAGAGCAATCACATGAACATGTTCACCCCAAAATGCAACAAGCTTTCAGCAAAAATAAGTTTGTATTAGAAGAAACAAAATTATAAACTAACATATTCCAGTGGATATATTATCTCTGTAATGGTGTAAAACAGATAAGTATGGACTACAGATATAACTTACTTTCAGTCTTGCTGTCCTGAATATGGCGAGGCTTCTGGCTGGAAAAAAAAAGTTATATAGTTCTCAAGTATAATATGCACTCCTAACTTTTGAGCTGAAAATACACAACAAAAAGAGCCTCTTTTTTTATGATTCTTTTCATTTACTTTGGAATATGCAATCAGTATATAGCTGGTCATGTGAAAAACAAATCAGACCTTATCCGTCTCACTATGAGATAAAAACGTTTTTGTATTTCATATCAAGGTCTTTATCTTGTTCTGATCAACCTCAATGTCGTCATTTACTAAGCTCAGCTTTGTTTGGCACAAGGTTAGATATATAAAGTACTCAGTAGGCAGCAACTCACTAAAAATGATCTAGTCTATCTTAATAACCATCATAGAATATGAGGCTTCTTTTAAATAGTCGATATTCAGTTCAAAGTCAAGTTCACTTGTGTAAAATGCAGGTGTAAAGGACTTCTTATTTTGCCTTAAGTTTTGGATTGATGCATGCTCTGTAAATAGTGCTTAGAATATACTGACTAGTGTTTGCCAATGGCACGGGAGACCTGGGTTCAATCCCAGGTCGAGTCATACCAAAGACACAAAAAAATGGTACTTGATGCCTCTTTGCTTAACACTCTGCATTATAAGGTATGTATCAAGGGTAAAGTGGAGAAATCCAGGGAAAGGAGTAACACCCTCCCCTACACCTTGGTGTAGTAGCTATCGAAAAAGGAGCCTTCGGGTCACCCTCGACTATGGTTGCTAACTTTACTTACTTTATATTCCCTTCAGAGAGGTAAGAACATTCTCAAAAAGGTATGACACAAAACTGCATCTGATGGTGAGGTTCCAGGTCTGAGAAGTGTTGAGTACCCCTTCATTGCCATTCATTCCGGGTCCACTCTGACCTAGAGGAGTAGTACCTGTTAGGGTCCCAACTATGGGCCAAAAAGATCTGTTTAAAATTATTCATATTTGATACGACTGTGTGCAAAAAAACCCAACTTCACAAAAAATATAAATATGGATGTAAAATGAATGTGATTCCCTAACCTCGAAGCATAAAATAATCCTGGATGGGTTGACTGGTGTTAAAATCAATCAATCTTTCTTGGGAAGATGCATATAAATGCACACTTTAGCATTGTAGTATAGATTTATCCTCTTTGTTGCTAACAAACAGCTGCAAACAGACAGGGATGAGTTGTATATTTCTAAGTTAGTTGCTGAATTATGAGATCAATAAATATGCAAAGATAGGTGTCTATTTCATGTTCATTAATGAGTTGCTGAAAAACTGGGCTTCCTCTATAAAAGACCTATCAATAAACTAGTGCCCCTTCCTGACTCTCTCTTTCTCTCTCATTCTCTGTGGGGTTGTGCTAAAAACTCCTTCAATGATATTTCAGCCCAGTTAGCTGGGACTGTAAAATATACCAATTTCATCTATCCCTCCAACTAGTGTCCTGGATGTGACACTAAAACATCTGATGGTGAGACTCCAGTTCTGGAGCTTTGGGGAATGGGGTGTACCTCTTCATTACCATTACTCCTAGGTCCACTCTGACCCAGAGTGGTAGTACCTGTTAGGTTTCCAACTATGGGTCAAATAGAACTGTTTAATCATTTAACAGTATGCAAACAAAGGACTGATGTTAAATTGAATTATGAGTGTTACATAGCAATACTTGAAACCATTTAACCGTGTGCGAACAAATGATTAATATTTAATAGAATTATTACTGTTAGATAGAAATAGTTGAAACCATTTGATTGTGTGTATTCAAGTGAGCTCTGGCGTGTTGAAAAATGTTATCTACAAACTACAATTTATGAATCATATATATTTAACACATCACTCAATAATTCCTGGGCCTGACATATAGATGGCACCACTCATAAAATATCCATATGATTTTTATAAAGTACTGACCTTCAAATAGCATGTGTCAAAATTTGAGCCCAATCGGATTATTAGTTTACAAATTACAGTTATTTAAGTGAATCTACTGTTGCAAATTTTCAAAACAATGGAAAAATCAGAATTTCCAGTGTTGATAAAGCATGGCTTGATAAGTGTTATCTGTACCCTGCTTTGTCAGGAACAACAGTTAATGCTGAACACTCAGGTCAAATTCGGCAGTTGTCCCAGTTTTGCATGGACATTTTTCAATGAGAAAGCTGTGTTCAAAGTCAAAAACATCAATGATAAACATTGCGTCAATGATTCAGAGCACTGTTTGCAACTGTTTCAATGCAATAAAAAGGAGTTTTTGCATAAATATGTGACAATGGATGAAACATTGGATCTACCGCTTCACTTTGGAGTCAAATCGTCAGTCAGCTGAGTGGACAGCAGCAGGTGAAAGCTGTCCAAAGCGACCAAAGACGCAAACATCAGCAGGAAAGGTTTTGACCTTGTATTTTTGGATGCACAAGGTAGTTCATCGATTACCTTGAGAAAGGAAGAAGCATCAATAGCGAATATCAAATAGCATTATTGGTGTGTTTGAAGGAAGAAATTGCCAAAAAACAGCCTCAAATGAGGAAGAAAAAAGTGCTCTTTCACCAAGACAATGCACTGTGTCAAAAGTCAATCGCACTGATAGCAAAACTACATGAATTACACTTCAAATTGCTTCTGCACTTACCCTATTCTCCAGATCTGGCCTCCAGTGACTACTAGCTGTTTGCAAACCTCAAAAGAATGCTCCAAGGAAAGAGATTTGGCTCTAATGAAGAAGTGATATCAGAAATTGAGGTGTATTTTGAGGTCAAAGACAAATCGTTCTGCCAAAAAGGTATTGAATTGTTAGAGAAGCATTGGAATCAGGGTATTACTCAAGAAGGATACTATATTGACAAATGAAGTTGAATTTTGCCTAAAAGTTATTTTATTAGTTAGGCCTAAGACTTAGAGTGTATTCATATGTATATGTATAAACAAAATTTAGTATTAAATATAACCTACAAAGGTTGATGTGCCATAAAACCCAACCAATGAAGCATATTTGCTTTTGAGCATATATAATTGTATTTTAAAAATATCAACTATTTGACATGATTGCCATTGCTCCCAGATCCACTCTGACCTAGAGTGTAAGCACCTGATAGGGTCCTATCTATGGGTCAAATAGAATAAACTGTGTGCAAACAAATGACTGTTGTTAAATTGTGATGGCTATATAACAATACTTGAAACCATTTAACTGTGTGCAACAAAGAATTCTGGCTCATTTAAGAATGTTATCTACAAAATGTGTTTACAAATCATATATTTAATAAATTTATAAATAACCTATAATGGTTGATGTGTCATAAAACCAAACCAAATCATATAGATTTAATATATCTGTATAAAGGGGATCTGGCATTAAATAGCCAACAATGGTTGATATGTCATATAATCCAACAAAACCAAATCTTATTTATTCAATATATATGTATAAATAGGATTTGGCATTAAATAACCTATAACGGTTGATATGTTATAAAACTCTACCAAACCTATTTGCCATAGTGATATTCACTATTGTACTGTTGATTTTAAACAAAGTTTTCACATAAAAGCTCCTGAGAAATTTTAACCTAATTCAGCTGAAAACTTAAGCATTGAAATTTAGTCTAAATATTCACTGTAGTTTATGCCTCAAATTAAGATAAAAATTTTATTATAGTGTAGATTTTTTAAGATTTAAACTATGATTACTACAGTGAGTCAAAAGTTTTGCAATATTTTGGTACATGCTTGTTTGTGGTGTGCATATAACATGACTAAAGCAGTTCAAGTTGTGGAAGATGCCTACCAGCATTGGTAGTGGGTGTGCTGACATATGCATTACTTCATTCCATGTGTGGTTTTGAAAGCAGCCCAGATAGATATATTGCATATTGACCCTTTACTAAGCTGTCAATCAGAGATTTCTCTGTACAGGATGTATCTATGTAAATAAGCCAAAGCAGTTAGGCGGTTCTGCAGAAATATATGGGCGTTGTGAAATAATATATTCAGATGCCCACATGGGATATGGTCAGTCTTGCAGCAGTCGGCATTCAGAAAATCATAGCCAGCATGGGGCCGTGGCCTGCAGGCAGCCTCCAGTTGAGTACGTCTTGTTGGGGGAGAGCAGACTTAAGGCCTTGCTATGGTCAAGAGAAGTTATGGGTCATATGGCAATCTGTATTCGTCTTCCTCTGTCTCCATTTGTCTCTGTCTCTCTCATAATACAGAAGGTTCAACCTCTTTTGAAGAATAAAGAGAGTTATATTTTTATAACTAAGTGTTGTGGTTTCTTCCTTCATCATGGCTACACAACAAATATGCAACATAGTCTAATCCAGGAACTTACGCTTTATGTAAACTGGGCCATAATGTCATGGAAGCAACCAAAAACATTTGTTTTATAAAAGTGAAGGCTTGTAACAATGCAGTTTCTTAGTTGATTGTTTTTGGCTGGATGCAGAATAAAATAGAATGGCTGAAATTATCTTGAAAAGGCCGTTGTAAGAAAAAAGATCCAGTATGATAAATTATTGTAGTCAGCTTTATTCTCTAAAGCCAACACTCCAAGTTGAAACAGAGACTTGGGGGAGAAGTAGGCAAATGCGTCTATGTCTGATAACTTTGAACTGATGTGTATAGTAAAGCTGTCTATCTCAGTCTGTCTCTTGGTATGATACGATCATGTCTTTTTGTGGAGGCTTCAGTTTTTTGTCATGTCAGAATCACCCTGAAGATCATCTATCAAACACCATGACAAATCAACTAGTATATTGTCTTTATCTTAGAAACAATCCTGATCACCTCATAATTTTTAAATGCCCTCTTTAGAATCGAAGGTGCCAGCTCATACTGTTGATGATCAGGTAGACCTAAAAACCATAGACTCTGAGGCAGTGGTCTAAGTGATTGAGATAAATCTGGTGAGTAAGCAATCAGAGAGGATATTTATCCCCCAGCAGGATTTGACGCAAGGTCTTTTTTATAGTAGGGATTTAGGGGAGTGGGAGGTTGGGCATAAGTTTTGGCTCATGCCCTGCTGGATAATGCTGGTCATAGGATCACTAAGTGCAATGCACACTATGCTAACCTTTGCTAAGTTTCCCGGCACATATGCCAGGTGACTGCTGGTCAGAGATTCACCAGACCAGTAGCACTCTGAGAGTATCAGGTGAGCTTGGCATCTCACAGTCCAGTGTAATTCATCACCTTGAACTTTTTAAAAGCACCAAATACTGCTAAATTGTGTGTCATGTACAATCAAAATATTGCAAAACTTTTGACTCACTTAGAATTTTATAAAATATTATCTTAATGAAGTTTGATTATTAAGTATAGAGACTGAATCATTAAATTTTTCAAAATATAAATGAAAATGTGTATAACTAAGCAGAGTTTAGAAAATGCTGACTGTATCTTTTGCTGAGGGATAAGACCCCCCCCCACCAAAGTGGAGGTTTTTAGGGTATGACACTAAACTTCATCTGGTAGTATGGTTCTAGTTCTGCAGATCTGGGGAGTATAGAGTACCCCTTCATTGTCATTATGCTATTTGTCGTGTGCTTCACTGAACGAGTGAGTTTGGCACAAGGCCTTTTTTTAACGTGGATCTGAGCACAGGGCCAAAGCCCGGACACATCCAGTGGCTCCAAAAATGCCTTAGGCCCCATTAGCATCCCCCTAAAAATGGGCACCTAAAGCTAGCCCCTCTAAAAGAGAGCGTGGGGCCCTCTGAGGCTTGTGGGGGGTTGACTGTGTAACATGAATGTTGGGCCTCCCTGGCACCCATGTCGAGCATCCTTGACCAAGTAACTGCCACTGTCAGACACAGTCAGCAAATTACCCTTCATTGTTATCACTGTCTGGTCCACTCTGACTCTGAGTGGAAGTACTTGCTAAGGTCCCATTTATAAATAGATCTGTTTAAGAATTATTCATATTCATTTGGATTCTGCAAAAAAACAAAAAACGCTTGAGAATCAGCAACTGAACAATTTATATAATAAAGTTATTATGTCTAGAAGAATCAGTACCAATTTACAAAAAAAAAAAGAAGAAAATGTGAATTTCGATAATTTTTTAACATGTCTTTTAGAAAAACACAGGATTTTTGCAAGTGCAACACTCTCCATAATCCTCAGACATAGCCATGCCCTGTTGGATGGGGCTGTAGAATATGCCAACTGCACTTCTGCAGAGGAGTAAGATCCCCTTCCCCCAATGAGGCCACCTGTTGGTCATAGGTGGCGACCCGTAATGTGCTAGGACGGGATCCTAGTGGTTGAGCAGTCATCGATCTGGTGACAGAGTGGTCAGTGTTTTGCAACACACCATTTTGGCCCTTACTTGGTCTGACAGGCGATTGGATAGGCCCGATCTGATCAATCGGCTGGTTATGTCAAGTCCTAGCACCTATATGTTTTATCCCAACTGTACTTTTAAATCTGCACTTGCAGCAAGTTCCCAACCCTTATCCGTTAGATGCTAGAAGGCAGTGGCTGTGGGTCAATTGTGTTGAGAGAATAGGAATTTGACCAGTGCTGAGAACCTGTAATTGGCAATGGCTTGGAAACCTACCCTCAACTCGAGTATGCTGGTTTTGTATCCCTGTCTCAACCAAGGCAAATGGGTTACCCCCTTAGTTCATTCCCAACACAAGTTGGACTCTGTGGTGGGTGGTGGAGCGCAGGGCCAGCAAAAAATATACAGCAAATATGGTGTCTTCAAATAAAAAAAACTAAATGAAACCTGTTGTTATATTGTCATATGCAAATTCATGCAGAAAGTATCACAACGACACAATGATAAAGGACGAGCGAAGACTTCTTTAGAGAAATATGTACCTCTCACTTTATTGTAAGGGTTCGAAAAGGGTTACTCAGGGTTTTACTGTGAGAGGGAGTTGGAGACCGAACAGAACTGCAATATATTGACCCCCACTCTTATGGCCGTCAGTGTTGTGTCTTTCTCGTTCTCCAGGGCTGCTCAACCGGAGGCCCAGGAGCCCACTCTGCTGGCTTTCTCTACTACATCTTATCACCAACTGGTCTCCAAAACTACTGGGGGCCCCGAGGGCCCCTTTGGCTGGGAGTGGCTTTCCCTACCACATCTTACCAGCAACTTCTCTGGACCCCAACTCTTCAGGGGGGCCCCGAGGGCCCCTTTGGCCTGGTGTGGCTTTCCCTACCACATCTTGTCTCTAACTCCAACTCCCTGACTTCTTGTCTTGACCGAGTTATATAATAGTTCAACGCCCACTCAATCTTTGGAATGGCATGTTTGATCGTCATCAAGCGGAAATAACTGTCATGCTGTTCAGAGGTCACTCTCTTCTGGTGTATCAGTCTATGAGTGTACCATGGGATTTTTTACCTTGTCCCATTTCGTCAGCCAAGTACGCCTATGCGATTTTCTCTCATAACTGCCATTGGAATGTGTCACTTCCTTTCGGTGCATCACTTTGGAATGGCAAGTTTGCCTGGGCCGAAGGTCAAAATACAACACTGTCAGAATCTAACTTAGAGAATGAGACAGCAGACTTCCCCAGATTCATTGTTATTGAAACTTTGGAGGATGTCTGCCAGCCAAATTCTTGCCTTTCCTCATAGAAAAAGTAATCTCTACAAGGGCTAGTCTGAAAACTGTTAAGAAAACAAAGAATGCCATCTTGCTTGTCGAGGTAGACAGCTAGAGGCTGGCAGAAAACATATTAAAAATAAAAACCTTTCATACGATGAAATGCAGAGCCTACCTGCATGAGAAACTCAACATTTCCAAGGGAGTTATCAGGATTAAGGAGTTGGCATTGGCTACATAAGAGGAGATAGCATCAGCCTAAGGAAAACAGGGAGTTGCAAACATAAGAAGAATCTCCATCAGAAAAGTCAAAGAACGAATCTAAACCAACACGTACATCCTGACATTTAATCAGCCCCGTACTCCCAACGAGGTGAAGATCAGCTATTGTCCTGAGAGAGTTGAGCAGTATGTCCCAGCTCCTCTGTGGTACTTTAAATGCCAAAAATATGGACACCACAGGGAAGACTGTAGAGGACAACAGACGTGTGAAATGCGATGAAAAGGACCCGGACCATGTGGAGAAAGATTGCTTAAAAGTAATTAGATGTGCAAACTGCCGACAAGATCATCTGGCTTACGCAAGATCTTGCATTGTTTAAAAAAAGAAAAGGAAATAATTGAGGTTAAATACAAGAGGAATGTGTCCTTTCTGGAAGCAAGGAGAATTGTAGGGAGGTACATGGGAGAAAGCAGCTATGCCTTTGTTGCATGGAGGGCAGATAAAACCAATGAAGATAACAAATATAGAACACTTGTGGAAAAATTGATCCAATTGGAAGCCAAGATTGGCCAAAGTTTCAGGAGCACCTGAAAAACTACACACAGATGAATTTTACCAAGCACCAGCTCAGCAACAAGTTGGGATCCAGTATTTTAGTCCAAACGAAAACACACATAGGATCTACCACCCTACACTAACTACTCCTAAATGTGCAAAATCTCCAACAAAACAGCTGTTACATAAGTCACCAATCCATCCATCCACCAAAAAGCATTAAAGACAGACTAAAAAACTTGTCTCCCATAAGACCTGAACACCAAAGTGAACAAGGAAAGACCTGGAAGCACATTCAAAATGCCCTCAAGAACAAAGTTGCCTATAAGAACCAAATGGTGCAATGCTCAGGGATCGACAAAACCCCTACAAAGGAACTATAGTATAGAAAGTATGGATAGTGACACAGACCATGTTGTTGCCAGCGTTAATCTTGAAGAAATAATCAATAACTACAATACAATGGGCAAACTTATAAGCTAAATCACCTTTTAAATTGTTAATCTCTTACATAAATGTTAAATTCTTACTGTTACATAGCAACTCTCGTAATAATTTAACTGGGTGCAAACAAATGAGAAAAAAGTAAATAGAATGATTTGTACTGGATAGAAATGCTTGAAATCTTTTAACTGTGAAGGAAAATGAGCTCAGGTCTGTTTAAAATGTTATTAGAAAAATGATTATGAACCATGTATATTTAATATATAAATCTAGACAGGGTTAGTCATTGAACAATTTGCAATGTTTGATATGACATAAAAACAAACCATCTTACAAAGAACTATTTTTGACACTTGAAATGTGTACTTATGTTAGACTGAATTGTTTGAAATAGAACTGTTTTTACATTTTACTGAGTGTAAACGGAATTTGTACTTATGCTAAACTATTCTGTCTGAAATAGAACTGTTTATATATATAAAATTGATTTGGCATTAAATAACCTAAAATGGTTGATATACCATAAAACCAAACAAACCAAAATCTATACTTGTATCAAACTGAATTGCCTGAATTAGAACTGTTTGACGAAATTGAATAGCTTGAAAAAGAAATGTTTTCGACAATTAAACTGTGTACTTGTGCTAAACTGAATTGTTTGAAATAGAACTGATTATTTGCATAAAAATGGATTTGGCATTAAATAACCTACAAAGGTTGATATGCCATAAAACCCAACCAATCAGACATGGCACTATATGACTTGTTTCCTAAACATAAAAGTTTTTTCTAAAGAGTAAGATTTAACAATGTAGAAGAAATTAAACTAAATATGACAGCACAGCTTCACACCATAGAAAAAGAAGAGTTTTAGAGGTACTTCAACCAGGGAAAAATTCTCTGAAATGGGACTATTTGGAAGAAATTAAGCAAAAAACAAAACAAAACTTAAAGACATGTTATTTATTGTTGATTTCTGTTTTTGTAAATATATATTTTCTAAAGAATAGATTTTGAGAATGTGGTGGGGGGCAGTAGAAGAAATGGAACAACAAAGCTTCACACCACAGAAAAAGAGGAGATTTAGAGGTGCTTCAACCAGTGGAAAACTCGCTGGAACATGTGTTAAATGTCTTGGGGACTATTTTGGAAATAAAAAGGAAATAATTTTTCATTAATTTGTGTCTTGGTAAATATGGTTTCAATTTTGATACTTTTTGAATACATCTTTTTTATTATATGCTCATTTGTTAGTATCTACCTACCTATTGTTTATGTATGTGTCATTTTTGATTATAAATAGACATGTGATACCAGGTACTTTGTTTAAGTATTTAATCCTTTAAGTCTATGAGAGTTTGGTTTGAGAGATGTCTGGGTAGAGAAAAAGGTAATGGGTGAGGAGGAAGGAAGTGAAAGTGAGAAAGATTGTGTAGGAAAAGGAAGGAAAGGAGGAGAAAGAGGATTTAAATTGCCATGAATAATAAGTTCAAGCTGATTTTCATCTTAAAATCATTGTGAAATTTAAATTTTGCTTAATTTATCTATCTCCTCCCCCTTTAGCAGTATATCTATAACATCTCTCTCTTGTCTGGTTGGTAGGGTTTATACTGACTATAACCTCTGAAGAGGCATAAGATCCCCCCCACCAAAAAAAGGAATGTTCTGGTTATCACACTAAACTGGGTTTGGTGGTGAGTCTCCTGTTCTAGTCCCCCTGGAGAGTGCTCCTTCATTGCCTCTGTTCTTGAATCTACTCTGAACTGGACTGGCAGTATCTTTATGGGTCAATAGCCTAGTCAGCTGGGATTATAGAATACACGACTGCATCTCTACAGTGGGGTAAGACCCTCACTCACAACGAATATCCTGATTATCACACTAAACGATCTGATGGTAAGGCTCCATTAATGCTAGAGTTTTGGAGAATGCAGAGTACCCCTTCATTGGCATTGCTCCCAGGTTCACTCTGACCAGGAGTGGTAGCACCTGATAGGGTCCTATCTATGGATAAACTGAGTGCCAACAAATGATCTATGCTAAATTGAATTATTTGAAATAAAACTGTTTGATTATTTAACTGTGTGTAAACAAATGACTGATGTTTAATTGAATTGTTAATGATACTATTTACCAACCCCTCTGCTCGGGCAGGATATGACACAAGGTCAACTTTTAAGCGGAGTTTAACAGGTTTGAATTCAGAGTTTTCCTTCTCCTAGACTAGTTGCCTAACCAAGGCTGAAGAACCTAGTCTGCCCTACTATTTACCTATAGCTGGAGGGAGAATAATTGGATTCATACCTTTCCCAAGGGTATTAGTGCTATGTGAAATGCAATCAGTATCATCCAGGATTTGAACTCGTATCGCCGTGTTCATTTCCTACGGCGATAACGACTACACCACCAATGATACAGAGCAATACCTGGAACCATTTAACTGTGTGCAAATGAATGAGTAATTTTGAATAGAATTATAAGTATTGATAGAAATAGTTGGAACCCTTTGATTGTGTAGAAACAATAGCAATATTGTCATTGTCAAGGGTGACCCGAAGGCTCCCTTTTCGATAGCTACTACACCAAAGTGTAGGGGAGGGCGCAACTCCCTTTCCTGGATTTCTCCACTTTACCCTTGATCCATACCTTATAATGATGAGTGTTAAGCAAAGAGGCATCAAGTACCATTTTTTGAGTCTTTGGTATGACTCGACCTGGAGATTGAATCCAAGTCTCCCGGGCCATTGGTGAACACTCTAACCATTATGCCAATGTGAATAAATTAGTTCTAACCCATTTAGAAATAAAATTACTGACAAACTAATCTCTTACATATAATCTATATCCATTTAAATTTGTGCAAACAAATGACTGATGCTCAACTATTACTGTTACATAGCAATGTTGTTGGCGACCATAGTCGAGGGTAACCCGAAGGCTCCCTTTTCGATAGCTACTACACCAATGTGTAGGGGAGGGCGCTACTCCTTTCCTGGATTGCTCTACTTTACCCTTGATCCGTACCTTATAATGCTGAGTGCTAAGCAAGGAAGCATCAAGTACCATTTTTTGAGTCTTTGGTATGACTCGACCTGGGATTGAACCCAGGTCTCCCGGGCCATTGGCGAACACTCTAACCCCTAGGCCATTGAATTCATTTGTGTGCGAAAAATGAACTTAGGCTCATTTAAGGATGTTATAAACAAAATGTGTTTACTAATCATTTATCTAATATACATATGTAAACAAAATTTGGCATTGAATGACCTACAATGCTTAAAATGCTATAAAACAAAACCAAAAATAGAAAAATAGTGCAATGAATTGCGAGGCATACTCCTCTTTTGAGGGTGTGTCCACCGATCACCGAATAGTCACGGCCAAAATACGGTTAAGCCTATGAAAAAACACCAAACGAACAGCGACCAACAAACACTATGACTGGGCCCTATTGAACAACAGATATAAGAGATAAATATGTATTAGAATTAAGAAACAGATTCGAAACACTACAAGAAAAGACGGAAAAAAGTACACCAAACGACAAATATGAAAATTTCGTCAATGCACACCTCAAGACAGCAGTGAAATGCATTCCAACAAAACTCAAAACTAAATATAGAGTCCCATGGGAAAACAGCCTCCAAAACTATTGAAAAAACCCAACAAACACAAATGCCTTAAAACTAAAAACAGCACAATATCAATTAGCAGGCATATATATAAAGGAACAGACAGAATACATTCAAAATCAGATAGATAAGATTAGAGACTCGGTGGAAGATAGACAATCTAGGATAGCCTGGCAAACAATAAACAAAGTGAGTAGAAGAAAGAACACAGCCAAAGCAAAACTGAAAGCAGCAAACCAACAAGAAAGAATAAAACTGTGGAAACAGCACTTCAAAAACTTACTAGGAAACCCACTGAAAATAACACATGAACCAATCACCAGAATAATTAGCAAACAATTAGACATTAAACTAGGACCGTTCACACAAGAAGAACTCGACTCGGTTCTCTGAAAAATTAGAAATAGGAAAGCTGCAGGGCTATACGAAATTCCCCCGGGAGTATGGAAGACCAGACAATTCGACGACATACTGCTCCGCCACTGCAACGCAGTATACAATCAAAATCCAATAGATAGATGGATGAAGGGATGCATACTCCCCTTCCCTAAAAAGGGGGACCTCAGATTAGCCAAAAACTACCAAGGCATAACACTTACATCCATAGCAGCCAAAATCTACAATGCCCTACTACGAAACCGCATAGAACCCAAAATCGACAACATACTTAGAAAAAACCAAAATGGCTTCTGAAGAAATAGATCCACAACCTCACAAATATTAACCATCCATAGAATCCTTGAAGGTGTACGGGCAAAAAACCTACATGCGACATTAATATTTGTTGACTTTACCAAGGCTTTCGATTCCATTCACAGAGGAAAGATGGAACAAATCCTACTAGCGTATGGCATACCTAAAGAAACCATAGCGGCAATAACGATTCTCTATAGAAACACTAAAGTAAAAGTACGATCACCAGCTAGAGACACAGAATACTTCGACATTGTAGCAGGAGTACTACAAGGGGACACGCTGGCTCCGTACCTCTTTATCATTTGTCTAGACTACGTACTTAGAACATCGATTGACAAAATCAGAGAGAATGGTTTCGAACTGACGAAGAAAAGAAGCAGAAGGTACCCCACAAAAACAATTACCGTCGCTGACTACGCCGATGACATAGCGATACTGGCAAATACACCTGACCAAGCCGAAACACTACTGAATAGGTTGGAACGAGCAGCAGCAAGCATAGGCCTCTATGTTAATGCACACAAAACGGAATATATGTGCTATAATCAAATGGGGGACATCTCCACTCTAGAAGGAACCCCTCTTAAACTAGTAGACAAATCACTTGCCTAGGAAGCAGCGTCGAATCAACCAAAAAGGACATCGAAACCAGGTTAACAAAAGCATGGACAGCTATCAATTGGCTATCGATGATATGGAAATCAGACCTAACCGATAAAATGAAATGCAGTTTCTTCCAGGCAGCGGTCACATCGATACTGCTATATGGCTGCACTACATGGACGCTAACAAAACGGCTGGAGAAGAAGCTAGACGGCAATTACACAAGAATGCTACGTGCAATCTTAAACAAGTGCTGGCGACAACACCCCACAAGACACCAACTGTACAGCCACCTGCCCCCTATCACGAAAACTATTCAAGTTAGATGAACCAGACATGCAGGACACTGCTGGAGAAGCAGGGACGAACTCATAAGGATGTACTCTTATCGACCCCCACACATGGCCGTGCAAAAGCAGGACGACCAGCACGAACATACATTCAGCAGCTATGTGAGGATACGGGATGTTGTCCTGAAGACCTACCTAGGGCGATGAACGATAGGGAGGAGTGGCGAGAGAGGGTCAGGGATATCCGTGCTACCAGCGCGATATGATGATGATGATAAACAGTATTTGGCATTAAATAACCTACAATGCTTAAAATGCCATAAAACCCAACTAAACCAAATATTATATATTTAATATATATGCATAAACCAGCTCATTGATCTAGTGGGTAGAGTGTTCGCCAATGGCCCGGGAGACCTGTGTTCAATCCCAGGTCACGTCATACCAAAGACTTTAAAAATGATACTTGATACCTCCTTGCTTAACACTCCGCAATATAAGGTATGTATTAAGGGTAAAGTGGAGCAATCCAGGGAAATAACCTACAATGGTCTATATGTCATAAAATCAAATCAATCAGATGTATGGGTCAAAGAAATGTGTTTGCAAAGAAACAAGTACACAAAAAATGTAAATACAAACATG
Source organism: Sepioteuthis lessoniana (assembly GCA_963585895.1). Taxonomy (NCBI): domain Eukaryota; kingdom Metazoa; phylum Mollusca; class Cephalopoda; order Myopsida; family Loliginidae; genus Sepioteuthis; species Sepioteuthis lessoniana. The sequence continues at coordinate 52,688,242 of OY757908.1, forward strand.
CAGTGAACACATTTCTCTAACTTCTTGGCATAAAATAACCCTAGGAGGGTTAACCTGCCATTAAAATTAGTCACTTCAATTGTTCATATCTTGGGTATGATACTAAACTGCAATCCATGGTGAGGCTCTAATTATGGAGATTTGGGGAGTGTAGAGTACTCTTTCATTGCTATTACTCCCAGGTCCACTCTGACTGGAATGGTAGTACTAGTTAGTTAACATGTATGGATCAAATAAGACTGTGCAAAAAAAACTCTTAAACAACTACACCAAAAATGTAAACATGTACATACAATGAATGTGATTTCCTAACCTCTAGGCATAAAATAAGATGGGTTGACATGCTGTTAAACTCAATCAGTTATTCTTTCTCTTTTTCTTTGAATGTTATTAAACAATGCTTTGTATTATGACTACAACAGAATTTTTCATTTCCCAGTAGTGAGACCAGGTTGTGAGATCAGTTTCAGTCATACTTAATTTCTTATATTAGTCAATTAGGATTTTAGAAAGCTGAAATCTTACTGTTATGCTACACTTTATTTTTCAGGAAGGACCTGCCAGGGTGACTACTGTTAGGCACTGACTGCCTCTTTCTTTTGATTAAGTGCTCATGCTGTCATCTTCAGTTTCTCGGTATTTATTTTGAGAAGACATAGCCGACAACAGAAAGTTACAAGTAAGTATTATCTTAAAATTAAAGGGCATACAATGAAGAGTGACAAAACTATCAAAAAGAATAAAAGATTACAGTTATGAATTTATTATGAATGTGATTCCCTAGCACCTTGTCATAAAGCAATCATCATAATCATATTGCACTGCCAGCATGGATATCCTTGACCCTCTCTCGCCCCCCCATCTCTATCATCCATTGCTCCCTGGAATCTTCAAGGCTATATCCTGTATCGGCACAGAGCTGTTGTATATAGGTTCTAGCTGGTCGTCCTGCTTTTGCTCGTTCATGTGAAGGGGTCCAGAAGAGTATATCACTTATGAGTTTGTCCTTACTTCTCCAGCAGTGTCTTGCATGTCTGGTTCATCTAACTTTGATAGTTTTCATGATGGCTGGTAGGTGACCCTATAGCTGCTGTTTTGTGGGGTGTTGCCTCCGAGACTTATTCAATATTGCTCACAGGATTCTTGTATAATTACCATCATGCTCCATACGTTTAGTTGGCGTCTATGTAGTGTATCTATATAGCAGTATTGACATGACTGCCACTTGGAAAAAACTGCGTTTTATCGGTCAGGTCTGACTTCCATATGACCGATAGCCTATCGATAGCTGTCCATAACCCTAGATAGGCGGATATACTGCTAAAATCAATCAATCATACTGCTAAACAAATATCCTAATACATTATACTTTGTTGCACAAATTTTGTTCCCAAATCGCTCTAATAATGGTGAGAAGAGTCCATCATGGTAAGATGGGTAAGGCTCCCACAACATTAAGTTTAAAAGTTTGGAGTGCATATACACAATAACTAAATATTACCTTTTTTTCTGCCATGTATGTCACCATATTTTGGACGGCATGACCCAAAGTAAGAAGTAATGTTTCTTGTCCAAACTAATGTGTTACAAACACTTCATTTTTATATAGTGACAGAGAAATACACACTGGAATGTACATTTGTTTATAATTTGTGTGTTTTCTTGTGAACTTATTTTTTGCCAAAAGTTTGTTACATTTTTATGTGAACATGTCCTTGCTTTTGCTCTAAATACTGTGTAAATTTTATGTTTAAAACTTTAACCGATATCAATTCTTATTTTTAGTCAATACAAACTGGATAAAAAGTGAAACAAATATTCAAGTTAGAATAAATTCTGCTGCTATAAATTCTAAAGAATCAATGCATATTATACATGAGAGATGTTTTTTCCAGAATTTTGTAGCTGAATGTTAGGGCTGCATATTATATATGAATGTGAGTAATACACAACTAATTACAGTATGAACTACTGTTTCTCTATGCTCTTAGAATTATCTTTGTTTATTTATTTTTTTTATTTGCAATTTCACTTTCTCATGTCTTTACTGATGATGGTCCATTTCACAGTGGATTCTATATTTATCTTTCAGATTTGATACTGCCTCAAGACAAGCTGATATCTTCATCATCCAAAAATTTTTGAAAATTGTTGCCTGGTTTTGAAGCAAGTTGGAAAATTCTCACCAAAATGGATAAAGACCTCCAGCAGATTACACATGTGAAAGAAGCACTGGTGAAACGGTACCTGCAAAAGAATGATTATCTGACACCAACTCCAAGACCCATCAACCCACAGCAGTTCCACTGCGATACAAACCTCAACAAGCAGTATACAACCAGGGTGGACTTCCAGAATCCTGCTGTTATCAGGCCTGCTGACCCACAACAATTCCAGTGTGAAACAACAATGGCAAAGCATTATATGAACAAACCTGAGTATCTCCCACAGCCTAGCCAACTTCCAAACCCACAATCACAGTTCCAGTTGGAAGGGACGGTTACAAAGCCTTATGGTCACAAAACAGACTGTACCTCTTCAGATGGGAGACTTGTGAATCCACCACAGTTTCAGCTTGAGGGGACAGTTCCAAAACCGTTTGGGGGCAAAACTGATTACACTGCAACCACCATCAGAGCCACAAATCAACCATTTCAGTGTGAAGCAGGAATCCATAAACAATATCCCTGCAATTCCATGCCGCTTGGAAGACTGATGAATCCTCATATGCTACAATCGACCAGTAAGATTGAGTATACAACAGTTTCTGCTTTGCGAGCCAACAATGCACAACCATTTCAGGCTGAACGAATGCTTGTAAAGCAGTTCACCAACAAAACTGATTATTCTTCTTTAATAGCGAGAACTGTAAACTCTCAGTTTCATAGTGAAGGGTCTGTTGCAAAGCAGTTTGCATGTAAGGAGGAACCTGCTGCTCTTCTGAAAATGAATCGGACTCAGTATCAAGATTATGAGTCGAAGCCTTCTGTTACTCCTCAGCCAACTGTAAAAGCTGTTGACCTGCAACCACCTCAGAATAAAGAAATGATCATGAAAGATTCTGGGACCAAAACTGGAGCTTTTTCTCTGACAGAAATTGGTAATCCACTGCCTGTACAGCCTAGTGAAACAATTACCAAGAATCTGATTGAGAGTGAAACAATCACCCAAGATATTGGAGATAAAGAAGTTTCTGAACATCCCACTGATAAGGAAGGAGTCTGTGGTGACCCCATGGATAAGGAAGGAGTCTGTGATGACCTGGCAGATAAGGAAGAAGTTTATGATGACCCTACAGATAAGGATGGAGTCTCTGATGATCCCACAGATAAAGAAGGTATCTCTGATGACCCCACAGATAAAGAAGGTGTCTCTGATGACCCCACAGATAAATCTGATGATGCTTCTCCATCCGAGGAAGCTACTGATCCCCAGAGCCCGCAACCTGAAGAAACTGTATCCAAAGATGATGCTAAGAAAGCCGAGGAACCTCAAAAAGCAAGTGATCAACAGAAGTTTCAGTGTGAAGTGTGTGGCAAAGCTTTCTCAAAAAACAATTACCTTAAAATTCATATGAGGAAGCATACAACCGAGAGGCCATTTGCTTGCCGATACTGCCCCAAAAAATTCACTTTAAAGACTCATCTAAAGGTTCATATGAAAGCTCACTCTGGTGAAAAGCTTTTCAAATGTGAAGTCTGCAACAAATCTTATTCCCGGAGTTGTGATTTAAAGAGACATAATTCAATCCATTTAGGTGAGAAAGCATTCAATTGTGATTCTTGCAGTCAGTCATTCTTGCAAAAGTCTGAACTGGAAAAACATGCGGCCACTCATTCAGAAGAAAAAGTGTTTGAATGTGATGCCTGTCATAAAACCTTTGCTCAAAAACGTGACCTGAAACGTCACACTATTATACATTTTCTTGAGAAGCCTTTTGATTGTGACATTTGTGGCAAGTCTTTCCCTCAGAGCTATGCTTTGAAAAGACACAAGTCTATTCACTTAGGTGAGAAGCCATATACATGCACAGTATGTAAAAAATCATTCTCTAAGAACACCAACATCAAGGCACACATGCGCAAGCATACAGGAGAAAAACCATATCACTGTGATATATGTGGTAAGAACTTTGCTCATTGCAGTCACCTGAAAACTCACATGCGGACCCACACTGGAGAGAAACCCTACCAATGTGAAATTTGTAGCAAGAAGTTTTCTCACAGTGGTCATTTGAAAGCCCATCAAACTGTTCACACAGGTGAGAGACCATATGTCTGTGAAACATGTGGGCGGAAATTTGCTCAGAAAGACATTCTGAAAACTCACATGCGAATCCACACTGGAGAGTTGCCCTTTCAATGTTCAGTTTGTGGCAAAGCTTTTCCTCGCAGCTCTGACCTGAAGAGCCACAAAGTTAGCCATTCTGACGTAAAGCCATATACATGTAATGTGTGTGGTAAAGCATTTTCCCGGAACAGTGACTTTAAGAGACATCTAACAATACATTCTGACAGTAAGCCATTTGAATGTAACATCTGTGGCAAAACCTTCACTCAGAGTTGGACCCTGAAATGCCACGTTGGGATACACACAGGAGTGAAACCCTTCCAGTGTGAAGTATGTCTCAAAACATTCTCACGTAACAGTGATGTGAAAAGCCACATGCGGAAGCACACTGGGGAAAAACCTTTTGAGTGTGATGTGTGTGGCAAAGCATTCTCTCGCAATGATCATTTAAAAAATCATCGTCGGATACACACTGGGGAGAAACCATTCACTTGTCAGTTATGCCCGCAAACATTTTTACAAAGGAGTGTTTTAAAGAGGCATGTGCTGACACACTCAGGAGTAAAGCCATTTGAATGTAAACTTTGTGGAAAGAATTTTTCTCGGAATGATAAGCTGAAAATGCATATGGAATCCCATGGTTAGAATTTTTTTTTTTTTTGACAGCACTTATTTGATCTCTGAATAATGAAAAAATTGTGAGTTTTGTTTTTTAATGGAAAAGAAGAAAAGAATATATTAATACCAATGTTAAGGGAATAATTAGGCTCTCTCAGCTGTATCTGCCAAAGAAAACAATACATCGATAGACAAACACTTCTGTGTTTTAATAAAAAGCTATTCCATTTCTCAAACTTGAATCAGTAACATCTATCTTTATCTGGTAACCATAGTAACTGGGAAAGTTTTTTTCTATTTCACATCTGAGGTTTTTTCCCCCATTTAATCCTTACAAGGTAATTCAGAGTATTGATATATCCCATACTACTGGCTGACTACTGTTTTATTTTTTGGTGGGAGTTCTCATGGCGTAGGGGCTAACGTGCTCTACTGCGATATCATTGTAATTAAGTTTTAACTCCAGTCGTGCTATTACATTCACTTTCAGACTAATACTCTTGGGAAAGGTATGAATCCCTTTATCCCCCCAGCTATGGGTTAAATAATACCATTACTGTTCTTCTTCAAGGACTGATTTGGCATTAAATAACCCATAAAGGTTGATATGCCATTAAACAAAGAAACCAAACCAAACATTTGTTAGTTTTTAACATTTCAACAAATATCTGTTTAGAGCAGTGTTTTCCAACCTTTTTGCATGAATAACCACCCAAAACATTTGGATGCCTTTTACTACCCCCAAATTATACCCTGTAAGTCATTATATAAGTCACTACCTCCTTATAATGTTCCCCCTTGGGAGCAATGTGAACCCTGTTGGAAAACATTGCCATAGTGTTATTATTTGTGGATGAATCAACTTTAATTTTCTTATTTAAAAGATAATGGTTGTTGCTACACAATTCTTAAACCCTGTATCAATCTGTTCAGCAGTTGTAAGAGTGAGTGTCATTATCATTATAAACATTATATTACTTTTTTTAAAAAATTTGAACCCAGACATGTAGGCTGCTTACCTTGCACCACCAGATAGGGTACACACTGTTAACCTCAACCTAAATTTGACAGCATAGTATATTGTTTTTTTATCCCATATCTATCCTCAATCTCTGTGCCAACAGTATGAATCCCCTTGACTCCGTCTCACCATCCATTCCTATCAGTCATTACTCTAGGCAAATACTCTAGATAACATTCAGTTTTTGCAAAGAACTGATAAAAATTAAGTTTTGCTGGTTGACTAACACTGATGTGTCATTGTGTAAGAGTCTATGAGTTCGTCCCTACTTCCCCACCAGTACCCAGCTTGTTTGCTTGTGAGATGGGAGGTAAGTGGCCGTACAGCTGCTGTTTTGGAGGGTGCTGCTTCCAGGATTTATCCAAAACAGCATGCGGCATCCCTGTGTAGTTTCTGTTTCAATTTTTCTCCAAGCATTTTGTTTAAGTTCAAGTGGTGCAATGATACAATAGTAATGACACAACTACAGCTTGGAAGCAGAATAATGTTTTTTTTCCTTTATTTGCACTTCCCTGGTGATGATTTGAATTTTGCTCACCACCCTTTCAAGTCTTTAAATGCCCTTCCTGTGAAATAATATTAGTTACTGCCTGTTCATCACTCATAAGGGGGTCAGTACAGACCCTTTTGGGAAAGACTGGTTTAGAGTTTTTATTGTTTGAAAAAATTATGTGGTAATTCTGTAAACTCTTGACTATGTACACATACAAAAAAAAGTATTAAAATAACCATGAATTTGAATAAATTTAAATTAAAAATAATGTAATAATTACATAAAATATAAATTACTTACATAAATAGCACCGGGCCATTGCCCTAATGAATAGAGTGTTTGCCAATGGTCCGGAATACCAGGGTTCAATCCCAGGTCGAGTCATACCAAAAACTCAAAAAATTGAAAAGGGAACCTTCAGGTTACCCTCAACTGTGGTTGCCAACTTTACTTTTTACTTACATAAACAGCAGAATTAATTATATTTGGATTGCCAGTTCTGTTTGTCATGTTGGCAAATTAAGAATGCAGGGTCATTAATCATCTTAAATCCTTACAAATCACAGGAGTAAACAGAAGAGAAAGTGAGAAAGAGATTATAGGTCGGAGAAAATGAAAAAGATTCAGTACAGAGGAAAAAATGTGGATAAGAAAGTATACAGATAGTTACAGAAAGAAAGGAAAATCAGAAAGAGAGAGATTAAGTTGTGTAGTTTCCCTGTAACAGTGACTTTAAGAGACATCTAACAATACATTCCTCCTTCTCTTTTTCTTTTAGTGGTGTTGAGTACTTGTTGGCCTGAAGCCAGAAGTATAGGGCGCTCAATGAAACTTGAACTTGGTACACTGGTCTGTTAGACTAGTTAGTAAACTATTACACTGCCTGAGGTGCCCTGTTTTATGTATAAATAGATCAGCAAAAAGATATAACATTGTTTTTTAATCTTTTCAAAAAATGTAGGAGACTTAGTGTGAACACACAGACACATATATTGCTCCCCATTGTTTGGATTATATCCACTTGTACAAAATGTATGCATATATATATATAATGTTTTTAAGTAGCATTCCCAGCTGATTTTTTTTTTATTTTAGGTTATTGTTATATAATCCCTTTAAAAAGAAAGAACTCTGGAAACTGTTTGAATTATGCAATCATCCCTACTGATTCAAAAGTTATGAGAATTTAAAGATATGAAATTTCGGGTACAAAAGCAAGCGTAATTTTGTTCTCAAAATATGCAAAATCATGGACCAGTTCCAAACAAGAATTTTAGTAATTTCTTCATCATTTCTTTATTTTGGGAGCAATTTAGATGGAACTTGGTATGCTTATGTAAAATAGTCTCTTCTTTCTGATTCTGCAATTAGATTCTCAGTCATTATTTAGAAATTAATATGTACCAATTTAATCAGTTTAAAAAAAAACAAAACAAATTTAAGTTTACCACAAGATTATTCAGAATACTTTCATTTAAATACTGCATATATTTACATATTTCGTAATAATTTAAAATTTAAAAAAAACATTTTGAACTGAAAAAAAGAGACTTTTTTAATTGCTGCTGTGTCATGTCACATAGAAGAAATGGAATTCCTCTTTATGTGTTAAACATGTATCTTATTAAAATTTTTCAAAATCCCGCTATGAATACATTTTCAGGATGATGAGGAATCACTTGCAATAAATATTCAGTATTCATCATTAGATAAAAAAAGGAGAAAATATCTATAAAAAATACATGAATTAAAGGGATCCACATACATCATTAAACTATGAGGTTGAGTTAAAAAGTAATGTCTTTTTTTTTTAGTATAGGAATAATTATCAACACAGGAACATGTATCATACATCAAAATGAAGCTGGTCTTCTATGGATCACATCCCAACTTCTCAACATAGTCACCATTTCTTTCAATAGCAATGTTCCACCATCAAATGAGAGCATATATCCCTGCCCTGTAAAATTCTGTTCCTGTGTTGGTAATTTTTCCTATACTAAAGAAAAAGGCATTACTTTTTGACTCACCCTCGTATATTTTATTGTAGACTTATTTTTTATTGAGACTTATCATGCAAGTGAAAATTTGTTCAATGAATAAACAAACTCCAAGTTTTGGGATGTTTTTTATTTATTCAAAAATATAACAAAGAAAATTTTTTATACAACTCTTGAATACTTTCATGGGATGGAATTTCCTATAATCTCCCAGAACTTATAGATTCTAGGACCAAACTTATTTTCAGAATAAATTCCTTTTTGATGTCCTACATATTATCTCTGTTTAGCCAGAAATGATGCTGCCATGAACCACACTGAAAGGATTGATCAGATGTGCCTTTTACTATACAAGGTTACAATGATTACAAAATTTATATAATCACCTGTTGATGGTAATTTCCTAGGCAATTCTTTTAATACTTGTTGAGTTAGAATGTCAAGTGATACATCTTGTTCTTTCTATATCCTCAGGTCTTTTTTTATTTATGTCCTTCCTTAGATTTCTCACTTTATTTCCTTCTTTTTGGATACTCTTTCTCGTAGTACAGACCTTTCTTTCATTAACTGCTTTTCATTAAGATTTTTTTTTTGCTGTGACAGACATCTGATGACATACTATGCAACCTTTTTACTATCCTGGGACTGTTACATTTCAACAATTAGACAGTTGAATAGTGATGCATTGAGGTATATGATTGTCTTGGCTATAATCCAGGTCTCCAAACTGGTGCTTGCATCCCAAATTTGTTGACAATTTCAAAAGTAATTTTGTCAATTACTGAATAATAAACTTGTGAAAATTTTCTTCAAAGCTGATCATTATTTAATTTTTTTAAAAAGATTTTTTTAATGAGTTGTTCATTTTAGAAATCACCTGAAAAATCTCATATCAAAAATTTAATGTTCCATTGCATGAATTTTTTTTTTAAACCAAATATGTTCGGTTCTATAAAGAATACCAAAATATTTCATATGAAAAAAAATCTTCCAGTCTGTCTTAGTAATAATTACATAAAACTTTGAAGCTAAAAGGTAATTTTGATACGTTTTTGGCATTTATTCCATTGCATATCATTTTTTTTAATAAGGTCTACGTTATTGTTATTACAACTATGCTGTCAAATGTTTTTTTTTTATGGCAAACAACATATATATTTATATATAGTTAAGTTGGCTAACTGTTGTTGAGGGCAACCCAAAGGCACCCTTGTTAGTAGCTACTACAATGAGGTGTCGGTTGAGAGCATTACACCATCCCCTGGATTACTCCACATACCCTTGATCAACACCTTATAAGGCTGAGTGTTAATCAAGGAGGCATCAAGTACCATTTTTGAGTCTTTGGCATGACTCGACCTTGGTTTGAACCTTGGTCTCCTGGACCATTCCCTGACACTGTTTTGAAAAATCACTTTTGGACAAGATGAACCAATGTGTTAATGATACAAATTACTTTCAGAGGCTCATATGGGCCAAGGGTCCATATGAAGGTGAATAATTATTTAACGTCTAATTCATGACGGCTCCTTACCTGTTTACTGCTAGGCACTGAAGTGGTGTCATATTGTCTTGAATACTTTAGCAAAAGAGGTTTAAACAGAAGATTCATTATTTGGCACTAATTTGAGTGGACCTATGGTTGGTTAATCTAAAAGGTATATAGGCCAATCAAATGAGGTGATTTGAATCCTCTGTTAAATGAAGCAAGGGAGATAGTCCATTGGCTTTAAATAATATATGTTTTTTTATATATTATGTTGGAATTTAGCACATTCATTTTCAACTTTAGCTACAGTTTTTATATCTGTATATCTAAGTTAGCATAGTGTAGACTCAGAGTCAATAAGGCTTTGGTGACTGAATTTCTTGCCTATGTGATCATTAGATCAAGTCTGGCTGTTCAGCCTTTGATCTGATTGAAGTGGTAGCACCTGATAGGGTCCTATTAATGGGTCAAATAGAATTGTGTGACTTTTAAAC